>JANRMT010062861.1:44320713-44389719 GCA_026402145.1 Polypterus bichir lapradei | reverse complement strand
ATATATATATATATATATATATATATATATATATATATATATAAAATAATAAAAGGCAAAGCCCTCACTGACTGACTGACTGACTGACTGATTGACTGACTGACTCATCACTAATTCTCCAACTTCCCATGTAGGTAGAAAGCTGAAATTTGGCAGGCTCATTCCTTACAGCTTACTTACAAAAGTTAAGCAGGTTTCATTTCGAAATTCTACACGTAACGGTCATAACGGTCGACAACGTCCACCATGTTGAACTTTCTTATTTATGGCCCCATCTTCATGAAATTTGGTAGGCGGCTTCCCTGCGCTAATCGAAACCGATGTACGTACTTATTTCGGTGGTATAGGTGCCATCTCCGGGCATGGAAACCACTCGGTAAGTGACAGTTCTTTGATCGATTTTCGATAGACATGGTAATGGGGGTTGGAATGATGAAGGAAATGGGTACCTGAGTAATGTAAAGTAAGTCTAAAATACCTATACAATAACTATAATTGTAATATACAAACAATAAAACAGCAGAGAAGCCGTGGATTAAACAAAAAGGCTGTAGTTATCAGCAGGGAGACGTGAATCACGTGGCGAAGCAAGGAAGGGAATATAGAGACTGGAGCGACGGACGGCCTTATATAGGCAGGCAGCCAACAACGTGGGAGGCGTTGGGATGGGGGACCCAACCCCGCCTCACATGGTGACCAAGCTGCAGGCTATGGACGTATATATGTACGTAAGTAGGATTCAGTTAGCGTTGGGAACCCGTGTACCAAATTTCTTGAAGATGGGCCCATAAGTAACAAAGACTGTTGAAAAGTTCAATATGGCGGCCGACAGTGGCATCATACCACGGAAATAAGTACGTACATTGGTTTCGGTTAGTGCAGGGAAGCCGCCTACCAAATTTCGAGAAGATGGGGCCATAAATAAGAAAGTTCAACATGGCGGACGTTGTTGACCGTTATGACCGTTACGCGTAGAATTTCGAAATGAAACCTGCTTAACTTTTGTAAGTAAGCTGTAAGGAATGGGCCTACCAAATTTCAGCCTTCTACCTACACGGGAAGTTGGAGAATTAGTGACTTTGGAAAATTCAATATGGCGGCCGACAGTGGCGTCATACCATCGAAATAAGTACGTACATCGGTCTCGGTTAGCGCAGGGAAATCACCTACCAAATTTCGTGAAGATGGGGTCAGCCTTCTACCTACACGGGAAGTTTGAAAATTGGTGACGTTGGAAAGTTTAATATGGCGGCCGACAGTGGCGTCATACCATCGAAATAAGTACATACATCGGTTTCGGTTAGCGCAGGGAAGCCGCCTACCAAATTTTGTGAAGATGGGGCCATAAATAAGAAAGTTCAACATGGCGGATGTTGTCGACCGTTATCGACCGTTATGACCGTTACGTGTAGAATTTCGAAATGAAACCTGCTTAACTTTTGTAAGTAAGCTGTAAGGAATGAGCCTGCCAAATTTCAGCTTTCTACCTACATGGGAAGTTGGAGAATTAGTGATGAGTCAGTCAATCAGTCAGTCAGTCAGTCAGTGAGGGCTTTGCCTTTTATTATTATAGATTTATAAAACTATTTGAATACTATTTTAAATTTACATATTCATTTACCATTTTTCAGTTCATTATGTTTAAATAAGTTCTCTTTTTTAAAAAGAATGGCTTCAATAATAAAATGATTTTGCATCAACCAGTAGTTTTTTTGCACAATTTAATTGAAAAAACATAAATCAAAAGTGAAACTGATTAATTTAGGCCTTATGCAATGGTACAAAAATGAGTGGGCAAAAATACATAAAAGAAAAAAGTACTCAGTCCTGTCTTTCCTAAAATTTGCCATTTGCAAAGAATTTTCATTTTGATATACAGTACCACTACTCCATTCTCATTAATATTGTCCAGTAGCACTATCTTGTCTTCCACAAATGTTTTCTCTTTGTAAATAACTAGCAGGAGTACCGAGAGTTGCCCGGGAATGTATAACTGGTGAATTTTCAAAATGAAAGAAACAGAACATAGAAATAGACAAAACAGTTTTCTAATTCATATTTTATTGTAATAGGTAATATAAGTGGTCATTGCAGAGCGTTTGGATACACTATTTTTTGTTTTCACTTGTGGTGCGAAAATGAATAAATTCTGAGGATTGCCCACTCTCAAATATGCTACGTAGAGTTGCCCGTGTGAAAAGCAGGGATTTTCCAAATTGACGCCTGCAACTTGCAGTGATTGCCCTTGAGCCTTATTAATTGTAGACGTTTGAAATCAAGAGCACCACAAATACGGAAAGCCAGTGAGAAACAGTAGCACTGAAACCGTACTGGAAAAAATGGTGGGGAGGGGTGGTCTGTTTGTGAGGAGCGTCTGTGTTGAACCATGCTGGCATCTAACGGATGTTAGGGATGGTAACCATAGAGAGAAGCGATATACAACTGGTGGTGCGTCTGGGGAAAATGGTGGGGGAAGGATGCTGTCTTTTTAAGGCGAGTCTCTGTTCAAATGTGCTTGCATATAATGAACGTTGGCGAATGAAATACAGCACTATCAGTGCGTGTGGGAGTGTGACCCATGAAAACACGGGTGTGTCAGCCGGTCACGCTTTCTGGGTCATTCATGTTTTACATCCATACGGCTGTTGCCCTTCAACCGATCAAAGCAGTCGGCCTTCTCATACTTGGACACTTCCGGCATGTCTTGGCAATTTAAAAGAAAAATTGGTAAAAATCGACGCACAGAGACCAAAGCTGTCGCTAGATGGTGCTGAGGTGAACATCTACTGCAACGTGCGGCCATCTTGTTGATGATAAGTACGGGGACGTGTGCTGAAAGTTGTGTCGGTTAAAATGTGCCCTGCGCTTCACCACGAACATTTTTCCCCAACCAAACATACCCCATGACCTTTTCCTGGTCACAAAGGAGCCCCATCCCCAGTTTGGTGCCAATCGGACGCCCGGTGCAGATTTGTATGGCGGACAAAAAAACATGCATACACACATACATAGACTCTGCTTTATATATTAGATCTTCCTTTAATATCTCTTGGGAGCCTTTCATGCCCAAGTACAAATCCCAGACTGATTACAAATAGAATAGTACAATGTGCTTTCCTCTCCTAATCTTCCCAGTACTTTCTCATTACTCACTCCTTCTGTGTAGCTTATTCTCTTCACTTTTCTTCAAAACCTCATGCTTCCAAACATTAGACATTCAAATCTCTGCTTCATAAAGTGAAACACTCCACACTAGTGAGTTTATCATTTGCTTCCTCAGTTGTTTTCTATTCAGTCTGTTGGTGAGGAGGAAACTTCTTTCATTGAATACAAATTTGGTTGTTGCAATTGTTAATACAAATTCTAAAACCCTTCCATATCTATAGTTTTTAACCTTCATTAAGTTTTTTCATTCCAATGTTCTACCATTATATTTAGAAAGTCCAACATACTTTGTAAATGTGTTATATTAGCAATTATCATGTGATCATTAGTGATCATATCATTTGTCCATAAACCTATATCCATACTTTCTAGTGCCTCTTACTCAGTTACTGCCACATGAACACTAAACAGTGACCCTCTTCCAGATGGGTCTATTTCATTTTTTACCAAGTCTTACCCTTGTTGTCTGCCACATACAGTGGATTTAGGAAGTATTCAGACCCCTTCACTTTCAGCAAACTTTATTCTGTTGAAGATATAAGTGAATGTTATGCATTCCCATAACAGTTCGTATAACAACTGCTGTATGTTGGCCATATATAAGCTGCTCCATCAGCTAAGTTGCCTCTATACCAGCAGGAAACAAATGGATCAATTGATTTCAAAGCCAGTGACAAAGTCAAATATTATACTGACAACATTTATGGCAAGAGAAGTTAAGTATTAATAGAGATACAGTATGAGGCTAAAAAATGACAGCTTAGAAACGGCTTTTTCCTATTTCAGGCTAGGTTCTATGGCCTTCTTTTTTCCAAGGTTGTCTGCCAATGCTGAAACAGAATAATGTATCGATTACTACCCAATCTAGGATGTTCAAGTTACTTGCAAATGAAGCAATGTTGATATACATGTATAGACATGCCTCTGGTACAAGCATGCTCAGTGGAAACCAGTCTTTTATCTTCAAAGGAGGCAATTGTTTAGTTAGAAAATTTGCTGAAAATCATTGAGAAAGTCTAGATCTTTGTGTGGCACATACTGCTGTCTTATTCAAAGCCAGATTAATCTATCAATTTATTTTTGTTACAGAAAGAAAGGCCAACAAAAGTCCTTTTGTAGGCAGAGGGGCACTCAGCAACACCTTCATCCAAACCCGTACTCTAAGCCACCACAGAGGATAAAGAATGTTTCCAGGCCCCCATGCTTTCACATAGTGGTGGGTGTGATGTTATGGCCTCAGCTTGGCCCTGCGTGACAAACATCCTCTGGAAGCTTTTGAAGAGCCCACCGACTGACTGCTGCCAGATGCTGTTTCTGCAGTTTTATGAAATGGAAGCCAAGCACCCTTTGTCCTGCGTAGGCAGCTGTAACAAAAGCTAGAAAAGATCAGGCCGGCGCCTGCTCTCCCCTCGAAGCAGAGCCTCCTTTGTAACACGATGATGTCAGGCAGCAGGGAGCTAAAACAGCTCGGCAGAAATTAATACCACTCTCTAGATACATAACAAGGGCTTCATGGGGCAATGAGGTAAGAGACGCAGAATCTGCTGGCAGCTCCCCAAAACAGTAGTAGTATATTTGGGAGTATCAACTATTTGGTCCTCATTACGACTAATGTAAAACATCCACAACCAGCAACTTGGAGGTGTTTTTTTTTTTGGTATAAATAAGGTCTCCCACAAACACATTCTGAACACCCAGGCTGTCAGCAGCAATCTAGGACCTTGCAAATCTTTATTTTGAAAATCCCACAGATGGCACTGCTCTAAAACAAATTGTCATTCCAGACGCTTAGATGTGGCTTCTGCTTGACACAGAGAGGAAGCACAAACTTGATCCACTTGCTGTGGCACTGAAAACAATGAGGCTTGCCAGCAAAGGCAGAGAGGCTGTACAGCTGCATTTTAAATTAACTCCAGCATTCCAATATCCGCCTTTTCATGAGAGAGCCTGGAATGCAATTAACCAAGTGTTTGCTCAGACCAGTTTCCATTTCTAGTCTATTCCTATCACCACAGACCTAAGCCTATACGTCAAATGGGCAGCAGACTCCATGCGTTTAGACTGTTGACCATTTACTGTGATTCTAAACTCTTTTCAAAGTTTAGCTACTAATGAATGGAAATCTCTCAAATTCATGCAATTTCCTACCATCTGGATACTTTAACAGAACAAGTCAAATCTAATAAAATATTAATACAGATATATCTACCGATCAAACACAGCATATGATGGGGCTCAGAAACAGGAAACTAAGATGCACATAAAATCCCTGTGTACAGATCCAAATTGCCTGCTGCAACAAACTCTACTATATAACTACACACACAATTACTATACTTTCATTTGAACTTTGAGTTACGTCTGAATTTGTTTGTTGGTTGTCTACACCAATCTATATTTCTTCCCTATGTTTTCAATGGCTGAGACACCACATTAGGATTCTTGCAACTCACATTCGACCCACTCCTTCATACATGCGTGTCTCTTCTGGGAGGGAGCCGATTTCTGAATCCGTCAGATGTGCATGTTTCTTCATGCGGTTCAGCTGTTCAATCTGCAAGTCTGCTAGTTTCACCTTCTGCTGGGTGTCGATCACCTTGGCCTGAAGTTCTGCAAAAGCCTTTCAAGAAATATAGGGGAATCATTAATTCAGCCAACATTTGCCTACAAATGTAATTTAACATCAACAATGTAAGATATCTTACATTTTCTAAACAGCAGTCCTTTGCAAAAAAAAAGGGAATAAGGACATGTGAATTGTTCCTGAACTACAAATGTATGAACTACATTTTGATAATCTATTCAATGAAACAATACAATTTGGAAACTAGTGTTCATACAATTGAGGCCAGTGATGGGGAGCATTACTACACACTATAATATGATCTTGGGAAAATGTGACTGCATACATTACTATTAGGGGCTGAAACAACACTATGACATAGAGCTGGAAAAAGAAAGTATTTTTGCTAAGACTCAAAGAATTTCATAGGTGCAATTGATCTTTCAGAAAAAAGCCATGGCTCTCACACTAACAAAGTATTCAGGAAACATTCATGAAAATACACTACTGGTCAAATGTTTCAGGACACCTCTGTTTTTCTTCAAATTTAATTGGCTGAAGTGCAATGAATGACCTAAAATGGTGAAAAGGTAGGAAGTAAACTGCCTGAGGTTTAAATATAAAGTTCAGATCAAGAAAAACTGAAAAAAGGAAATGTCATTATATTACAAATGGGCCTTCTTCAGAGAACAAGTGGAAAATGACAAAAATATCCCCAAACAGAAAAAAAAAGACAAAAAAGGCCTTCAGCACTGTCACTATCACTAAAGCTTTATTAATTATTTGTTACCACTTCTCAATCACACTTGTAACAATGCCATTCGCAAAAATGAACTTTGTCTTGTCCAAATGCACAACAAAGACAACTGCAAATTCAAACAATAACACCATCACAAGAGCAACACTCATAACTATTAAACTACTAAAAGGGCTAATCTGCCCACCACTGAAACATACAAGTTACATCTAATTAAAATAAAAATGCATTCTGATTAAATATACTAAATTATACTGCAAGTCTTGATAAGCATTTCCTTAAAAGTGTACCAAATGCTTCTGATGATATCGTGAAAGGTAAGCAAAGCCATTAACAAAAAAAAAAGTGATTTTAAAGGAACTCATGAATGCATACAGAAAGTAATGGTTAATCTCTCTTAAGATTGTTTATGACTGCATGAATTTATATTAGCAAACTAGATTGGAAACTTGTATCTTATTATCTGGATTACACCCTCAGAAAAAAGACAAAAAAACAATATAGGAAATAATTTGAAACAGTACAATGAAACTTGGTGCCATGTTTCTAGTTAAGCAACTGAATTACAACATTAATCTGCAGTAACCACAACACTCCAGAATAAAATTTTAACAAATCTATATGTATTACAGTAACAACTTCTACTGTAGTGCAGTTTGCTGCTGGTCTGCTCCTGTTTACTTCTTGTAATTACACATTATCTTTTTCTCTTTTGGTCCTTCTCCAGTCCAATTTTTTCCAGACAACTCAGGTCTCTCTTTCAAATTATTTTTTAGTATGTCGGTCTGAAGAGTTCACCTGTAGCCACTGTAATGATTTAATTCCATCCAGCCACTGACATGCACCACTTGTGCTGTATTATTGTTGTCAATCTGCTTGCTCTAATGCTATCTTTAGGTCAGAGTGGTTAGTATAACTCATGGCTAAAATCCAAGGGCTTTGAAACATAAATACGGTGGCAAAAGATTTAGAGCTTTATTATTTTTACTTTGCAACTCAGAATTAGACTAACAAATGATTATTGAGTGTAGATGTGTTGCTGTATCTTTGAGTTGAGAAAAATTGTCTTAAATCTTAAAGTATCTTGACTTATATGATCTCTGTTTTGCTTTGATTGGATCAATTTTACTTGTAGCTTATGTTTTGACATATTTTAATAAATCATTGTAATAAATCATTACAATAATGGAATATGTCCATATGTCTATTTATAATAAGCTAATTAAGAATTTACAGTTAACAAAGTTTTGGCATCTATAAAGTCAGAAGTGATGAAAGCTGACAAGATCAAGATATACATATAGTGGATTCAGGATGTATTTAGACCCCTTTACTTTCTGCACAATTTATTATGCTCTAGTGGTAAATATAATACTACCAGAACTTTTATATTTGATATTAATACCTGTGAAATTTCAATATACTCAATATCTATTCAAATCTGCACTGTTGAATTAGTGAATTCTAAGATAATTCATTATATTTTCATTTAAACAAACTCCTAAAAGGTGTTTTTGTAACACCATTGCAAATAATCTTTTTCATCATGTTCCGAGTCCTTTAAACTATCATACCTCTTTTATTCAAGAACTGCTCTGGTCTAGCCAATTTACCATAAACGCCTGATTGATGAAGTGCTACTGAGATGGTAATGCCATTGTTGGGTTCTCCCATCTCAGTAGAGGACTTCTGGAGATGTGTCAAGAGTGACCACTGGGTTCTTGGTCACCTCCCTGACCAAGGCCCTTCTTGCCTCATTACTTAGTTTTGCCAGACAGCCAGGTGTAGAAACAGTCTTGGTGGCTGCACACTTCTTCCATTTCACAACTCAAAATGAGTCCTTTGTGTGGTAAATCTTAAAGCACAGTGAAAGACATAATCCATCGTTTGGACAATAATAGCGTGTTTCGTTTCGGATTTTCTTTGCAGATTTATCCGTTTTTGAACAGCACACTGCACAGGTACGAGTTGGATTCCATTATTTTTCTGTTGGAGGTATATCATCAATAAAATGTCTACCAATATGATGCTCTGGATTCATCTGCGATGTGCTGGGTCAACCATGTCTCTTTAGTGGAGTGTGGATAGCGGATTTGCAGCAATGATTTGTTCTACAAGCTGGCATGTAAAGTTTGCATGAGATACAGTTTCACCAGCTTTTTGTTTGTATGAGATTAATCCATTCCAAATGCACTTTTCCACCAGATGAAGAAATATCTTTTTGTAGTATTTCTTTTGTTGCATTTCAACAATTTTAGCTATACAATGTTCATTTTGCAAGCAGCTTACAGGGGCACACATTTCTACAGCAAAAGCTCAGGTGAGGAAATGAGTGTCCCCTTCAGGAGGAAGGGATGGGGGGGCACAGTAGATATGAACATGCTAAAGACAACTGCCTGATAGGCTTATTAAAGACACTGTGCACCATTTTAACTACCCAGTGTTCATTTTGTAGGGGGATACGTCAGATAAAGATAACCACTTCATGCTTTCTACATGCTTTTTTTTTTTTAAACATTTGATCAGTTTTAATCTGCCATTATCAACTGTGCCTGTAACATGCAAGAAAAAGACTATTATAGGATAATAATACCTGCTATTAAAATGAGATCCTCTTCCAATTTAACAGTAGAATCCCTGAAGCCTACGAAAAAAGTCATAACGCCGAGCCACCTTAAATTACTTCACACTTCCTCATCATCATTTTTGTTTTGCAAATTTGTCAATCAGTACAAGCAGCCTGCTATCCCATCCCCCAATGACGCAGCTGAAATTCTCCCAGCTCAAGTGTGTTTATCTGGGTGTGAGGTGCCTGGAATTGTATAGGGTAAATAATACATATTATTTGGAACACATGTATTTCATGTGTGTTCCGTGTCTACAATGATCTGGATAAATGTAGGATGACAGGAAATGCAAGGCAAGAAATGTTGAACACATAAATAAAACACATTTTTTCATATTATAGTAAAAATATTAATAAAATGTAAATGTCAAATGTATAATGTGTGAAAAGTGAAGTTCAAATATCAAATATTTTCACAAAACATATAACAAAACAAGTGTGCCTTTATTCAAGAATACAACCAAAGAAAAGGAAATTATTCAGTTTACATGTTGCTGTCAATATGTAAAAACAAGGTGGGTTAGAGGTAAGAACAGCAGCCTCTAAATCAAGAGGTTGTGGGTTTGAGCCTGGGTCTTCCCCACATTCACCATTTTGAGCAGTGAGCTGCTATTATTATTATTATTATATAATAAAAACATACATTTCATTTGAGTTTGTAACACCCATTGTAGTGATGTGTATGTATTCCAAATAACAATATATTATTAACCCTATACAATTCCAGGCACCTCACACCCAGATAAACAGACTTGACCAGCTGCGTCGGTATGGAATGGGATAGCAGGCTGAATTTGCAAAACAAAGACGCCGACGAAGAGGTGCGAAGGAATTAAAGGTTGCCCAGGCTTCAGGGATTCTAGTGTTTAAGGGGCGGTCATAACAGTCATTGCATTTATTTGATAGAACTTAAAATATCTCATTCACATGGTCACTTATATGACTATGAGAGGTATTTTATGCAAAAAAGGAACTGAAAGTTAGAATCATAAAATGAAAATTCACTCTCTTTTGCAATTTAATTTTCAAAGTCTATGTGCAAGAATACTACAAAAAATTAAAATAAGATGGAATAACACAATTTTCAATTTCATTTTCAAAGTCTACATGCAAGAATGCTGCAACAATTAAAAAAAATGAAAAAACAGCATTTGCAATTTCATTTTCAAAGTCTACATGCAAGAATGCTACAAGAATTAAAAATGAGAGAACAGCATTTGCAATGTTATTTTCAAAGTCTATATGCAAGAATGCTGCAAAAATAAAAAGCAAAACACAAATAAGCACTGGTGCCACCTACTGCTCATTGAATTTTCATTTTCACATTCTCAACATTCAGTCAATATACGGGGATTTGCAGATCAAATTCCCACAATTCTTTGTCCTTCGGCTATAGCCAATTCAATCAATACAGCACTTCTCACTTCGACTGTGTTTAAGTAATATCATTTTGATCTTTTTCGCCTTCATACTCAGAGCTTCACAGCAAAACCGTCTCACAAAATCTGTAGGCCACGCATAATTGTAGTTCTTAAGTAATTAATGTGCTATTTAATTACAATATTTAACATGACAAAAAATAGCCTTTATTACGTCATAATTTATGTTTATTTGCACTGAAGTGGAAACGGAATGCTTGCATTTTTTTAGTGGTATTATAATAATTTTAACCTTCTATAGTTTTCAACACCTTCTCCTCTGTCTCATTCTCTTGTAGCTGATCGTAGGCATAGGTGATACGGTAGTGATTATTTTTATTCACTATGAACACCTTCCATAATACGTAATTTTCATTTAACTCATGCTTCTTTTTCCATCATTTATAAGATTTTTTTAAACCATCTCATTAATATAGAGTAATAAATATGAACTGAATTATCTATCAATTAATATATTAATAAACAAAAAGAATGAAATTTAAACAAATTGGAATCAATTATCTGACAATTCTAGAAAGTATTGAACACATCATTCCAAAAATATAACTCCAAAATATGCTTGAATAGGTACAAAATATTTTTGCATTTATTTTTATATAGATGTAAACATCTGTAAACATTTATGGTTTAAGAATCATTTGATGTCATTTACATAATTATAATTATACAGGTACTGAAAACAAGTACTTTCCGGCAGATGTTATCTTTATGGAGAGCTGCAACTTTTCCATCTTTTCACAAGCAGCACTTCAGTCCCTTCACAACAACCAGCTGAATCTTAATGACATTTTAGCAGTAGTTACAGTTCATACTGTCTGAAAGCATACCAGGAAGTTTTAAAAGGGATTATGCCTAGCAATATTCAACCTGCTTGTGTCATGTCATCAGTTTGGTGGGGGAGACCTGGCAGCACTATAAATACTTCAGAGAGGTAGTATCACTAGTGATGCAGGTAAAGTCTGTCTTCTTCAAGAAGCCTGCGATGAAAAGGAGATGTGCAAACTTCTTGTCAAAGAGATTGTGTTGACCAAGGCCTCCCTCCTGAGGCAGGAAACACCAGGTGGAATAGCTGGTTTGAATCAGAACAATACCACACTGAACATACCTCTACAAAGAGTTCTTTCTGGCTAAGAACACATCATCCCAGGCTGTAACAAATATCCTAGAGCTGTTTGAAACTGAGGAAAAACTGGAGACCATGAAAATAAAATTAACCTTCATCTCAGAAGGATGCATCAAACTAGTCAGAGCTCTTATAATTCTGTGGTGCACTCACTGTCCTACTTCAGTTTCAGCATACAACATCATGGAGGATCTGGGCTCCTACCTGATGAACAGAACTGCAAAAACATATGGCTCTGATGCCAAACCTGATGAGCTGTTGAATCAGAAGGGCATACAACAGAGGAGAGGAGTGATAAGTGCCTGACCACCTGAATGATGCATTCCAACTGGCCTTCACTAAGTTTTCAAAACACTGGGATGTCCATCCTGCGAAGGAGGTATATAAGTTGGTCAGAATGATCCCAGGCAGGCCCCTGCTATGAAAAAACACATTGATGGATACACAAAACTGAAACTTCTCATGAAGCCATCAGCAGAGCTAAGTGAAGAATGGACAGCGTATTTACACTGTGCTTCAAATGAGGGTCTCTCCTCTTCTGTGGAGCTGGCTGATTACTGGAAAAGTGCAAAACAGTGTTTTCCAAGGGTGACAGAGATAGCATTGCCCTACATATACTTCCGAGTCAGCCCAGTTAACTGTAAGAGGAACTTTAGTAGATAGATAGATAGATAGATAGATAGATAGATACTTTATTAATCCCAAGGGGAAATTCACAAATTAAATGCAAGACTCTCCTCGCAGACAAGAATGAGTCACTCAGTGAGCTAAACACCAGGCACCTCACAATCATGTACTTCAATGAGGATGTCACTCCTGGAAATGAGTTTGAGACCCCTTAGTTAGCCGTTCAACCCTCCCAGAAATAAGTTCAAGATCCCTGAGTTAGCTGCTCATCAGTTGGTTCATTTTGCAGCTCATTATATTCTGGCTGCTGATAAAGAAAAAAAGGAAACAATGGTTCTGAATGTTAAAACATTGAAATATCTTCGTAGTACATGTTAAGAAGAATACAGCATGAGGCAGGAACAATCCGTGAACGGAGCACTAGCTGTGACATCGTGTTCATTTATTTATTAACAATATAGATTATTTAAATTAAGTTAAAGTTTTATCTGTGCAATATAATAAACATATTTTGCTGCATTTCATCTTAAAAATGATTTCGTCATCATATGTAAATACGCACTTTATAAAGTGGTTCAGGTTGTGCAATATTATAACTGTATTGCAATTTTACAGTGAGTTAATTGTACCTACAAGTACAAACAGTTCTACAAGGAGCACTTGATGGACTGATTGAGTGCATTTATAGTTCTTGGGATGAAACTGTTTCTGAACCGCGAGGTCTGTACAGGAAAGGCTCTGAAGCGTTTGCCGTATGAGAGCAGTTCAACAGACAGCATGTCTGAGGCAGGGTGTCCTTGATGCTGTATACTAATAATTCTCTTTCCAGTCAGCTGCTGTACAGCTGTGATTCCCCACTCAGATACAGTGATATAAATACTCTGAGTGGAACAGTGAGAGTAATATGGAAAAAGATGATCCGCTGTGGCAACCCTTAACGGGAGCAGCTGAAAGAAGAAGAAGGTGCAGTGAGAGTAACAACGCTAAAGCAGCTATTGTATTTAGAATAGTTTGACCATTTTGTGGACCATTATATTGTTATAGGTTAATTACAATCAGATGCATTAAAATAATAGACGACATGCAGTTAATTTCAGTGTATTTATAAAGCCGCGTCAGGAATGTGATCTAAAAAAGAAAGGGTAACCACACAGGAACAGTAGCACTGTTTTGATGCTGGGTGCTGCCAGACTGCAAAACCGAGTGCAGAACTTGCATATGCCAGGGTATGAGCTACTGTGGAAATGTGCATGGCTTTTTTTTAGTTTAGGTTTTATACATCACGATTTATACATTGTGATCTGAGCGTGGAAACGGGCTTACGCGACATTTTTGTGTGTACGCACCGTTTATACACGAGGTCCCTGGTCTTTGCTAACTGTTTAGTGGCACACTGTAGTTTTGCTGTAATGATCCTTTTAGATGGAAAAAACTTTCCTTCGCACAAATTGTAAGAAAGAATAGCTAATGACCAGTCATTAAACGCAACTGTTGCTCGATAGAGGAAAGTGCCTTTTCTTCATATTAACCTTTAACTGATTTAGCTAATACTTTTAGTAAAATAGCAAGCGATACGAGGTGTGGCAGAAAAGTAATGAGACTGGCAACACTGCAAGCGATCTGGCAATGCTGCGCTGTTGTCCTTGATAGAGCACGTGTATCAGTACCCTCCCATAGCTCAGTGCGAGTTTCAACTCCTTCCGTTAACTACGTGATTTTTGTGACTGCTATTAGCAAAGTTGTGTTTTTGGTTGTGCGTCACGCAAAATGGAACAGTGGAATTTGGAGCAACGTTGTGCCATTAAATTTTGTGTTAAGCTTGGAGAATCGGCAAGTGTGACGTTTGAAAAGTTAAAACAGGCCTATGGGGAACATTCTTTATCCCAAGCTCAAGTTTTTCACTGGCACAAATCATTTTTGGAAGGCAGAAAACACGTTGAAGATGAACAACGTTCAGGGAGGCCTTCAACTTCAAAAACCAATGAAAACATTGAACGTGTGAACACTCTTGTGAGATCAGACCGTCGTTTAACATTAAGAATGTTGAGTGAACAATTAAATTTGAACAGATTTACCGTTCATCAAATTTTGACTGAACATTTGCACATGCGCAAGGTCTGTGCCAAAATGGTGCCGAAAAACCTCACAATTGAGCAGAAGGACAATCGAAAAAACAAGTGTCTTGATCTTCTTGACAGAATCGCTAATGAGCAAGATTTCTTTAGTCGTGTGATCACAGGTGATGAATCATGGATTTTTGAATACGATCCTGAGACCAAGAGGCAAAGTCAGGAGTGGCACACTGCAAACTCTCCTCAACCAAAGAAAGCTCGAATGAGCAAATCGAAGATCAAATCAATGCTGATTTGTTTTTTTGACAAAAGGGGAATCGTCCACAAAGAATTTGTTCCTCCAGGACAAACTGTCAACCAAGTTTTTTATAAAGACGTCCATGAAAGGCTCAGAAAAAGGGTCATTCGCGTGAGACCAGACATTGCAGACAAATGGATGCTCCATCATGACAACGCCCCATGTCACACTGCCCTCTCCATAACAGAATTTTTGACCTCAAAAGGCATTCCTGTGGTTCCCCAGCCCCCTTATTCACCTGACCTCAGTCCGTGTGACTTTTTCCTTAACTCAAAAATGTCCTCAAAGGACGTCATTTCGGGACTTTAGAAAACATCCAAAAGAGTGTAACGGACATGCTGAAGACCATACCGGTTGAAGACTTCCAGCGCTACTACCAACAGTGGGAACAACGTCTCCATCGGTGTGTAGCTGCCCAAGGGAACTACTTTGAAGGGGATAACATTGATGTTTGAAAAAAATAAAAACTTTGGTAAATACAAAATCAGTCTCATTACTTTTCTGCCACACCTCGTATACTTCTTTCCCATTTCTGTCAAAACTGTCTATTCCATATCAAGTCAATAATGAAATAATTAAAGACAGACAGCCTGATCTTACATGCTATATATAACTGACATA
The DNA here is from genome assembly GCA_026402145.1 of Polypterus bichir lapradei. Taxonomy (NCBI): domain Eukaryota; kingdom Metazoa; phylum Chordata; class Cladistia; order Polypteriformes; family Polypteridae; genus Polypterus; species Polypterus bichir. Next base: position 44,374,428 of record JANRMT010062861.1, on the reverse strand, counting down.
TTTAAAGAAAGGTTTTTGTTTGGGATTGGTTGAATATGTCCCATTCAAAGTTATATTTGTAAAAGTATATAAAAGAATGGGCCTCAAACCCTGATTTCTAGGCATGACTGAAGCCCTGCATCAGTAATGATTCTAGGGCATAGTCTTTACTGCAAAATAGACTTTTTTGTGCGACATAAAAAAAACACATGCCCACTCAAAAACAAATTGAAAAATCAAAACCATAACACTCTGCAAAGCAATCCACACTAACATTCATCTCCAAAAAATGGATTCTTCCATATTACTTTTACTTAATATGCACTGAAAATGACTATTTTTTTAAGATTCACCAATAAACAAATGTGTACACGTTTTGTCTGAAAATATTTTAATCAGTGGTCTATAATCTACATAGTGAACTTTACTATCCATCTTGTATGATTACAGGTAAGCTTACTGCAAGCTTACTGTATGTGTTTGTAAGTGTGCTGTGAAATGCTATTTTCAGAATCAGTTCAGTGAAGGAATACATCTCAGAGACTAGTATATTTGCAGCTCTGACAAGGCGGTTCACCTGCTCATTTACAACTGACAGATCACCACACAGAAGTGCAGTTTTAACACCTCTGCTACACTGCATGACAGCACAAAACTCAAACTTCCTGCTATAAAATCTAATAATGAATTACTAAAGACCACCGCTGATGTGCAGCTGAAGTGGAAGAGAAAAATCACCCTACCATTTCAAAGAGTTTAGTGAAGTGGTTTGCTTTGGTCAGTGACTTCGAAGAGAAGGCTATGCAGCGGTGCTGACAAGTTGCATCAATCCTGCAAAGAATCAGCTTATGAGCCACTAGCAGGATGGCCTATAAAAACGTCAAGCCTGCAATGTCGCTAACAATATTCTATTTCATACTGTGTGGCAAAGGCGAGCGGTCCTTTAAATGATAGCGAGCCATCTAAAAGAACCATGTAAAGAGTAAAAGGAACCATTCCGGTGTTCTGACGATTTGTCCTACTTTGTCGAAGTATCCCACCGTACTTTATTTCGACAGAGATATCTACTAACTTATAACGTTATACCATGTCATCATTTAACATGTTGTATTTAGAAGTCGTCTATCAAATTTATGGAAATGTTAACATTTCTCAATTTATTCTATATGCATCATTTAATGCCCGAAAGAGACACAGCCTGATGCAAAGATTTCACAAGACGATCATTACTTATGCATGGATACAATGGCCTATACAAGATTAAAAGTCACACATGCAAAATATACAACTTATAAAATGTTGACAGTAAATACATATGCAGTAAACTGTAATAAATGCATTAATGTAGTAAGGCTAAGAAAAGCATACATATAATTTTGGTCTGCGCATGCGTAGTATCAGTGAGTAGATCATTTCGATGGGTAGGATGTTTCGTTAGAACACCGGCACACGGTGCTGCTACTAAAATATGACTTGTCCCGACTTTTTGAGCATGCGTTTGAGACTTTCCATTAAAAAACGACTTCACTAACGCCACTCAGAGCTGGGGCCGCTGCTTAACCCCGTATGGAAATCCATTCATTCATCTTTTAAAACGCACATGCAATTCTTGGTCGCAGGAAGCATCTGTATGTCTCAGCAACAGCAGGCACACTGTGGGTCCAATCCTGAGCGGATAGCGGCCTAACGCAAACATACTGTATTTATACCTGGCCAATACATGCGAAATTAACTACAGTCAACCTCGGCACTCCTACTTCTACTAAATACATCAAAATGAAAAGTGTCGTTTATTAAGTACCCTCACAATTTCAGTTTCCACATTCTGCAAACGGTTAGACAAAGCAACCAGATAAGCACACGCTACTATTATAGCTATGTACACGAACTTTATGGCACAAGGGACACAATTTTACCAGATGTACCACTGCCCTAATTCCAATTTTATTATCGACCGACTGCAACACCACTCCCCTTTGAGCAACACGCTTCTAACGGTCAAAACGTAAAGTTATGGTTGTTCTTGATCTTCTCTGTTTCCTCATTGCTAGTACTGTACGTATTAGTTTAATCCATTAACAATGTGTTTCTTTTAGAGTTTAATTTTTTATGACACTAATAATACCCAATTTTACCTTTTTCAACTCCAAGTCGACGGGGGCCGCCATATTGTTTAGAGCTTACTGCGCATGCATCACAAGTGTGACGTAATCGTTCACGTCACCGCCTCAGAAGAGACAGTTGCGCCTAGACGAGGGAAACCTGGGTAATTCCATCAATCACACGTTTGAGGAGTGGTGCATTCCATTAGGTGAATTGTTAACGCTGACCGGCTTATTGCAGTTCCATATGTACGGCTACTATGTTAATATGTTAGTGTAAAGTAAACCTAGTAAATGAGTAGGTGCCATTGCTGAGTCAGTGAAGAAGTATGCCCTCTCCGCCTCAAGCAGCTGACCTCCTGCTCTCACTGTCCAGAGCATTACACACTCCAGAAAGCGTGTGGCCGTGTCAGATTTCCGAAGGGAAAGGGGATTTCTCGGCGCACCCTTAGCGCGTGGGAGAGTTGTTTTCCCGAATAGATACTGGAACTAAGAGAAGGGTTTTAACTGTCGTGGTGCATAAAAAGAAAAAAATGTTGGATATTGCGGTCCCCGCTGTCTTTCGGACAGCAATTTAATCATGAATCGTTCCCGCTTTTAACTTAACTCTTTGTTTAATTAGTCGTCTGTTCTTGTCTTTTTTGGTAGGAATAATCCGTTATATGATAAACGTTTGTATGAAATTTACAATTTTTTTTACATTTTTGCCCAAGCTTTGATACCTCATTATGTTTTCTTAATAGAGGCTTCGCTCTTCCCTCTCTAACATTTTGCCGTCAGAATGGGCATAATTTTGTTTTCTCCACCCCTTAGCTTTTTTGGTACCAGTCTTCTGCTCCTAGATGAGAGGTTTTCCTGTCTGTACTTTTTCATTCAGGAAAGGAAAAAGGCTGCTAGACTGTTTTTCAAGGGGAAAACATTTAATAGTTTAAACTATCCAAACATTTTAATTCTAAAAAGTCCAAATTAGCGGTATTCATAAGAAATGTAATGATTTATTCATGAGGTAAAAGTACTTAATAAACAAGGAAAGTTGCATCACATATTTGAAATTTTAAAATTATATGCCTTAAATGTTTAAATTCTAAATATTCTCGATTGTTATAGACACATAACTTTTCACCCTCTGAACAAGACCCTAAGAGTGCTAGATCTCTAGTAAAGAATGAAAAATAACATATTTGTAATCACTGACCTTGAAGTAGTCTGAAATGATACCCTACATGCTTATGTTTGAAATGTGTCATATTTAATCTTCTGGGAGTGGAGCTGGCTAGGACCACTTATAAAGAGTCAAAAATACAAAATATTAGCATAAAATGACACTCCAAATGCCTATATTATCAATCCACATTTCTTCTAAATTTTGTGAAAATTAGTAACGTTGACACCTTGTATCTCTTTAGGGGTTAAACCTCTAGGGGTTGGTAGATGTGAAATGCAAAACATCATGTTTGCTGAAGACACCACTTGATTTACTTTTTATCATAAGAGTTCCTGCACAAAGTATGGTCCAAAATGGCCAACAAAGGGAAGTCTTTTTGTCTAAAGGACCAAAAGGGAACGCTAAAATGCTCAGAGTCATATATAACTAGACATTGAGATGCATTGAACAGTATATCATATGTGGGGGTTTCCTCGTACAGGTAAGTCAGGAGGCGATGGACAAGAAAACTGAAGTGATTTCAAAATGTTCATAAGGATTAGGCAAGATAGTCATTGTGTTCAAACGGCATGGTGGTAAATAGTTATCACTGCTGCCTGCAGATTCTTAATTTTGAAGTGCGAAATTACCATATTTTTCTCTGATCCACATTTGTTCTGTCTAAGTACTCTAGCCAAACTCACAGCATCATGCATAATAGGTTGATGACTAACTTTAAATTGACTAGGTAATGGTGTGTGCATGAAAACTTTCTCTGACTTGGCTGTCCAATCTAGGGTTGGCTTCTTCCTTGCCCAATGGTGTCAGAACAGGCTCCAGCTCCTTAAATCTCCTCCTCTTTGAATTAGAAGGTCAAGTTCAGAAAATGCAGTTAGTAAACAACATTGCATGATGTTCAAACTTATTTTAGCATTTAATTGAAGACTGCTAAATCTTTACCCTGGGAAAAAATAAAATATTTTTCATTATCTTTAACTTTCTAGTACCTTGCAGTTCTCTGTCATAGTATGGCTTATACTCTTGACTGCACTCTCAAAACTAATGGTTCTAATATGCATGGGTGGAGTCTGACTTTTAGACATGTTATTAACATCATATCCCATGTAAAATATGGTAAATTGTTTGCAATATAAATTTACAAAATGAAGTTTGTCTCAAGTACAGTATGTTAAAACATGTAATAAAACATGTAACTCCTTGAAATTACAAAAAAGTGCAAAAATATCATTAACAATATTTAATTGACAGATAACGTTCCTTTTTTAGATTAGTTTGTCTTCATATTTTATTTATGATAAATAAAAAGGGACAGTTTTTATGATAAAATAAGCACTTTTTTCTTTTAACAAGTTAGAAAATGTACACATAGCAAAACATTCTAGGACTTAGTTGACTGATTTAAAAGTTGGTGTGTTTTCTGTTATTTGCTTGCTTCATTAAAGAGATAGACATGACATTTTTGTTTTTTAAATATTTTATCAGAGTGGTATATGTGCTGTGTGGTGGAGATTTACCCTGACTGCCATGCGGTTGTTTGTACAGGCAGGCATAATACAATACAATACAATACAATTTATTTTTGTATAGCCCAAAATCACACAAGAAGTGCCACAATGGGCTTTAACAGGCCTTGTCTCTTGACAGCCCCCCAGCCTTGACTCTCTAAGAAGACAAGGAAAAACTCCCAAAAAAAAACCCTAGTTGGGGAAAAATGGAAGAAACCTTGGAAAAGGCAGTTCAAAGAGAGACCCCTTTCCAGGTAGGTTGGGCAGGCATTGCAGTAGTCAGTCCTACTAGAAATAAATGCATGAATTAATTTCTCAGAATCCTGTTTATTTAGAAAGTGCCTTAATTTGCCAATATTTTTAAGATGGAAGAAACATGATTTGGACAACTTTGTAATATGCACTTTAAATGACATGCTAGAGTCAAAGACAACTCCTAGATTGCGGGCTGATTCACTAAAATTAATGGTGATTCCAACTGAGTTAAATGATGACAAAACATTGTTGCGATCAGCGTCACTCCCTCCAATAATTAAAATCTGTGTTTTATCGGTGTTTAAAGACAAGTAGTTCTCATCCATCCACTCCTTTAATTCATTAACACAACTAATTAAAGACAACATGGGAGAAACTTCATTTGATCTAAAAGAAAGGTATAACTGGGTGTCATCTGCATACGAGTGAAAATTAACATTATGTTTTCTAATAAGACGTACCAGTGGAAGCATGTAAAGTGAAAACAGTAAAGGTCCCAGTACTGAGCCCTGCGGGACACCACATCTCACTTTTGTGTATAATGATGGACTACTGTCAGTACATTTCTGAACTTATTGGAATGCACTACCATTTTGTTTTCTTTCCTTACAACTGCTGAGGATGTTTTTGGCTGCAAGTATCAGTTAAAAGACATGCAAAAATGAAAAGAATTAAGAAGAAATACAAGTTGACATAACATCTCTCAAATCTAAACTATAAACTATTCAGTAAATGAAACTGTGCTGAGTATTTCTTTATCCTTTTTAAGGGTAGGCAACATGCAAGTGAAAGTTGCTTTAGGCAGGACAGATAATAGTATTTGATCAATCCATCCTCCAAACCTGCTTATCCAGGGTAGGGTGCAGATAGATCCTATCCCAGTAAGCAACAGGTGCAGGCAGGAACAATCGTCTAGACAGGCCATCATCCCATCACAGGGTAAATACACACACACAACAGGGGACAATTTAACATCAACAATTCACCTAACCTGGATGTCTTCGGACTGTGTGAGGAAATTATAGTAAATTCATGGGAACCTACGTGCAAATTCCATGCAAGGATTACCTGGGACGTGACCCAAGGCTGCTTACTACAAGGCAGCAGTGTTACCACTGGGTCTCTGTGTGCCTAATTCATTGATTATTAACACATTAACATTAACTATGTCTTAGAAAAAATGATGAAAAAACACCCTTTATTTGAATCTTATTTTATTAACACTTTGTATCTGTTGGTGGGGTCAGGGCCTCCTTGCCACCCCTTAAACACCACCCATGCTAAAATGACACTTTGTGGAGCTGTAATAGTTCCTTGTAGAACCACTGATTGACACAGAGCCATTTCATTCTGTGAAGGGTCTTGCAAATGACATTGGTTCTTTGGGCTTTGAAAAGGTTGCTAATACTTGGATATATAGTAGGCTACCTAACAGGATACAACAGATGAAGAAAACCTCAGCTTAGCCTGTGTTATTGTACCTTTAAAACCAGGACCCTGTTTACATTTAACAAATCTGTTACCATCTGTTAATTTATGCATTATGTTACAGACATAAATAAAAGTTTTTTCTGGTACCTTCATGTGGACGGTTACTTTGGAAACCAAAAATGTTTACTGCATGGCATTATTCAGAAGAACCGCATTGGCCCATTTAGTGTGTACCCAATTTCTGATGCCTCGTTCCTACTCTGTCAGACCCATATTATTTTTCCTCCTCATTCTCCTCACTTCTTATTATCATGTTACTTGTTTCTCCATTTGATGCCTCTAACTTCCTCTTGTAGACTTAGAATATACTCCCTGAATCATGTGTTCTTCTTTCTTTATGTGTCTTGTTTTTCTCAGGTAACTCTATTATACACAATTAATTTTCTGCCCCTTCTATTTGATTCTGTTTTTACTGCACTGAAGCTTTAAAAATCCATGCCTGTACAGTATAAGCCAACATTTTGTTCTTTGATTTTAGTTACTTCTCTCCTATTGCAAATCTTTCTGTTAAGCTAAAAACATTCAAACATCATTCTGTTTGTAGCTAACTAACTGACATATATATTTGAATCACAGTAGTCACAGTCTGGGCATATGGAACAAGAACATTTCTTGAAGAAATTACAAAACATTATATGAGACCCCTTCTTATGGCTGATGTTGAATATTAAGTTTCTATCAAAAGTCTACTTTTGCAGGATCATTTCACCTAGTGAGTTGTACAAAATCACAAATATACAATGCAGACACTGCAGACACTTCTCAATATCCAAAAACAACAGGAGGATTAGTGAAATTTTTTATACACAGTCAACTGCACCAAGTGACTACAAAAAAAGGAATGCCACAGCAAGCCATTGCATGTGATGACACAGAGTTCGTCAGATGGAGTGCCGCATTGTGGGTAGAGAAAAGGTATTCAAATAACATGAAAAATGAAGGCAACCTGGCCTGTATGGGCTTGCCTAGTTGCTAGTAGCATCCTGGTTATTTTACATACTGTGTAATGTTCTTTTAAAGTTTTTTACTTTCAAATTTTCAATTTCTTATCAAGGTACTGTATGAGCAAAAGATTGTCATAGAGGAAAATAAAGAAGGGTAAATAAAAGAAAGAGGGAAACCTTTATTTGAATTGGCTTGCAACTCACTTAACAGTGTTTCATTGTCCAGAACCAGGCTGCTACTGTATACTTGTAATATAATTTTAGAGAGTAAGACATTACAGGGTACGCAACTGGTACCATGGCTCCATGGAAAAATGCATCACTGTATTTATTGCTTGACATAAATAGACTTCCATTCACTGCTAAGGATCTTGCTAATGCTTTAGAAAAATGGTTGCCCTGGGCTATAGGTTTTACATATAACAGAGAATGAGTCAAAATATCAGCCAGAGAAAAATCAAGTTCATAGAGTATAACCTGTGTGTGCAGTCAAAATAAAGAGGGCTGTTTGGTGAACTTAGATGCTTGGACTATAAAATTATTGTTTCAATTTTGTCTATATTGACTTCTAAACATAATGACACAATAAACTACATTGCTGAGCCAGTTGGTGATGGGATACAGCATCAAGTGTATCTTTCCTACTGCTAAGGCTTGTCTTCAAAAGACATCGGCATTTAAAGCGCAATAATATCAGGCAAAATATATCATACTCAGTCAAGCAGGAGCCCAGTTTCTTCTGAAATGTAATGAAAGCAACCCCTTCCTTGGTGGCCTGCTTCTGTTTTCTTTCCATTCTGTCTCTTCTGAATCTTATATTTTCAGAAGCTTTGTGAGCCTTATTCTATAAGACATCAAGACAGCTAAATATTTACGTCATTGCATTATAGGGTTTATATGTCTTATATGTAAATGTTTCCTGTAGGTGAGCAGTTTGTTCATTTACTGTATATGTGCTCTTTTGTGTACTCATTTTCAAGTACAGGAGGTGTTTAAAGCAATGCATTTTGTATTTTTCTAACTGCTCTATCTTTTTTGGGACTGGGGGCAATCATTCCGAAGCTTGTTCCATCACTTAAAGCACACATATACATCTACTATTGGACAGCTTAGCATTTCCAGTCAGCTCAAAGTATGCACATATTGAAATAATATACAATACCCACACAGAAATCTCTGCAAGTTAAATAGAACCGTTAGTTACCATGAGTATATAATATTTAAAAAAAAAATAATGAATGAGAACAAAATTGTGAGAATATAAGCAGAGAAAGTGCATTTATCATGTCCTAGGGTTATCTTCTACATTTTTGGGTGCTCCCATTTGGAGTCACCACAGTGGATCATCTGTTTCCATATCCTCCTGTCCTCTCTATCTTGCTCTGTCACACCCACCATCTGCATGTCCTCTCTCATCACATCTATAAACCTCCTCTTAGGCCTTCTTCTTTTACTCCTGCCTGGCAGCTCTATCCTTAGCATCCTTCTCCCAATATATCCAACACATGTCCAAACCTGTGCAATCTCGCATCTCTGACTTTGTCTCCAAACCATCCAACCTGAGCTCACCCTCTAATATACTCATTTCTAATCTTGACCATCCTTGTCACACCCAATGCAAATCTTAACATCTTTAACTCTGCCACCTCCAGCTCTGTCTCCTGTTTCTTTGTCAGTGCCATCATCTCCAACCTTTAAAACATAGCTGATCTTATTACTGTCTTTTACACCTTCTCTTCCATTTTTGTCGGTACCCATCTGTTGCAAATCATTCCTGACACTCTTCCCCACCCACTCCACAATGTGTGAACTCTCTTCTTCACCTCAGTCACACACTTCCCATTACTCTGTACTGTTGATCTCAAGTATTTAAACTCAACCACCTTCACCAGCTCTACTCCCTGCATCCTCACCATTCCTCCGACCTCCCTGTCCCTGTTATTGACTTCCACTCCTCTCCTCTGAGAAACCTTCAATTTCCAGCTTCATAATCATCACTTTGTCCAATACTCTTTTCACCTCCAAAACACTCTTGACATACTGATCCTTCAGGATAACCCCTACCCCATTTCTCCTCCCAACCACACCATGGTGGAATAATTTGAATCTGACCTTATTACCCTTCCATCTAGTCTCTTGCACGCACGATATATCAACCTTCCTTCTCTACATTATATCGGCTAACTCTATCCATTTACCAGACAAACTGACAACATTCAGTGTTCCTACCCCCTCTTCCACCCTTCCATCCTTCCTCCTCTCCTCTTGCCTCTGAAGCCAACAGTAGCGCAATTTCCTCCAGCACCCTGTTGGCTAACAGTACTTGTGGCAGCTAGACCTCAACCAGTCCAGTATGGTAATCTTTATATGCAGACAACAATACAGATCTCCTAGGGTTATTTGTTAGGTTAATTAATAACCCTGTTATTCATACTTCACATCTAGTACTTCTCAAATACTCTTTGGACCCACGGACCCTTAAGTGGATTAAAGGGTACAGAAACTGAATAGGTAGATAATTCACTTGTGTCCAAAACAGGCAATCCTGATTATTCTATTAGAAAGATCAAACACACTCTGTTTCTTGTAGGAAGTGATAAGAGGTTTAATTTCAAAATACAAGTAAAAGTAAATCTCTATACAGGGCTTTGTATTTTTGGAGGGAAAAAAACTTTACCACATTTGAGCTTTTCTTTAAAGACATAGAAAGTTTTGCCAGGACAAAGATGAATAAAAATAGATTACATGGTGCACGTTTCAAGGTTACTAATGTATGCCAGTTAATAAAGGTGAGGAAAAGAAGGACAAGGAGATGAAGTAACACAAATGCAGCAGGCAGAAAGAGAGTGCCAGGGTTTCCTATTTTTAAGTTTTTTGGCAACTCACCTAGGGGTTATCTGTGTAAATGTTTTCATCTATTGGGGGTGGGGTGACTCCAATGAATCCATTGATTTCTTTTATTCTTGATTAAAACTTCTGGTTATGATTTAGATTTTTTATTTGGGTCATTCTATCTCTGCCATTTTTATGGAGCTATTTTTCATACCTGTTGCCAGGACTGTACAGGGATAAATGAGTGCTCAGAAGTTGGGAAATGTCAATCAACATGCCACAGGATAAAATGTAATTGAACGGTATATTTTCTTATCCGGCTACACAGTTTCCAAAACCCTCCAAAATTTTCAAGAAATTTTTTTTTGTTTTGTTTCTTTGGTTTTTGAATGCTCTGCAATTCTTCTTGATTTTGATGTTGTCTGTTGATTATTGCTTATTGACAGTTGTTCTCCTGGTTCCAAACTTCACTTTGGTTTTTTCAGTATATCCTTTTTTTCCAGTCCACCCCCTGAAATCCCATGCCTACAGGGCATAAGAGAGAGTTTGAAGGCCAGACTGGACTGAAGGAAAGATTGTTTACAAAAGGGCAAACTAACAAATGTCAAAATCAATATGTAGGGCAAACCATCCATCCATCCATTTTACAACCCGTTGAATCCGAACACAGTGTCACGGGGGTCTGCTGGAACCAATCCCAGCTAACACAGGGCACAAGGCAGGAACCAATCCCGGGCAGGGTGCCAACCCACTGCAGGACACACACAAACACATCCACACACCAGGGCCAAATTAGAATCGCCAATCCACGTAACCTGCATGTCTTTGGACTGTGGGAGAAAACCAGAGCGCCCAGAGGAAACCCACGCAGACACAGGGAGAATATGCAAACTCCACACAGGGAGGACCCCGGGAAGCGAACACAGGTCTCCTAACTGTGAGGCAGCAGCGCTACCACTGCTCCACCATGCTGTAGGGCAAACCTCTTTGGTTAAAAAAGTTAGAGTGAAGGTCATCAAGGCAGAACTACTAAAAAAGGAATTCGATAACCAAAACATGTTCTTAGAAGCACAATTTTTTATAATTATGCATAAGCTAGGATGCAAGGCCTACTGTGCTGCCATCTTAAAATAGGCATAGCAGTAGAAAACAATCTGGTCATTGCAGAAGAAATGAACACAAAATGTTCGTAGGAACAATAATAACTCATACAGAATGGTTGTGAGATAATATCACTGTCTAAGTGATACACATAGACATTCAAAAAATAAGCCACTGAAGTATGAAAATAGAAGTTGTTATAAACAAAAAATAACACGATGCGTGACAGATTATTGATGAAGAACTGTCTGAATTTTATACTTGTAGTTCAGAAACCCTGGGAATACACTTCTTGATCTCATGTTGAGCACAAAAAATGGAAAAATAAGCTTCACTTTTTCATTAGCAGTTGAGTCAGGGGCCCTTTCATCGATTGCCATTTAGGCTATATATATAGAATAATAATATTGCCGTGATGCTAGGGCAGGCATGACATTGCTTTTTGTAGTCATAGTATACAAGATTGAGTATGTAGATTAAGCATCCTAAACTACCAATATTCACCAGTTTTTCTAGTAATCTAGTAGTTAGATTGACAGTTCTTGCAAGATACTTTAAGGACATGCATATGCCAAAATGGTATAAATGACTAAAACAGTAATCAACAGAACAATATTTTCACCATAACATTTTTTCCTACATGACTCGAATGTTACTTTAACAGTAAAAACAAGACAAGATTTGGAATAACATTTAAAATTCAGATTGAGCACATATGAGTAAAACAGAGGTCTTCACTACAATGAAGCACTGGACACTTAATATCTCCATCTTAACTGACTACAGTACCTCCAAGCCCTAAGGCCTAATCATAGGGAATAAGTTTGCTTTAAGAATTTGGTATACTGTTCTACTACCATGCATGCTGGCCTGTTATTTGAAAAGGTTAGATTTATGGCTTATGTTCTGCATGGTGTGTGACAGCTGTATCACTATTAGCAAGTCCAGATATAACCAAGGCAACATTGGTGATGCTTTATAGGGTAAATGGTCTAATTTTGCCTAAATTTGTCATACTTTTTGACATTCTTAAAGCTGCTGAATTAAGTTCATGGTTACAAGGATCCAACGCCTATCCTGATAGGTGTAGGTGTAGGATCTGAACCAAGAGCACCAGCCCATCACAGAGCCCAGTTATACACATACCCACACTCACATGTTAATGCAGTGCTGCTGCCTCACAGACCCAAGATCCAGGGTTTTCACCCACACCTGATCGCTGTCCACGTAGAGTTTGCATATTTTGTTGATTTCTGCATGTGTTTACTCTGGTTATGCCAGTTTTCATCCCATATTACTAAAGATATCTGAATTAAGGTAAAGATTATGTTCTGTCTTATGCCCAGTGCTGCTGGAATAGGCACTGAAGTTTAGTTAAATATATTTAAACAAAATGCTGCAGTACTTGGACTACTTGTTTGATGAAATTTCTATGTCAGTGCACTAAACAACTAGGCAAAATGAGGCTATTTGGCCCATACAACCTTGCCTGAATTGGTAGTTTTGAGAATGTCTTTCCATGTCATTTATTTAACAATTTGATTAAAATTTACAGAAGTTTGGTGTTTACACTGATGACATGAATACCGTGTAAGTAGAGGAGGCTAAGTAATGTTTTGAATTTTCACATTTTGAATTTTGGACTCTGTTTAGGAAATTAGTTGGAATGAAAAGCAACAGCTACTGGTGTCCTGCATGAATTGTGTTTGAACTCCTGCTGCAATTATTATCACCATAATTAAAATAACATTACAATTTAAGGCGACAGTGGTCTTCATTCTCTTGACTGACATGCTTTGTATTTTTGCTTCCTGTAATATTTGGATAAATATGAAATGCTCTAAATTTGCTTACGCACAAGTCATTCTTCAGTTTGTTTTCTTGCAGCCAGTGTGTCACATACAACATCCGTGAATTGTTTTGCCATTTCATTCTTGTATGATCCTGTTAACTCTTTCTATGCTAATAAGGATGCTGTAATTGACAATCATCATTTTGCCAAAGAGAACTGAAAATGAGGCAAGATTAATTACAAAAACCAGTATGTGTAGGACTGGAAATGTTTACATTTCTCTTGTGAAAATATCTACTTATCTGCTGACTTCCATTAAAAATATTTGCCTCTAAATTTGATTTGTTTATACTGACAACTCCCAAACCAAATGTTTACAGCTTATACTGTATATATATATATATATATATATATATATATATATATATATATATATAGTGGCATGCGGCTGGGTGTGGTACCCAGCTGGGACGCCCAAGAGGACCGGAGGAGGGCTTGCACCTCCTCCAGGCCATGAGAGGGTGACTGCCCTGGTTGCATTGGGAACCACAGGTGCAGGGCTTGGAAGCTCAACCCTGGAAGGGCCCGTGGGCGCCCCGGTGCCTTAAGAGCCCTGGACCTCAGCACTTCTGCCACACCCGGAAGTGCTGGAGTGAAGAAGACCGGGGACACCCGGAGTGCTTCCGGGTGCACAGTGGAGAGGAGTGGAGGTGGCCTGAAGAAGAGAGGCACTGGAGAGAGAGGCCTGGACTTTGGGGGATTGGTGCAGAGGCACTGGGTTGTGCACTGAATGTTAGGGAGACAACCAACAACTCACTGTAATTTGAGAAAAATAAATAAATATAGGCAAAATAACAAGCACATCAGGGGGCAAAATGATCCGGCAAGCTGGAACAAAGGTAAATTACAAAAGAGAGAGACTAGTGAGCAGTGTGATCTCCTGGTTCAGAGTAAACACCTCCTTCCAGTTGACAAGGTTCATTTGTACTATGATCTCGGAAAGAGGTGGGGTTTGAAGGAGGGAGGAGAAGTAGCATCAGGGCTGCTCCCGTTGTTGAGCTTCTGAACTGTAGACAAAGAAGGGTATGTTAACATTGGTGTCCCTTCTTGACTTGGGGTGAAATTTCTTACCTTTTCAAAGTCTTGGAGATGACTGCTAAGCTCTTATGCCTGACTTTATACGTATACACACAAACACACACGTAATATTTGAGTCTTTATAGCCCTTAGCCTCCTGATTGCAGAATGACCTTAAGAAAAAAAAGTGGCTTCAATAAATACATGGATGATTGGCCTAGTGATTCATGTTTAATGAAACAGGCTGACTCATTCACTCTTTGATATTACATTAACATATTCTGGCAAATACCTGTCTGTTACAAAATCTATGTAAAGGCTATGATATTGCATCTGAGAACCATAGGGGCACAGTGGCTAGCACTGATGTCTCACAGATGCAAGAGCTTAGGGCTTGAACTCTGACATGGTCACTGTCTATGTGGATTTTTAATAGGCTTTCTAGTTTTCTCCCATATCCCAAAAACTTGCATTTAAAATTAATTGGTGATTTAAAATTCTCTCCGTATTGATTGCAGGTATATGTCTGCAAAGGAGAAGTGCCTTATCCAGGGATGATAGCAGGTTTACGCTTACTTGTAGAAGTTTCAAGCTTTCTACAAACCTGGATATGTGGGTTCAAAAAATGGATGGAAAGATATATATTACTATTATTATTTCCAAATGGTGGATTATCTATTAAAAAGGCAATGAAGGAATCCATTAAAATATAATAAATGGAATTTTCATTACTACCAACTTAACAAATAACTTACATTAACTAAAGGTCTTAGTATTTAGTACTATACATAGTAAACTTTCCCCAGGGCTTTGAAAATCTTATGGCATCACAAACATAGGTACAGTATTGCAGAATACAAATCTGACAGGAGAATAATGCTCTGTTACATAATGTAAAATGTCAGAGGCAGTGTTGCTTTGTGCTAATGGACATGTGATTACAGCCCTTCCTTAAAGTGTTGTTTTTATCTGAAGCATAGTGAGATTACTTTTAAGTCCTTGAGAGCTTGACCATCTACTACACTTAATTCTTTGAGGAAGACTCTTTCAGGATTTCCTACTTTGTTCCAGGATACAGCAGAGCAGAAACACATTCAGCTTTTAACAGGCAATCCGAAGTTTCACCTAATTTTAGGAAAGCTATGACATCAAAGCTTCCATGCATATTAGAAGATGTACAGAAGCAAGGATTTGGATTAAGGGAAATTTTTACACTTACAAACAAACTGAAGTTAAAACCAAAATTTCATTTTTTTTAAAACCACAAATCAGAGGCACCATTTTAAGCATCAAAGAGATGCAAGCATATACAGCAATCCAAATCATCATCTGGTCAGTAATAAACAAGATATGACAATCAAAAAATAAGGCAAAGACTTTGCAGAGTCTTTGCAATATGTTCACCCCTGCAGGTGTTGCTGTCCATTGCTACATATCTTACAGTTAAAGAAAGTATTACATATGGCATTTCTAACACTGCACAATTTTTACCTTTTTGCAGCATGGCAAATCTTTGAAGAGTTTGAGTTTGCACACTCTCTCATCATGTTTGTAGGGATTTTCATGCAGATATTGGGTTTTCTTCTCAGGTCCCAAACACATGTATGTTAGGCCTGGTGTGAATAAGTGGACGTGACAATGCAGTTTGGCTCCAGAGTCCTTGATAGCTCTCAAGCCCAGAGCAGTCTATAGTCATAGCCAAGGATGAGTCAGGCAATGAGGACACAAATAAGCAAGAGGAAGATGTAAATGTGCTTTTATTGTAAAACAGCCATGTGTTCAAATCCCCAAAGTGCAAATCACTACTGTGCTCTCCAATTAATAAAAAATCCATAAAAACTAAATTAATCAGTTTAGGTTAAAAGTGCAAATCAATAATCCAATAAAATCGAAGTTAAAACCCTGGTAGGAATATGTCTAACCATTAAAACAGTGAGCCTCAGTGTTTGGCTGTGAGGTCCTTACAGGGCAGGCAAAGGATATGTCATTATAGACAGAGGAGACATCCACTGGCACAGTCAACCAATTAAAATCCAGGCTCGGGTACCCAACCGCCAGTCCCTTGGCTTCAGCTGGGTGCCATGCCGATCCTTGCTTCTTTCTCCTACCACCACCCTTTCCCTGGCCTCAAAGACAGGAGCACACTCAGAACACTGGTCACTCCTGCTACTGGTCCACTCAGCAAAAGTGACCCTCTTCATTCTCATTGAGTGTTGACTCCAGGGTCCTCTCTTGGGAACTCACTTCCCTGACTATCTCCACTTTACCACATGGGCTCCTGCCGATTCTACTATTTCACCATCTTCCACACTTTAACCTCCAATCTTCATTCTTTCTTCCTTCATGCTCTTCCTGGCTTACCTCTTTATACTGCTAGTGATGCAGGCACTGATTACCGTCTCTGGAGCACTGATGAGGTAATCGACCAAACCACACTCCCTATCAATTTCCAATCAGCACTCTACCATGCTGCCGTCCACACACCTGCAACCCCTTTGAAGCCCAAGAACTTACTTATTTATTTAGTAATTGTGCAATCACCATGGACCCCGATATACCATGGTGGGGCAGTGTGTATGGGTGCACCCTAGATTTTGCCTTATGCCTAGACTTGCTGGAAACTACAATAGATATCCCAGTAACTACAGTAGAAGGAACAGTGGTCACACAGTTGCAGTTGAGATCTAAACCAGTGTACTTGTATAAGTCCATGATAGCTTTGTCATCTGCCATCATTTAATGTTAGAAATGAATCTGAGTAGTGTAATCTTCCCTGTAGCTTAAACATGGTGTCATATACTATAACAAGTGACACAAAATAAATTTGCTGTTGTCCTCTAAGACTGTGTAAACACTGTACTCTGTACACTGTACAACACTGACAAGCTAAGTGTATTTAGAAAGAAAGTAATTTGTTTGTCTGGATTAAATGTGCACACAGTGCAACTTGCCCAGGCATATAGATGAAAGAAAGGTCCTGAAAACGTTTATGAAAAGTGAAATTTATAGTAATGAACATGTCTTCACAAAGAATTTATTATTTTACATAGTGCCTTTTAGGGAAAGGCAGCATCGCTTAAAGATTTATTGAAAAATAAAGGAAGGAAGTTGAAGTGACTCATTCTTACTCAGACTCACACAGTGAGGGGGCTATGCCACCTGTCCATCAAGATGACACATTTATTGACCTTGAAGAGTTCTTGATGCTTTTGTATTCACATAGACACTGAGCATATCCTCTGCTGTCCTGTTTGATAGTCTTTAATGTCACGTGGTGGTGTTAAATAGTTGTCTTATGCTTTTTCTAATTACAGATCCATTACACTATGTGCTATCCTAATTAGGAGTCATGGGATAACCATAAAGAACACCACTTCCTTCATCAACATCTGGGCAGTGTGGCACAGTGTTGAGTATTTTTTTCTTTAAAGCTCCACAAGACTGAGATTGAACTTAAACTCCAACCCTGAGTAGACTTTGCACTTTCTCAGTTTATGTGTGGATTATTCGAAGGTATTGTTTTTTTCTTTGATATCCAAAAGATGTTCAGATTGTGCGGATTGGCTACTCAACTCTGACTCAGTATGAGTGGGTGACTATGTGTAGATTATTCAGGCCTTATTCCTTACTTGTGCACAATTTTGTCAGAACAGGCTGCAGTTCCCCATGACCCTGAATTAGAAGAAGCTGGTTCAGAAAATAGATGGACATCTGGACAGATTACACAGTGTGAAAATCCAGCTCAACGGTTTTGTACCTTAGCTGACAGACTTTCATCACTTTGTGGTGCTACTACTACAGCTTAGAATTATCACTCTGCCACAACTCATAAGTATTACAAACACTACAGTGTGGTAGTAGCTCTTTTAAAATGAGCTCACGAAGGTGCTACAAGTAGCATTAAATATACTGTCCTAATTCCGGCTGATTATTAGAAACATGTCTTGAGGACAGACTGCAACTGCAACTAGATTCTTTTCTATTGTGATAGCAGATCCCATTGGATATTTTGTTAATTGGTATTTTCATTAAGAGATTTTACAGAATGGAAAGCAGCAGGATCAGTTTTGTTAGAAAGGAAGGAAGCATTAAAACTAGCCATGGCTATTATTTCCAGATGTGGAAGTGCTGTAATTAGTTTACAGCTTCAAGTATAAAGTGAATATAGAGTGAGCCATTCATTTAAGATACTGACTGCATTTAAACTTTTTTAAATGCTTTCATTTGTTTCTCATTTTCTGAAGAGCATGAAGAAAAAAATGTCTCAGTAAGTCTCTGACCCATATGCTTCATGTGTACTGTACATGCATTCCAGGCTAGTTTCTATAAGCAGTTTTTAAAATGTCCAAAAGAAAGCATTCCTTGTACATTCTGCAGACATCTGCATTTCTTTGTCTGCTACTGTTTTGTGATTATTAACAAAGAGAGATTATGAGAATTAGATAAGGAAAACTCAACCCAGAAATAAGGCTTAAAAATAAAGACTTCAGTGCAGCTTTAATGTATTATCCATTCCAGAAAGCAGTCAGTAAGAAGTCAGAACATGATGTTTTTCTTTTTGCATTTATTCTTTTTTAAAAAGCAATTCAGGTTTGACTTTGAGCCAGAAATTAGAAATATAAATGAATAAATACCAAATATAAAATATTTAAAATAAATAGATGTTTCTGAATATAAATAGTTTTCTGTCAATATTAGTCATTCAGAGTTCAATATATAATACAAGAACCAAACAGACAGTTCCATTTGAAACAGACCACAAGCTGTAGGTTGGCTTTCTTTCTTGCTTTGTTTTGTGAAGGAGTCTTGTGTTAAGTTCAGGTTACTGGATTATTTGAAGCAGCGCCCCAGTTACTGAAGACCAGTCCTCAGTGCTTTCATTTCTTTCAGTGCTCCATGTTTGTGGGCCAGCCCTTTCCCAGTGAAAGCTCAAGTGGCTCTTAGTAGCATCACTACCCTGGAGCTTCAAAATTTGTACAAGACTTCAGAAGAAGATCTTAGCGGAGTTCCACATATGTGTACCGCTGTCATCACTCTGAGGTAGACTGACTCCTTCCTGCAAAAACAAAAGATACTTAACTCTCATAATCCTTATGGTAAGACCCTAAACCACATGTCAAAGTTCTTGTCACAAATAACATGAAATAATTGTTACACAAGGATGCAGATATTGCAGGCATATGAAAATAAGGGTTTACAGTCACAATGTCTATATTTAGAGCCATAACTCAAAGTTTTTGACAATGTTTAACTGGCTGACATTTTTTGTATTCTTTCTGGTGTAAAAACAGGACTGTAAACTTTTGCATAGAACTTAATAAATATGTTCAAAAGGAACTGTGCTTTATGACAGCATTGAAGCATGTTCTAAAAAATATATATGTGAACAAATGTAAAGTACAGTAGGAGGACAAAGGTCTTAAAAGTATTGACATTTTTTATAGTATTATGTTTTCCATTAAGAATATGATGATTGTAGCCTGTAGCAAAGCATTGGATGTGCAGAACATACACCAGCAGGGAAACTTCTTTGACAAAAACATTTATTAAACTCTGCATCAAATTACCAGGACACAGTTGAAATGAGACAATGGATGTACACTGGTCACATTGTGTATTTCCAACTCTGAGCTGATGATGAACTTAACTCACCCTAGTGTTGTTTTGTTCTTGTTAGGCACCCCAAAGTAGTCTGTGCTACAACTAGTGGATCAGAGTATTACTGAATGAATCTGTTTGGATTCAGGAGTCTTCTTTTATCTAAATTTCATTACAGATACGGGCATAGCATTTTTTTATTTGAAGGGATTTTCAGACAAGGAAAAATAAAATAACATACTGAACTGTAATCTAACAGAAGACCGTTGTTGTGTTATTGTGCTACTGCTCCTGCCAATCTGTGTTTGTGCAACTTATAAAAACAAATGGGTCTTCTATATTCATGTGACATCATTTCATTTATCTCTTTCACTTACCAGTTCAGGTCATAATTGATTTGTTGCAGATCCTAACTTGACCTTTTCTTCATTTTCTACATCATATTCTCCCCTCTTATGAAACCTGTTCAGAATAAGAAAATCGATTTAAATGTTGTTATCTGTACCACTTACAGTACATTTTCTACGACAGGTGTCACATACAATGCTGAACTTGAGAAAAGTGCGCTTTTAGTGATGTTACTTGACAGCAGTAGACATTCTGGTTTTGAAAACCACATGTACTGTATTGTAAATAAAGTCAGAGGAAAACAAAAGATACACAAGGATCCTTTGAATGACCATGCATGTCATTTGGCTTTTTGGACCAGAGAATTACTTTACAGATTACAATTTCCTCCAAACTGAGTGAACATATGGGCTGTGTTGTCTGCATTAAACAAATACACAGTGGAGCACTAAATCTATTTATACATACTCTTTAGCTTCTTGAAAGTCTTATCATGTTTATGCTGTGGAAGCTTTGGTATGAACATAATTTTTCATCAGCAAGCATTACTGAAGCCTGTTTTATCTGTCTATTTATTTATTTATTGGTGAATCAACCTGTCTAATTGTTTTTGCAGTTATACAGCTGCAATTATTTGCAACTAAATAATATTCCATTTTTAAATGGTAAATCTGAAAAAACTGTCACCTCTGTCATAAAACAGATCAGTCTGAACAGCTCAGGGACAAGGGGATAATTCATGAAAGAAAAGATGACAGTAGCCTTATTTTGGAGGAAGTTGATTGCATTGCATTGAATTACACAAAAGCAGAAATAAAAACAACTTAAAACTCTGATTCAATTTACTGTTTAATTTTAGGAATCTACTGTAATAAAACTCCAATGCAACAGGTGAAGATGATGTATTTTGTCAGCAAATGAATTGGGTAAAACTGGACTAGATTATTTAAATGCATTCCCAGCTGTCTGACTCCAGGAAAATCTTGGCACTAGAGGCCTGAGTACAGCTCTTAGCTGAGCTCCACGTTGCAGAGTATTTCTGCACAGACAAATAGAAAGTTGATCTGACCTATGTCTAACTAAACTATACTGTTTTTTTCTTCCCCGGTCATGACGCTTATAAATAGATGTGTAAACGTTATGTCTACAGGGTCAAATTCTTCATAACTCACCTTAACGTTAACAAAGCTGCAATCACAATGAGGCAAAGTGACGAAAGTACAACTGCCACTACGGCCAGTGCTGTTGTCCTATCATAAGAATTTTGATTATTTACCACTGGCAGGCTGAACAAGTGGCATCGTTCTCCAATGAATCCCTCCTCGCAGCTGTGACAAAAAGTAGAATAAAAATTAAAAAGATTTAAAATATAATCAATCCATCCTTCCTAATAAACATCCTGTCTAAAACCTTAGGGAGAAAAAAAAAGTGTAAGATTGTTTTGTCACTAACCTCACCCTCCCACCCCAACCCCCAATTCCACCTTGATGCACTGACAAAGAACTGGTATTGTTCAGTTCTCACAGCCCCTCTGTAAGTGGAGTATCAATAACTAAGAGAAAAAAGAACCACAGACAATGGTGGACTTTTGTGGAGTAGACACTGCCTAGTTTGGCATTCATCCAGTTATGTCCCTTTATTTAAATAAAATCAAAGTAAGCCCTCCTTGACCTATGCAGTTTCTATGAATTTAGTGTTTTTGGATAACTTGTATTACTTACATGCATGATGGAGCTCTGAGGTCTCTGAGGTATCTGCACTCGCCATGAATGCAGAAATCTTTAAATTTTCTCAGACATGGATCTCTTTTCTTGCCTTTGCCCTTTTTTCTTCCTTTGCCCTTCGGCTTCCTGTCTTGCTCCAGAGGTATTGGAACAGATAGATCTTTTGGTTTGGAGGAAAATGCCACTGAAAACAAAAGACACACAACCTTGGATAAGTTTTAATATGACACATGAGTTAGCATTTTTTTCACAAAGCAGTAACAGATGAACAGGACACCCGAAGATAACCAGACTTGTGCTAGACGTTGTCTAACTTCATTTTTAAAACACAAGTGTTCAATTTCAGCTTTTCATTTAGCAATTCATTAACATAGCCCTACCAATAACCTTCTTGGTAAGGATAGTTTTCACACATTAAAAAACTACTAAATTATTATAATATCACCTTTGTATATTGTGTGCTTAACTGAGAAACATTTCGAACAGCTAATGCAAATATAATTAAACATAAGAGATGCAGGTAAAATATAAACTGGAGGTTTCTCTTTAATCTGTGAATTTATTTAGCTGAAATTGCGATTGCCTCTACTAATAGCAGACATCAGCTATTACTTATTTAATTAGATCACAGTTACATAATTAAACACATGAAACTAAACATAGAAGAAAAGACTCGACCAAGCTTTACAAAATTACGGCACTTGGGTGGTAAAAAAATTTTAAAACTCCACATAAGCTGTTTTTACCTCTTCGTAAAGCGAAGAGACGCGGTTAACCATTAGAAAAGTTACTGTTGGAATAACGGGGGCTCAGGTTATTCATTATTTACCCACTGCATTTTGGAGCGATGTTGCTCATTAGAAACTAAATTCATTTCTTTGTTTTCCGAGTGCGCTTTTAAAGTAAGAGATCGGGCTTAAATTAATGTGGACCTGGGCAGGAACTAACTCTGTACAGCATGAAATCCAGTGACGGAGTTGCTTTAAATACCTGTTAACTGTCAATATTTTATCGAGCAAAGCAGTTTACTTTCTTTAACGAACTAAGTCAGAAACAATAACAGGGTGAGTCACTGGAAAGCCCCAATGAGTACAAAAAATAAATTCGTATACTTTTATGAGAAATATATATAACTGGTAGTGATTTATTAAATGAAAGAACAGTATAATAACCAAATCAAAAGGCCACCTCACCTCTAGGCAATTCGATATGGTAGTCTCCTGATGTCGTTTCGTCTTCGTCCTCCACGTCACCGTAATTGTAGTCGTAGTCGTAGTTCTCATCCACAATATTTCCACTGCTCAGGAAATCTTTCCCGTTGCGGTTGTCTATTTGGGGAGACTTCTCTGAATGCTGCCATTCAACAGCTGCCCCCCCTACTCTGCAAAGGAACCCTACAAAAAAAAGCCAAAAGGGTCACACTAAGAATAAATAACAGTTATTAAACTGCCTTTTGAAAGCGCCAGTATATGAGATTCACTAAACACGCGCGTGTGGGTATCTTTCTAATAACCAATGAGTAGATAATGGGTGTGTAAGTATGGTATGAAAGAGAGTGGGCTGCCGAAGTGCTGTACACATTGATACTTAGAAGACTGCAAGCGAAAAAGTTAGTGCCCGTTTATACTTTTTAATGAGTATAGATTTATGTAAACGTTTCAGCGTATCACAGTCTATTCTTAACAATAATACCATGCTGACTTATTTTAATACAATTGCGGACAAAAGTAATGTTTAACTGCTTTTGAAAAAAAAAGTCCGTAATATAGAACAAATAACGCCTAAATCAAAGTTGTTGGATAAAATCTTGTTACAGCTCTATGAAATGGCGCTTACTACAAAAGGCGCTATAAAACAACCTACTGTAAGTCTGTTATCTACTAGGCTCGACACTTACCAGCAGCTTGCAGCAGCAGCAAAACCACTTCAATAATCTTCATATTTCTAAAAGCACTAAAAGAGGCCAATTGTTATCCACAGCGCGTCCTCTTTTGTGGTAAAAATTAAATAAAATAAAAAATAATAGTCCTTTTTGGTAGGTTCATCAACCTGACACTTTTTTTGCTGATGACACTTTGCTCCCCAAATGTGTTATCCCACCGCACCGATATCCCACCGCTCCGACTCCAACCTCCCTCTGGACGACTTGAAATGTAAATGAACGGCAGACGACTGCGCAGAGATGCCTATTTCGGAAAGACAAATAAAGTGCGCGTCGCTGATTGGCCACATGTGATGACGTGTCCTGAATTTACAAACTATCAGTTTTTAAACATTTTCGGATTGAGTAGCTTGTAAAAACTCATCTTTTTTTTAATTCAGTGAATATCAACTCACTTTACGCAGTTACGGGCTTTTGTGAGGCTTTTAATTCCTACATTAAATAGGGGCTTTTCCTATGTGCAAAGCAACCGACAATCGATATTCACATCCGCACAGACGAAAAAGTGCGTGTAATGACTAGCAAACATAGCCAAAACATCAAGTGATGTAGCCAGTGTTAACTTGGGGCATTTCCTATGTGCACTGCAACCGTCAATCGATATTCATATCCGCAAAGATGAAACACAGTAGGTAATAGCTAGAAAATATAGCTAACACATCGGGGCTGTCTTAACAGCAACATTGACCCCGGGTAAAGTGGTGAACTGGGGCCCCTGTTTTCACAGCAAAACAGAAACATAAATAGGTATCGGAAACATCGGGGGCCCCCGTGCTCCTGAGACCCCCGGTCAGTGCTCATTGCACTCTTACGTTAAGGCATCCCTGCAACACATCAAGTGATATAGTCAATTTAAGTAAGGTATTAGTTCAAAGGCAACCTAAACTCGCACTATAATGATAATGCACTCTAACCTGGAAATTAGAAAAACTGTTAACATTTCCATTCTAGCAGGACTGATAAATGTTGCGGAAAATGTGAAACAAATGGGTCTAATATACCCAAAGCAGGAGCCGCTCTTTTACCATATTGAGTGACTGAGTTAATTACCGTATTATAAAGTGTGGCCGGTCTGGCGTTTTCATGCTTGCCTTAAAACTTCAGCAAAACTACATTTGTGTGGGTTCATAGGGGGGATGGTGAATGATTCCATCTGTTAGACGAGATATAGCCTGATCTGACGCAAAAACGTATCTTGTATGAAAAGTCAGAATATACAACACGTGAATACCCGTTTCAAATTTACAAAATGTCAGATACACAATCTAGGATATCTTCTACTTTTAAAAGGATCACATCTATTATGTAAATGCAAAATCTAAGAGGAGGGTTGGACTATACTGTATACTTCAGTCTTCATTGCTTTTGGACAGGTGAAAAATCTAACACTTGTTTTTCCATAGGAAATAAGGGGACTCCTGCTCATTGCTGTTCAGAGAAAACGACTGTAAAAAATTGAAACTAAAACAAATCTAGGGGATTGCAAATAAAATGCCAGGCGTTACATACATTCTTTACAAAATTTTGTTTGCGCCTTTTTGTTTGGCAATAGGCTGGGAAGTCTGAACTAGATGCACCTACGATAAGAATCAGAATAAGTAATTGTAACATTTCAAATAATGGAATAAGGCAATGGGTGCTCAACAGAATTGTTCTGTGTATTAAAATATTTAATAAATGAGCAAGGGTACCAAGGGACTGTGCTTGCTTAAGTCGAATGTGACTTCAATTTGGAAAACAAAAAGTTAATTAAGTCATTGGACAATTAAAATGTCCTCCGAAATTTATGGTAAATATCTGACACAAAATGCAAAGGAACCATTGGTCCCCGAGAAAGAGTCAATACAAAACAATCTTATAATCAGTAACCGGCGAAAAAAATACGTTACAATAAAAAAAAAAATAATAACTTGCTGAAAGGCTTTTAAAACATTTTGTAAAGAGATTTCTAGCAAAATGGCTCCACATGGCACTTTAAATATTGAAAGCTACAGTGCTTATATTGCTTAGTGCAACTACATATAATGCAACATTCTCAAGGCCACTTAATTCGCTTCAAGCCTTCAGAAGGTCGGTGCTTATTCTCGTAGTCTTAGGTACAAGACATGAACTGCCTGGGATTGGATACATGGGGCCGTCTTAACAGCATCATAGGCAAAGTAGTGTGCTGAGACCCCTGTTTTGATAACAAAACAGAAACATACGTAGGCATCAAAAACAAAATGTGCCCCTTATGCCCCTAGGGCAGTGCCCATTGTGCTCATACGTCAAGACGACCCTACCAAACCGGGGTGTGCAAACTCCACACGGACAATGAAACAGTAGCGAAATCAACAGCACCAACCAGACGCCTTTCAATTTGGACAAGTGGTATAGGTCAAGTGACTTTCTCAGATTCCCACAAACAGACAAGCAAATTGACTTGCCGCAAACACGCTACTGGCTTACAACCAAGCGCCAAGTAACTAGACCATAATGCCTTCATCCTTGATTTATTTATATAAATTGCATATGCATACATTTTGTTAAACTTTTTTTTCCAATTAGGATGTTGCACACATACTATAAAACATTCGTTCGTCCATTCATTCATCTAGTATAAGTCGCAAGGCGGACCCCAAACTTGGGCGGATCACTAGGCCACTCTACGTTACACGCAGGCATAGCCACACCCAAATCTTTGGAATGCGTAACATACATCACATTTAACTAATAATGTATTACTGGTACGAGATGCCCAGTGAAATTTTATAAATTAAAATCTTGTAATTTTCCATTTTTGGCACACACTTATTCAACTCTAGCCACTTAAAAAGCGTTTTAATACACTTGTTAACGTTATTTTAAATGAAACGTGACTTTAAATGCTGTGTTATAAAGTTATGCTCAGTTGAAATTTCTACTTAGGAGTCGTGATCGCTGCCTTTATTAATGAATGATTCGTTCAAATTGTCCTCTGGTGCCATCTACTGGACAGAAAATAGTGACTAACGTGTAAGACTAAATCAATTGTTCATATACTGTAGGTACTACTAAATGATGGGTTGAAAAATATGAAAAAAAATATGAAAAAAGTGAGTGCAATATACAGTAAATTTGTTTTGTTTGCAAAAATGTTTTTCTAACCGTACTATTAAATAGCAGCAGACAAGAATGAAGAGAAAACAGGTACATTTTACATTTAAATGACAGCTTGTATGGGTGATAAGTATACGCGAGTGTGTGTGCCTTAAGATGGACAGGCAGCCCATTCGGTTCCCTTATTGCACTGAATGCTTATTGGAAGGGTTTCAACTCCTCAAAACGAATTAAAATATGGGTAGATGAATGGATGTAAGTGACAATGATTAAAAGCACAGAGAGACAATACTGGCAACATTTTCATTCATCTATTTTAGAACCCGCTTAATGCAATTCTGTTTTATGGGAATTGGAGCTGCCTGCAGTATCAGGTATAAGGTAAGTACCACTTTCACTCATACCTGGACAGCAGTGGCCAACAGTGTCAACACATTGACATTGAATGTACTCGAGCACAAGATTCAGAGTGCAGAGTGGCATAGCAGAACTAAAATAAAGTTCAAGTTCAATTTTCAGTTTGTTCTTATTAATTGGACTTCCGTTTATGGACATTGTGCGCTATACAGTAACTACAAATGCCATTAAAAAAATGCATCGTTATAAGATCTATTCATGTGCTGAGTTTGATCAAAAGAATATCAGAGGACCTTTGTGCAAAAATTACAGAGATGCACAAAGCTGGAAAAATCTACAATTCAAAGGACTGGATATTAATTAATGTGCAGTAAAACAAATTGCCTGCAAATGTTGTAATTCAGTATGCTGTTACTCTCCCAAAGAGTGGGCATTCTGCAAAGATTACAGCAAAAGTGCAGCATGCAGTACTAAAGGAAGTGAAATAATACCCTAGAGTAACAGCACAGGACATGCAGAAATCTCTTTACTAGCCAAAGTCACAAAAATAATAATAATAATAATAATAATAATAATAATAATAATAATAATAATAATAAATATTAATATTATTATTATTATTATTATTATTATTATTATTATTATAACAACAAACAAACAAGAATGGTTTAAATGGAAGCACAATACAGAGTAATTACTGTACAAAATAAACATTGTTATGCGTCTCAAAAGGCTACCAGCGACAAAACCTCATATCAGCCATCAAGCATAGTGGAGGCAGCGTTATGGTTAGGGCCTTACTATCATAGAAGAAAATATGAACTGAAAATTGTATTTTCAAAAAGAATGTCAGCGTAGCAGTCTTACACCTGAAGCTCAACACAAGTTAGGTAATATAACAAAAACAAGAAAGTGACCCAAAACCCTGGAGTAAATCAACAGGGTGGCTTAAACAGAAGAAAGTCTATGTTCTGAAATGGTCAGAAGTGGCATGACCTGAAAAGAGCTGTTTGTGCAAGGACTCCCAAAAATATCAATGAACTGAATCCATTTTGTAAGGAGGAATGGTCCAAAATTCTATCTAACTGCTGTGCAAGTCTGATCAGCAGGTAGAGGAAATGTTTGGTGGAGTTTAGAGGAGCTGCTAGAGGAGCTTTTATATTGTTACCAAATGCAAGGGTGCATATACTTGGACACAGCATGGAATGTGAATGTTTAAATAATGTGTTCAATACTGACAAAAAATACAACTGTTTGTGTGTTATTAGATAATGACAAAATAAGAAGTTTGCCAGATGTGAGAAGACCTTTTTTGATTAGCTAATGGCTAAGATGTTTCAATAGCTCATTCAAATTCTTTTCAAAATTTGTCATAATTTCCACTTCAACTGACTCAGTAGTTTGCTCTGTTTAAGTAGTTTAAGTAGATCAAGGGTTGTCTATTATTGCAGCTTCAGTTAACGATCAGAAAACATTTTTACACATAAATTAAACAGAATTTAAACTGCAAAGGGATCATAAGCCTATGCTTGAAATTGTTTAACCAGATTAAGTCAAACTACCTTTCTCATTATCCACCATATTCTGAGAAGGATTTTGTAGGCAAACGATTACAATTTAATTTGGATAGATGATATCTGAAAATGAGTGATGATGCATCTACTCCAAGGCAGACTTGCTGCCAACAGTAACACTGTGAAGATAAAGAAAATGAAAAAGACTTGGCAGCGACAAATCAAACAAAACAAAAATATAAAAAGTAATATGAAACATCATCAACAGCAGCACTAACATGACTATGTCCTGTTAAAAAATGGGACTTAAGAATGAATTTAAATACTGAAATTTGTCAGAAGACAGATGGTTCCAGAGTTTGGTTGCTATATGGCTAACATCTTTGCTTTCTATGCTAGTTTAAGTTGTCATGAGAACATTAAGAATGCCTGTATCTTAGGATTGCATTAATAAGTTCTGTAAGGTAAGAGGACATTCCTTGGGAGAAAAAAGATTTTAAAATTATCTATAAACATAGTTTGAAGTCAGTGAAGTGGTTTACAAACTGGAGTAATACTATGATCATATTTCTTAGTTGTATAGTTATGATCCCTACTGATATGCTTTGAATTAACTGTAGTGTAGTTAGTGAATCATTCAAATAGCCTGACAAAACTATTACAGTAGTCAGTTCTGCTTGACAGGAATGAATGAACTTGGTTTCCAACATACTGTAGCTTATGAAACTGCTTTAATTTTGCAATATTTATAAGCTTCAGAACAATAATTTTGTCCACTTGTGCCCAATACTGCCAGGATAGGCTCTGAATTTGATTCAGCAAGTTTCATAAGGTTATGTTGTTATTATCAATATCAAATGGAATTATGTCAGTCATTTTGGATGTCTTATTTATGAAATTAGCTATTGTTCTGAATAAAAATTGACAGTTATTAATATTTTTACATATTAATATAGAAAAGTAATTGAAATATGCATTGCAGACCCTTGCTGATATCATAAGAAAATATTAATGTATTTAAACTGTTGGTCTGTGGTAATCATGCATTATATTTTATAACAATATACTTTACATTTTTATATTAATTTTGGTGACATCATCATTTTGCCATCCTTGCTTTTCATGGACACTGTTATTTTATGTATTTAGTTTTATAGGCTCTACCATTTTGGAGCAACAGTTACATAACACATGATGTCATGACTGTCATGGTACAAAAAATGGCTGCACACATTTAACAGCATTTGAACTTCAGGCAAATAGTTTAGGATTTGATACCGATTTTGATTTAGTTTTGATCTTTACTTTGAGTTATATATAGTCTCTTTGCTGATGAGCTCACAAATTGGAATTAGATTCTGAAAGAATTGCTTATCAAAATATAAAGCTAAAGCTGATTAAGATGAATGGATGGTTTTATGAAGAGATGGCAATGTTGTATCAATAATTTCAAAAGAAGAGATACCAGCCAGTTATTAATAGTTGCCAACGCTTTGCTTTATAACAATGAACAAATATTCCATTAGTCCACTTACACTAGGACCTAGAACCAGTATACAATTAACCCTGGAATTTTGGCATTAGTCCTGGTTTAAGCTACACACCAATCACATTTCTTTTCTTGTTACTGATGAATGTTTGAAAGTGGGCTTAGAGACTGTCATCAGCCCAAACTGCAAGGTCTTGCACTTTCTCTGTTGTCCATGGCTCTCTATATATACAAGTATAAATATATATAATGTGTGTGTGTATATATATATATATATATATAGTGGTAAGCGTACCCCCAGACACAGACAGACCGACACCAGGATGTCCAAAACAAACTTCTTTATTTGAGTTCTTAAGCACCACAATGTCCTCACACCAACTCTCTCCACTGTCGTCTTCTTCTTCTTCTTTCTCTTTCTCTTTCTCTTTCTCTCTCTCTCTCTCTCTCTCTCTCTCTCTCGACCTCCTCTCTCCTCCTCACAAGCTTCGTCTCCTTCCTCCCAACTCTGGCTCGTCTACTGGAAGGATGCAGCCCCTTTTATTATGACCCGGATGAGCCCCAGGTGCTCTCCCTGACGTCGCTTCCTGGTGTGGCGGAGGTGTCAGGAAAGCACCTGGAAGCACTCCGGGTCTTCTTGGAATTATTTCCAGCAGCACTTCCTGGTGTGGCGGAAGTGCTGCCATCCAGGATTCCCTCACTGTCTGGGCGCCCCCTGGCGGTGGCCACGTCTTCTCATGAGCGTCCCAGCTCCGTCCTTGTGGCCCCCAAATAGACCCGGGCGGCTGCCATCTCGTGGCCGAGGAGAAGTATTGCCCAGGTCGGGGACTATCCAGGCATCCCGGCCGGGCAGTGTTCCCGTACATCTGTGACTATATATATACATATATATATATATATATATATATATATATATATATATATATATATATATACAGTATATATATATATTAAAGGAACACTTTTTAATCAGAGTATAGCATCGAGTCAATGAAACTTCTGGGCTTTTGATCTGATCAGTTAGGTAGCAGATGGGGTTATTAATGCTTTGGTGTTAATAAAATTAACAACAGGTGGACTAGAAGGGCAACAAAGAGATGACCCCCAAAACAGGAATGGTTTAACAGGTGGAGACCACTGACATTTTCCGCCTCATCTTTTCTGGCTGTTTTTTCACTAGTTTTGCATTTGGCTATGGTCAGTCTCACTACTAGTAGCATGAGGCTATACCTGGACTCTACAGAGGTTGCACAAGTAGTCCAGCTTCTCCAGGATGGCACATCAATATGTGCCAATGCGAAAAGGTTTGCTGTGTCTCCCAGCACAGTCTCAAGGGCATGGAGGAGATTCCAGGAGACAGACAGTTTCTCTAGGAGAGCTGGACAGGGCCGTAGAAGGTCCTTAACCCATCAGCAGGACCGATATCTGCTCTTTTGGGCAAAGAGGAACAGGACGAGCACTGCCAGAGCCCTACAAAATGACCTCCAGCAGGCCACTGGTGTGAATGTCTCTGACCAAACAATCAGAAACAGACTTCATGACGGTGGCCTGTGGGTCCGATGTCCTTTAGTGGGCCCTGTGCTCACTGCTCGGGACCGTGGAGCTCAACTGGTATTTGCCATAGAATACCAGAACTGGCTGGTCCCCTACTGGTTCCCTGTGCTTTTCAAAGATGAGAGCAGGTTCATCCTGAGCACATGTGACAGACATGAAATGGTCTGGAGAAGCCATGGAGAACGTTATGCTGCCTGTAACATTGTTCAGCATGACCAGATTAGTGGTGGGTCAGTGATGGTTTGGGGAGGCATATCCATGGAGGGACACACAGCCCTCTACAGGCTTGACAACAGCACCTTGACTGCCATTAGGTATCGGGATGAAATCCTTGGACCCATTCTCAGACCCTGTGCTGGTGCAATGGCTCCTGGGTTCCTGCTGGTGCACGACAATGCCCGGATTCATGTGGCGAGAATATGCAGGCAGGTCCTGGAGGTTGAAGAAATTGATACCGCTGACTGGCCCCCACGCTCACCTGACCTAAATCCAATTGAACAGCTCTGGGACATTATGTTTTGGTTCATCCTATGCAGCCAGGTTACATCTCAGACTGTCCCGGAGCTCAGTGATGCCCTGGTCCAGATCTGGGAGGAGATCCCCCAGGACACCATCCGTTGTCTCATTAGGAGCATGCCCTGCAAGCACATGGGTGCAATAAAAACTACTGAGTATGATTTCAAGTTGCTGCAATGAAATTTCATCAAAATTGATTAGCCTGTCACCTCATTTTTTCACTTTGATTTTTGTGGTATCTTTGAATTCAGCCCTCTGTAGGTTGATAATTTTCATTTCCATCAAAGGATGTGGCATCCTTTCGTTCCTAACACATTACCCAGTCCATAGCTATATAAATGTAATGAATTAATTATTATTATTATTTCAGTATAGATATCCAGCAGGATTTTTTTCCCATTAAGATCTGATGTATTTTCAAAGTGTTCCTTTAATTTTTTTGACCAGTGTTGTTTTTATATATATATATATATTTATAATACACTGCCGTGGCTGTCTGTTTGTCTGTCTAGGATTTTAAATCACCTGTAGCTTGCAAACTGTTTGACCTATTGACCTGAAATTTGGTACACATATACTACATGATGTCTACTATCCGCTTTCGGGTGATGATTGACGTCTAAGGTTATTCCTCTTTTATTTTTATGTTATTTTATTGTAGAATCAGCTCTCAGCAGTGGCTAGCAAGGCGGCTGTGTGGCACATGTGTACAGGCGCCCTTCTCATCCCTATCACCTTCACTGTCGCTTCCCTGACCTCTTCATATCTTAAATCATTCTTGAAGCAGATTGAACACTTAAGTGCCAGCTTAAGTGAAAAAATAAGGAAAACGTACTAAATAATTGCAACACAAACACTGACTTAATCAGTTATAACGTGAAAAGATGCCGATGAAAGAAGAGAAGAAGCGGGCCGCTAGGGTGGAGAAAAGAGCTGCTCAGGAAGCAGCAAGTGCATCAACTTCTGAGCAAACAAATGCTAAACGTACAGAGAGAGAGTATGAAAACTATGAATGCTGAAGTCAAGTGTATTCACTGCACGTTATTGTGCAGTGCGCCGTTATTGGTATATATATATTTGGGTTATTGGATTGGGACCTGAGTGCAGTGGGTGACATCTCAGTGCCACACTGGAACAGTGTGAGGTTTTTGACAGTGGCTGGAGTGCCGATCCTGCCACCAACCCCCAAGTTTTCCCTCTAAGTTGGAGGACCTGGGGTTTGTTTCCTGCCTTGCGCCCAGGGCTGGCAGCAGAGCCCTGTGACCCTGTAGTTAGGATATAGCAGGCTGGATAATGACTGACTGACTATATATATATATATATATATATATATATATTGCAGGTTAAATGGTTTGGCGATGTGTTCGATACATGTCTGTTCATCCTCCAATGGACTGGCTACCTGTACAGAGCTTGTTCTTGCCCTGAACCCTGTGCTTGCTGGAATGGGCTCCAGGTTTCCAGTGTTCCTACTCAAATCAAAGTGTTTTTGGAAGATGGATGGATGTATTGTTTTATTTGTGCTTTTTATTTTTTTTCTGTACTTTTTCAAAAAAATAGTTTTGCAAATAACACAACTCATTCTCATTTACAGAACTTGAAGAGGATGCGGATAGGTAGAAACAATATCTTCGAGTTCTGTGCTCTCTATAACAGTAAATTCAGCAACATATCAGTCACTGCGACATAACTACTACATCCTTGATGGAAATGGTAGGTGTTATGACCAGAACAAAGTGATCCATGAAATTTATCGGAGTTTCCAGAAATTTTTAGATGTGAAATTAGCCAGGTTCTTTACCTCAGCGAAGAGGAACAAATGTAATGTGCGATAAAAAAAAACA
Source organism: Polypterus bichir lapradei (assembly GCA_026402145.1). Classification (NCBI taxonomy): domain Eukaryota; kingdom Metazoa; phylum Chordata; class Cladistia; order Polypteriformes; family Polypteridae; genus Polypterus; species Polypterus bichir. The sequence continues at coordinate 44,340,221 of JANRMT010062861.1, read as the reverse complement.
AATCTCCTGCAAAGCGTTAAAGCTGGACTTTAATAAAAGCAGGGGATAAGCCAGGCAGATGTAAAGATAACCCCGTACTTTGTAATCTTGATAAAGCCCCTATATGTGAATATCGTATACAAATATAACCCGGGGTGTAACGAGTGCGGTACTCCAGTTTTTAATACTTTAGTACTGTTACGCTCCCGTATAACGTACTACTGAGATGTTCATCAGTTGACTGTCCATTGATGCTTGGTAAAGGAAAATATTACGTGTTGCTGCTGGAAAGTGGCTCAAGTTTCGATTGCTCATGCCTGCTGCTCGCTTCTATCAGTGAATGCTTTTATCGCCGCCTGTCGTCACGTGTTTGTTTTGAAAATGGCTGAGGAAGCTGTGGAGTCTCTAAGAGCAGAAGAGATTCAAGACAAGGAGGATTTTGAGATCATTGAGAGCTGTCATGTCAGTGACTTCACTGGAGAGAGGGCAGACGCGAAGGAGAAAGGCTCTGGCGTGGGTGCTTGGTCAGCGCCGCTTTTTTCACTCGCGAGAAAGGCTTCAGAGAGCTTGACAGCAGTAAACTCTGCTAATCCCCTGAGGTCGGCCACAACTGTACCTGGTGCGACTTCTGCAAAACAGCAGCCTGCTGGAACTGAGAATGCTGCTAAAACAGGTATGAAACGACTTTCAGTTGCATTGACCAATTTTCAGTTACATCGGTCGTTGAGGAAAAGAGTTGTAACAATTATAATGGAAAGGAAAAAAATAATAAAATAACTGCGGTTCGTGTGATACAGCGTAGACGAGGGGAATATAGACAGCTGTCAGAGGCAATGTAATCTGTCGTCTACTTCCTAAATACTTTAGGTTCCAATCAAATTAACATGCACAGTACTTTGCAGTTAAAGTTGTCATTGTCTCAATATCCTAGAGAGCGCGATATGTTAAAATGTTCATCAAAACGTCACAGAAATGACGTCTTATAGTTTCGTTCTTACTTAGAAGGTGCAGGTGTTTTTCATTTTTTTATTTACTGGTGAATAAAAGAATAGTTGCTTGTGTTTGCGTAGCGATTCCAAATATTTCAGTCTATCTAAACGCGTCAAACATTTTGGTCGCTTCTGGGTTAATACTAAAGTATTTCAAAGAAGGTCATTTTAGATTGAGGAAAAAAGAGTGTTGTAGTAAAGTGAGCCTTTTACACGATTACCTGTAAAGTTGTATGTTTTATATAATGTCTGTGTTTGACAGGTGCATACTCTTGATCTGGCATCATCGGGTGATGCAATTTTATTTTAAAGCTTCATTTTTTTCGTAGAGTGCAAGTGCCTGGATTAGTGCATTGACCTTTTCAATGAAACCCACGGTAGTATGTGTTTTTTGTTGTCCACTAGTGCTTTCAAGGGTACGCTAATCCTTAGCTGCTTAACATCTTATAGGCCATGGGTATCATTTAATTTAAGCTTTGGTTACCAATGCTTATACGCTTTCTCTAGTAATTTTTACTTGTAGTTCTAATGTTGCTTATGTCCAAATGTTAAATTGAAAATGGAAGGGCAGACCCCCGTTACCATGTAGTTAGGTTATAGCGGGTTGGATGATGGATGGATGGAAATCAAATATATGTATATATTATTTCTGAGAGCCAAAAATTACAAACAATTGTAGTTTTATTAATTTATTTTTTTCTGTACATGGTCAGTTATTTAACATGCAAAAAGTGTAGTGAATTCTACAATAAAAAATAAGTATGCACAAATGATGGCTTCGGTTCACCAATAATTTACATTGTCTTTGAATAAAGGAAGGTATGACGCTTCTGTGCCCAGCTGAAGGTACATTTTCTTGTTTTTCTTTAAACATGATACAGCATGATATTTAACTGCCGTATCCCATTCGAGATAAAATCTGATAAATGTTGAATTCTAAGTTGTTCTACAAATAGTGTTGTATTTGGATGTAATGTGCCTGGTTATGGCCTGTTTGTTTGCTTGTAGAGTCATTCTCATGTGATTATTATACACTGCAAGCTGTTCTCATTTAGATGATGTACTGGTGTTTTTTTTTTTTTTTTTTGGCACCTGTGCGGACAGCTGGGGGTTATGCCCAGCCGGGATGCCTGGAAGGAGAGGGACTATACGTCCTCTGTACCATGAGAGGGCAGCTGCCCTGGTCTGTATGGTGGCCACAGGAACCGAGCATGGAAGCTCAACCCTACTGGGGCCTGTGGCCACCACAAGGGTGCGCCAGGAGGGGTAGAAAGCCTCTGATGTCCGCACTTCCACCCCACCCGGAAGTGTTGTGGGAAGGAATTCCAGGGACACCCGGAGTGCTTCCGGGTGCTCATGTGGCACTTCCGCCACACCAGGAAGTGCTGCCGGAAGACCATCACAGAGCACATGGGGCACATCCGGGTGGCTATAAAAGAGGCCGCCTCCCTTGAGTAGACAAGCCGGAGTCGGGAGGAAGAAGACAAAGCTTGGGAAGAGAGGAGTAAAGGCGACAACAAAGAGAAGTCCAAACAGGAGAGACTAGATTTGTTAAGGGTGTTTGGTGCACTGTCACTGTCTTGTGTGCTGGAACTTTAATTAAAACATGTGTGTTTTCGGGACATTCTGTGTGTGCCTGTTTGTGTCTGGGCTGGTTTACCACACACCATAATGGGCAAACCCATGAATTGGTTATTCATGTTTGGGAGATGCTACAACAACAACAACAACAACAACATTTATTTATATAGCACATATTCATACAAACAGTAGCTCAAAGTGCTTTACATAATAAAGAATAGAAAAATAAAAAACACAATACGAAAACAAAATAAATCAGCATTAATTAACATCGAATAAGAGTAAGGTCCAATGGCCAGGGGGGACAGAAAAAACAAAAAAAAAGAAACTCCAGACGGCTGGAGAAAAAAAAAATAAAATCTGTAGGGATTCCAGACCATGAGACCGCCCAGTCCCCTCTGGGCATTCTACCTAACATAAATGAAACAGTCCTCTTTGGATTTAGGGTTCTCACGGAAAGGCTTGATGATGATGGTCACGTAGAATTCTGCCTTTTAGTCCATCCATCATTGTTGGAGCATCATGAAGCTTTGAGTAGGTGGAGGTGGCGCAGGCCACCACCACAAAGAAACCGGAAAAAGAAACAGAAAAGAGAGTAGGGGTCAGTACGGATTTTAGAGCTACCCTGAATAGTTATTATGAGGAAATTGAACATACAGAGTATCAGGATTAAGTTAAATTAAGTTAAATTGAAGTTATAGAAAGGCCATGTTAAAGTAATATGTTTTCAGCAGTGTTTTAAAGTGCTCTAATGTATTAGCCTGGCGAATTCCTATTGGCAGGCTATTCCAGATTTTAGGTGCATAGCAGCAGAAGGCCGCCTCACCACTTCTTTTAAGTTTTGTTCTTGGAATTCTAAGGAGACACTCATTTGAGGATCTGAGGTTACGATTTGGAATATAAGGTGTCAGACACTCCGATATATAAGAAGGGGCGAGATTATTTAAGGCTTTATAAACCATAAGCAGAATTTTAAAGTCAATCCTGAATGACACAGGTAACCAGTGTAGTGACATCAGAACTGGAGAAATGTGTTCGGATTTTCTTTTCCTAGTTAGGATTCTAGCAGCTGCATTCTGCACTCGTTGCAAACGATTTATGTCTTTCTTGGGTAGTCCTGAGAGGAGTGCGTTACAGTAATCTAGTCGACTTAAAACAAACGCGTGAACTAATTTCTCAGCATCTTTCAGTGATATAAGAGGTCTAACTTTACTTATGTTTCTTAAGTGAAAAAATGCTGTCCTAGTGATCTGCTTAATATGCGATTTAAAATTCAAATTACAGTCAACAATTACCCCTAAGCTTTTTACCTCCGTCTTGACTTTTAATCCTAATGTATCCAGTTTATTTCTAATAGCCTCATTGTATACAAAAAAGCTATGTGCAAAACATAAATGATCCATGCATAATATAGACTGGAGTTAACTACATTTTTCACAGAAAAAACTATTCTCAAACCCTTTAAAACCCAGATCACCCCAAAGAATTGATATGTCACTTTTTTAACTTTCTTTTTAATAGGTTATCTGAGAACCCCTGTTTTGCATGGTTTTTACGCAAAGAATGGTGAAAAGGTTGGTCTCACCAGCCCTAAAATATGTCTGTACTTAGTCTGATAATAATAAATAATTTCCTGTATGGGCTTTTTAAATGCAGATCACGCGGCACAGCAGCTGATCGAGCAAAGAGGAGGTAAAAAAAACAATTTGTTTCCCATTGTGTCAGCGTTTAAGAGGGAGTTTCAGAGGAGCAACCGTGTCTCCTAGGGGTGCGTTCAGCCCCCCTATTCACAACACGAGCAGCAGAGAGGCGAACTGGCAGGCGCGTAGTGCTGGCCAGGGGGGTTGGCGAGTGAAGCAAGCAGGAGGCAAGCCCCCTAGTTTTATTATAATTACAGTCATTTGAAAAATTAACCCATTTATGCCTCGTGTTCCATTATTGGAACGACAGTCACATTGGAGTTATTTATATCCTACTGCTCAAGGCCATCGCTGGGCTCTGACTTTTCATGCACGTCTGCTTCCTGGGGGTACACCTTATCACGTCATGCACAGAGTTAGTCAGTGTGCTGCAGATATTGGTGTGCTGGGATCTCCTCAAGAAGTAATGTGAATTTTCTCACATTTTTGAAGAACCAACCTGAAGACAGGTAGATATAACTTTGGAATGGAATGGAATACATTTTTTTTCTCTTCAAATTCTTGTTCCTTATATTTTTCTACGCAACATATGTGAATTTCATGCACAAACTCAAAAATTTCAACCTTAGGCATAAATGGGTTAAGTACATTTCATGAAATGTTACATTTTAACATATGTGGACATATCAAGGTTTGATATTTACTTAAAAGTATCTTTGGATAAAAATGGTGGTGTAATAAAAAAAAAATTAGTTTGACTTTGCGATAAGTTATTCAACAAAATATTATCAAATGCCATTTCTATCTGTAGAAAAAGTAAGTATGCTGTTGACTCTTAGTAGCTGATAGTGGCCCCGTTGACAGGCATTTTGCCATTCTCTGTAACTACCTTTTAGTCTCTGACATCGACTGGAAGAAAGTTTTTCATGCTTCTCCATACAGAATTTTTTTTCTGCTGTGTTTGAGGGGTAATCAAATCTCCACCTCAGCATCTCAATGGGATTTAGATCAGGACTTTTACTTGGCCATTCCAGAACCCTCAACTTCTTTCTGTTCAACCATTCCTTGGTGGATTTGCTCGTATGTTTAGTGTCATTATCATGTTACAAGGTCAGGCTTCAATTTTCGGACAGATGATCTCGCATTTTCCTCAAGCACCCTCTGTTACATTGAAGAATACATAGCTTATCATAAAAGGCAAAACACCCACACATAGATTTTCGTTATTACCACTTTTCTGCCATTATGGAGATTTGAGTTGTAATTGTTTACTAAACAGTGTCACAAATTAAGTTCAAGTCTTGCATTTTAATTTACTTTACAAATGCCAATACTAGTTTACTTAAATGATAGCTGGGCAAGTGCTCCATTGATATACCACTCTTGCTCTTAGTATTTATTTATAAGTACAGAAGATGGATGGTAACATTTCAATTACAGTTATACCATACGCTGTATATATGTTTACTGTCCTCTATCTTTTCTTAAACAGACTGATTCTAAATGAAACAAGAAACACACATTTCTTCTTTGTTGCTTCTCTGAAGTGTTGATTTTGACACTGTCTTTAATTTACACTGTAGCACAAAGCGATTGTTTAAGGTTGCATAACATTTCAATTTGGCAATGTGGTAAACAGCAAAAAGTCTAATATACTGTGTCTACAGATGAGTCATTGGTTTCAGTTGCCCACAAACTACTTGGAAGTCTGCAAGCTGATATTTGGAATGTATATTTCGACGTGTTTCTGCTTGCACCACCAAAATCATGTTGAGAATGGTTTTAGACAGTTTAATCCTATGTCATCTTTCAACAATGACATATTTGCCTATTACTTTTTTTTACTTGGTTCTTCTTAGACAAATGTGTGTTGTTATTGATTTACTTTAGCTCCATTCTGAAAGATTATGGTCATGGGGCACCCAAAAACTTACAGCCCTGGGCACTAAGCACAACATTTTCCTGGACTGGGCTCTAAAAGAAAGCAGTTAAAACTAAATAATTATTGCAACATATGTTAATAATGGATGTAGTGTAATGCTTAGCTCAATTAGATTGTTTTCATATTTCCTAAATGTACAATGTGTTAGTGTTTTTTTTTTTTTTGTGCTGTTTGCCCAGTCAGGAACAGTGAATGATCATTGCAGTTACAATATCTTAAATTAAATTCCCTCTCTGTTTTTTTTCTAATATGTATTTTAATTTTATTAACAAAACATGCATTGTACAGGTTTATTGTTGTAACATAAAAAATGTTAAACTTGAAAAAGAATAGGGGTCCCAACCCAGAAAGCCACGTTTAATACGTAATATTTGAAGAATAATTTAAAAAGGCAGTAATGCCTTGATTTTGAACAGCACACTTATCTATGTTCTCCTTAGCTAGGATGTTGGTCTAAAGACGATGACTTCCTGCTGCAGTCTTCTTTTATGTTTCCTGAAGTGTGTGATGAAAAGTCTGGATGGGCGGAAGGTGACATTACTTGCTTTTGAATGAAACTTCCTATATCCTGAGAGTAGGAAACAAAAGTTGTTATTGTAAACAATGTAAACTTCTCTCGATTTCCCCTGCTGTCCCTATTAATTGGTTCCTGTAAGACCCTAATGAGGTCCACTTACATAATAGTGTATATATGTGTTTATAAAAATGTGAGGGGAAAAAAAACAATGCAGTGAATGACTCAGTACTTCTGTGTTTCCTATCTTTTGCTTAAATATTTACTTGGGCAGGGGGGTAAATCAACGAAAAATATGTCTTCATCACAAAGATTATGGAGGGCACTACTGTATGTAACTCAAAGGGGAAAAAAACAAGTGCTTTAGCCTCCAATATATCTAGTAGAGTATTGGATATGGCTGCATTTCAAGTTAATGTTGAGATTACAGTGTGGTTTTTGCATCTTTCATAGTCCATGAATAGCTCAAATGATACAGTAAATGTTATTGATGTTACAGAGCAAGTCACAGATGATCTCAAAGTTGTTAGTAAATGAAGTCTGTCATTAGTCAGGCATGCCAGCTTTGACTGGATACATGTATGAAGTGTGTCTTAGTTTCTGATTTTTATTTTAATGGTCTTTTCTTAGGGTTTTTGAAAAATTTAACTTTCATGAAGAACCATATGTATCGTCATTTGTGCTTGTTTCTATTAATGCACACTGAATATCATGTTACAACTGCAGTGCTGTTCATTTGATCCATTTATATAAATCCTTGGTCTAATGAGATTTAAATAATTACCATTATATTATTATAGCTTGGAAATTAAAATATTCTTCTACTTCTGTTTTTCTAAGCTTTAAAGGATCAGATGGTCATAGAGAGATCAAACCTTATGAACATGATGAAATTGAGTGTCAAAGTTCTCATACAGTCATCTCTAAGCTTGGGACGCTCACTGGACTCCGAGTACCTGCCTCTTCAGCAGTTCTTCATTGTTTTGGAACATTGCCTAAAACATGGCCTAAAAAGTATGATTGTTTTTTTATTCTTAAGCTTGATAGTAGGGATCAGTAGTTTCTTTTTGTAGAAGATTTGTGTGACTTGATGATAATTAAAAAAGTTAAGTTAAAAAGTTAAAACTTTACCAAGTTGTGACCATGTAAAATTCATATGACCTGGGGTCTCGTCTTTAAAACTTTGTGTGGATTTGAGCGTGAATGTATACGTATGCCAAAAAACAGGAAAAGGCACACCCAATAAAGAAATCTTATTCATAAAACTTACTGCATGTACATTTGTGCACAATTAACAAATCACAGTCATCTTGTAAATGTGCATACATGAACACTCCTCATACTTTACCCCGGTTACCACCCTGAAACAACCATATATGGACCATGGTCATCAGCCTTGTACATATGCAGTCCTAATGCTGCACGCTTTCATTGGCTGGTAGATCAGTCTCCCAAATTACGCATGCAGTAGTATGAGATACAAGTTCTTATCACTAAGTTGAAGGCATGCAAGGAACATGTATTTGGTGGTCTAAGCATGGGTGTCCAACAAGCACAAATCTATTGAATGGCATCATTTTACTGCTGTTGCGAAGGCTATGAGCTCCAGCCGCACAATGCCAGAAATAGGAAAAAAAAGGTCCAATGTCTGGAAATGAAGCAGATTGCTGGTCACCATCACAATTTTTGTGTAACAGAAGGAGGCAAAAGCACTATACTCTTTGATTCAGATCAATGAATGGCATCTGTAATTTAACGATTTGATGATTGTCAGTCCCATATTGGCATCACAGATGACGTTTTGTGTTAATGGAATGTCACTGCATTGTTCTTGCAAATTGCCCTTATTGCAATTTGTGTACAGTAAAGTGTTCCCATTACATTAGGGAAATTGGACATTGCTGGAAATTATGCTTTTGCAGACATAAAAGGGCATTTTGCTTTATTTATGTACACCTACACCATACAAAACTGAATGTATCACCATGAGATAAGCCTGCAGATGAGGGCACTCACAAAGCAAGGGGTAGGAGCAATAAAGTGCAAAAGTGCTTTTATTATAACAATCTAACAAAACAGTGTCCAAAAACTGACTGTAGTGCTAAAGCGTCAGTAAATAAATGATCCATAAAATAAAAATGATGGAGGCGGTTAAAATCAAACAAAAGTAATCCTTTTAAAAGTCATGGCTAAAAACATAGTGCATATGAGCCCTAGTGCACTCATTTAAAAACAGATGGCTCCTTAGCTTCACCCAATGCAGGCTCTTGCAACCAAGGATGAGTCTAATCAGCAGTTCAGCCAACCTTCTGTGCTGCTTCTAGGCTTGGGGCCCCATAGCTATCTGTGGCTCCCATCAGGGCACCATCCCCAAGCCTCCGACTCCCGTTGCTTGGCTCGCATGCCTGCATCCATTGTTCCACCCGCAGATAGCCTCATTGAGCCTTCCATTCCCCTGCAGCTATGCTGCCTCATCTCCAGCCTTATGTGACAAGTTGTTGCAACCGATAAGTACGTCACTCTCCAGCTCCCAGGTCGCTCAGCCAGAGCGACCTTCTTCAGCTTTTGAGCATTGGCCACATGCTCCCTCAAGGGTCTTCCTCCTGGATGTTTGCCTTTTTTTCTCTCTCTGTCTTTCATGTACATGTACCAGCTCTCTCCTGTCTTCCTCCTGCTTTATTCTCACCATCATTTAACCTCCTTTTCCGATTGTCTCTGACCCCATCTTACTGTGCTGGCTCCCTTTTCATCTCTGTGGGCGCAGTGCCTCATTCACAAACTGCAGAAAGCGAATGAAGCTGTCGTGACAGACTGCACCCTCACACTCATGGAGATCAAGCCGGCCATTTATTTATTTATTTAGAAATCAATCACCTTTTCTTGAGCCACGAAGCCGCTATACCACAAGCACCTCATTGGTTAGTTAAAGGACTCCAGCACAGCAGGCACGATGGAGTGAAGCTTGACAGAGATTTTCCTGAGAAGAGGCAGCAGGTAGCTGATATTAACTGACTAATAAACAAAAAAGTTCTTCTATGCAAATACGCAGCATTTGATCCACTTAAAAAGCAAGTAAAATAGTCTACACATTATATTTATCACTTTTAAATTTTAATATGTTTATCACGTCAATGCACATTATAACAATGGCTTGGTGATATGAATTATACACATTGTTGTCATTTAGCTGGTTTTCCTGCATTTCTGTACTTGATAAAGGGTGTTGTCATTTTTCTGTTTCTCCAAAATGTTGCATACAAATGTGTCAAGAGTTACTGTAAATATACACAAATTCTCGCATAGCTTTCTTTTATCAATCCCAACGTTTTCTTGGAAAGCTGCATATGTACATTTCAATCCTCTTTTTGTGTGTATGCAAGACTTTGTTCTTATGTTTCTTACCTATTTGTAAGTAAAATGTATTTAAAAAAATTGTTTCATAGGACTGTCTATAAAGGGTATTTTTACTAAAATTTGGCTATTGCAATTTTAACAATGTCACCTTCTGATTTCTTTTGATTTGCTGTGTCACACTGGAAAGTGAGTTGATTTTGAGAAACAATGGTTCACCAAAGGTATAAATATTACCTTAACCTAAAGTGCCATATTGCAATAAGATGTACACTACTATATGAAATTTGTGCCCTGTTTACTCCGATTGATTTGGATATTCTTTCAGACTGGTTTGTAATTGCTTTTAGCCATAGGTGCTGCAAATTTCTTGAGTTAAATTCACAGTAATTTGTTAATAGATTTTCATTTTTTCAGCAGCAGCTTCCTTAGTTTAATTTTGTTTTGTTGCATTGTTTTTAAGCAAAAAAGTCTTTTATTGGTCAGAGCAAGTCGTTTTGGGGTCCCTTGGAATTGGTTGAAAAGTTGTGCCCAGAATCAACAGACCTGGCAACAAGTGCCCGTGAACTGCCAGGATTGAAGTATGTTTTCTCTTTCTTATTATTGCCATATCTGCTATACGTCCGTAGCATTTTTCCTTTAAATGCCACTTGTTATATTGTTAGTTTTTAACAGCAAAATAGTAGATAGTTTCCCAAAATGTATCAGGCATGAAATTGGTGCTTATTGTCCGCAGGACTTGTGTGGGGCGAGGGAGAGCTTGGCTCCACTTGGCTCTAATGCAAAAGAAATTGGCAGATTACTTGAAAGCACTTGTAGACCGAAAGGATCTTTTAAGGTGAGTACATGATCAGTGGATTTAGTTAAACATATGGTCAACTGGGGCCCAAGTAATATAGAAATTGTTTGGGTAAAGTGATCAGTAATTTTTGCTACATTATTAAGGAAATAGAATTTTGATTCTATTTTTTAGTTTTATTATGAACATATCTCAGTTTGTAACATGTTTTAGGTATGCATTATAAAAGGCACTTTTAATCTTTCTTCTTTTAACAGTGAGTTTTATGATTTGGGTGCATTGTTGATGGAAGAGGAAGGTGCTGTGATTGTTGGTCTGCTAGTGGGACTAAACGTTATTGATGCAAACTTGTGCCTGAAAGGAGAAGATCTAGATTCTCAGGTCTGTATTGTCAAACTTTAAAAGATGTTAGTTATGTTGAAATATGATTTCACGTTATCTGGAAAATACAATTAACTAAATGGAAGATCAGTTACAGTCATATGAAAAAGTTTGGGAACCCCTCTCAGCCTGCATAATAATTTACTCTACTTTCAACAAAAAAGATAACAGTGGTATGTCTTTCATTTCCTAGGAACATCTGAGTACTGGGGTGTTTTCCGAACAAAGATTTTTGTGAAGCAGTATTTAGTTGTATGAAATTAAATCAGATTTGAAAAACTGGCTGTGCAAAAATTTGGGGACTCTTGTAATTTTGCTGATTTAAATGCATGTAACTGCTCAATACTGATTACTTGCAACACCATATTGGTTGGATTAGCTCATTCAGCCTTGAACGTCATAGACAGGTGTGTCCAGTCATGAGAAAAGGTATTTAAGGTGGTCAATTGCAATTTGTGCTTCTCTTTGACTCTCCTCCGGTGAGTAACAACATGGGATCCTCAAAGCAACTCTCAAAAGATCTGAAAACAAAGATTGTTCATTATAAAGGTTTAAGAGAAGGCTACAAAAAGCTTTCTTAGAGGTTTAAGCTGTCAGTTTCAACTGTAAGGAATGTAATCAGGAAATGGAAGGCCACAGGCACAGTTGCTGTTAAACCAGGTCTGGCAGGCCAAGAAAAATACAGGAGCGGCATATGCGCAGGATTGTAAGAATGGTTACAGACAACCCACAGATCACCTCCAAAGACCTACAAGAACATCTTGCTGCAGATGGTGTATCTGTACATCATTCTACAATTCAGCTCAATTTGCACAAAGAACATCTGTATGGCAGGGTGATGAGAAAGAAGCCCTTTCTGCACTCATGCCACAAACAGAGCTGCTTGTATGCAAGTGCTTATTTAGACAAGCCAGATTCATTATGGAACAAAGTGCTTTGGACTGATGAGACAAAAAATGAGTTATTTGGTCATAACAAAAAGTGCTTTGCATGGTGGAAGAAGAACACCGCATTCCATGAAAACACCTGCTACCTACTGTCAAATTTGGTAGAGGTTCCATCATGCTGTGTGGCTAGTTTAGAGACTGGGGACCTTGTTAAAGGCGAGGGTCGGATGAATTCAACCCAATATCAACAAATCCCAAGCATCAATCACAAAGTTGGAGTTATGCAGGGGTTGAATATTCCAACAAGACAATGACCCAAAACGCAGTTCGAAATCTACAAAGGCATTCATTCAGAGGGAGATGAACAATGTTCTGGAATGGCTGTCACAGTCCCCTGACTTGAATATAATCGAAAATCTATGGGATGATTTGAAACAGGCTGTCCATGCTCAGCAGCCATCAAATTTAACTGAACTGGAGAGATTTTGTATGGAAGAATGGTCAAAAATACCTCCATCCAGAATCCAGACACTCCTCAAAGGCTATAGGAGGCGTCTAGAGGCTGTTATATTTGCAAGAGGAAACTCAGCTAATTATTGATGTAATATCTCTGTTGGGGTGCCCAAATGTATGCACCTGTCTAATTTTGTTATGATGCATATTGCATAATTTCTGTTAATCCAATAAAGTTAATGTCATTGCTGAAATACTACTGTTTCCATAAGGCATGTCATATATTAAAAGGAAGTTCAGCCAATGGTAAACAAAAATCCAAAGAATTAAGAGGGGTTCCCAAACTTTTTCATATGACTGTATACTGCATTATATTAAAACTAAACAACACAACCTTGGTGTTGTCCAAGTGTTGTTGAATAATAGTGTCTCCTTTAGTTTTAATTACCGGTATGTATAAGGATGTGAAATCCACTGTGTTGGTTTTGAAATAGTGACTGAAAGATGCCTGACTTGTGCTGTTTATCTACTGGCCCCATCCCCTTCTTCTAATGAGATGCTCCACCCCCAAACCCAACCCCGGTATAGGAAAGAGCATTATTCTCAAGAATACATACATATGAATGTTTGCTTATGACTAAAAAATACACTTTGTTTAGTTTAAAAAAATAGCTACACTAAGAAGTCATGGTTCAGTTTTCATGGTAAGTGTCTCTCATCATGCCATCATGATTAGTTTACTAAAGGTGGTCATGGGACCTTTCTACTGCTGCTGCAGCACACCAGAAAAACGTAACTCATTTAGCAGTCATTTAACAACTGAGTATGACTCAGGCTCAAATAGTTAATCATGGTGAGATCAGCATTCAACCCAATTAATTGTGTTTTATATTGGCCATAAAATGTCACACTGGGATGAAACTGCCAATGATAGTTGCAGGAAGAATGGCAGATTTTTAAGAATGATACAGAGCCACTTCAGAGGATTGTACGGCAGGTTGTCCAACCACTTCAGCACTTTACAGAGATATGGTGCCCAGTGTGGATCACTGTGCAGTTCCTTTAATGACTGGCAGATTACTCACTCAGCTGGGTTTGCATTCACTGTGTCCCATATGACATCTGCCCTTGACTACTTATATTCTCTTATTACAATCAGAGTGGCTTTGTGTTAGTAGCCTAATTGCTGTGGACTGGCTTTGATCCATGTTTAGCTTTGAATACTGGTTCTGCCCTGGAATAGGTAACAATCAGATTTTCAGTTGGAAAAGATGTGGATAATTTAGCAGTATCCTTGACTAGTATACCTCAAGAAAGGCTAATATCATAATGCAGGGAGTTTTCTACAATGGCTAGCAATCTGCATAGCAGAAACTGATGAATTTACCTTTTACAGTAGACCTTCCAATTGCCGTTTTTCAAAAGGGCAATGCCAAACCTCATACTACTGCTATCTTAAGGAAATGCCAACCTGATTTCATCATTATCATCTTGCTAGCTAAATCATGGGACATATATTTGACAGAAGGTGGCGGGTACATTCTGGACTCCAACTTCAGTGTGTTCAGCACCTTCTCTTTACCATTGTCTCTGTGGGGTTACAGTTTGAGAGTTCTAGGCTTAATGTTTCACAGATAGACTTTTGCCATCTCTGTGGGCTAAAGCAAAGATATTATTGGGTACTAGCTACACTACCTGTTAAAGGCAGGTAATAGCGAATATTTTTAAATTATTCTGTCTCTTGGCCAACTTAGCACCGTTCCTCTGTATTTGCATGTGTCTGAAACTTTTTTCACTGATGGTGACTCCCTCAAGTGTATTACTGTAAAGTCTGCCTTTCATACTGTGTCCACTTTTATACTTACCCCTCCTTGAAGACATCTCTGTCAGCGTGCTTCCTATGAATTTTCTCCTCCTCTTGTGTCTTAACACTCAAACTTCCTTTTTTGAAAGAATCACCAAAGTCAAACTGACCAATCACACCAAAGCCAAACCTGCCAATCATATTGTACCAAGGGACAGGACACACACACAGACCTTAGTGTTTTATTATATAGTAGATTATTGACTTAAATACCTTGAACAGTAAGTCATGTCTTTGCTGTAAATTTAAAATTAATAATTACACAGTTGTCACCAGTTCTTTAGGTCAGTAGTGTAAATGCACCACTGCTGCTGGGAGAAACTCCTTTTTCATCAAAATGTATATAGGGCTATGTTTGCCTTTAATTTTAATGTATCAGGATCTTAGTTTTATGAAATTATGAGTTTTTTGGTTTTTTTTTCTGTTCAGGTTGGAGTTATAGATTTTTCACTGTATTTGAAGGACCCACAGTACAGTGAAAACCCTAAAGAGTAAGTTTTGTCTTCTATTTTGGTGTGGTGAAATTTTTATCAACTTCACTTTCAGTTATTAAAACACATGCATGCAGGGACATTATAAGTAAAGCCAGAGTGATGAATAGATTTTTTTAAATAAGTATTTTTTTTCCATAAAAAGAAAATTCAAGTTACTGTATATGTAAAGAGCATATTTCTTAATTACTTAAATAAATGTTTATGTTGGCTTTATGGCAAGTCAGTTTCTTATAGGCTTTAAGGTAAGAAATAATTCAAAATGTAGTTTCTAAAATACTCCATACATAATATGATTTGAATAGTATATAAGTACCAAAACATAAAGAGTTTTTTGGTTCCAGAAAATCTGATAATGCTAAGCAAGATAAAAAAATAATGATGAAGATGAAGAGACAACATAAAAGAAAAAATAAGTGAACAGGAAGATCAAAGTGCTGATATGTGTATATATTGTATACAATACTGTGTATGTATACATACCTGTATACCTGTTTAATTAGTGTTTGTACTATGCCTGATATTTTTTCAGTATTTTTCAGATATTTTCAGTATTTTTACTCTATCTTGTTATTGGAGATGTTTTTTTACTGAATATTTCTATCATATCTTTCAATCTGGGAAAAGCTGCACTGAACTACAGTGTGAGCCGCGATCTTCAAATGAAATACACTTGCAACAGCAGTGAATATTCCCAGAATTGCTCAGCCTGTCAAAATGATGCCATGGGTGTAGCATAAATTCATTCAAGAGTCACAAACAATTCTTTTTAAAAAAAAAAATTCCAGAGAGCTGTAGGCTTTTCTTGGCTCAACAAAGGTCAGTGTTTCTGACTACCTAATTAAGAAGAAACTGGACAAAATGGACTAAGTGGAAAGTTGAAAGACATAAACCACTGGTAACCAAGAGAACCGTAAGGCTTGTCTCTCATGCAAGCACCTAGATGATCCTCAGATATTTTGGAAAAATGTTCTAAGGATAGCTGAAACACAACCCAAACTTTTAAGACAACATGAGTCCCTTTAAGTGTAAAGTAAATGCAGCATTCCATGGTAAAACATCACGCCAACAAATTTAGAGTGGTGGTGTTAGTGTGAGGTTGTAGGTTTGTGTTGTTGCTTTGATGCTTAGGTCATTTGCCATAACTGAAGGAACCACAAATTCTGCTCTGTATTAGAAAATTAAGTAGTATGTCCTGTTAGCTGAAGCTGAAGCATAGTTGGTTCATGCAGCAAAACAGTAATCCAAAGCACAAAAGCAAGTCCTCTTTAGAAAGGGTGAATAAAGCTAAATAGCAAGCAGTCCACACATAAAAAAACTTTCAGTGTTCTGAATTAAAGCTAGAAAGAGAAAAATGGCACTTTGCTCAATTCTTGGTGTTTTTGGTGTGCTTTTTATTTTATTTGCATATTACGTGATGTCCTAACTATATTGTATTTGCTATTATATATTGCACAGAACATTTAAGTGGATTTCTTCTCACGGTCCAAAGATATGCAAGTTAGGCAGATTGGCAATACTAAATTGGCCCTATTGTGTGGTTGGTGTGTGTGCGTGTGTGTATGTGTTCACACTGTGATGGACTGATACCCTGTCCAGGTTTTGTTCCTGCCTTGCGCCCTGTGCTAGCTAGGATGTCTCTGGCTCCACCCTTGACCTTGATCAGGACTAAGTGGGTTAGAAAATGACTGACCATTCATAGACTGAATGATCACAAGTAGTTTACGTAAGTTGTTCATTCAAGACAGCCAGCAAATATAAAGCAGCTGGTGCACTTTTGTTAGAGCAAAGCAAAAATATCTTGAAATATAAGTAGAATGTACCTTTTGGCACTTTTTGGTAAAAACTGCTAAAGTATGCAACACTGGTTAACTTATTTTGTAATATTTAAAAGTTTTTCATTATTTTTTTCTTTCTTGCACCTCTGATGTTGTTATATTGGGTGTTGTATGCTTAAACTCTTTCAGTGATGGAAAGCTTACAGTAATTTTGGATCAGAAGCATTACATTGAGGAATTGAATCGCCATTTAAGGTTGGTTATTTCGCAAATTAATTTTATGTTAATTTGGTATTACACTTCAAGCGGAAGTATTTAGTCTTTAGTATTTAATATAGTATAATGATACTGTGGTTTGCAAAAGGCCAGTTTCCTTCTCTTTTCTGTTGATTCACATAATAAGATTCTGGACCCAATTCACAGCAGACTTGTTAAAAATGTTCTGATATCTGTTAAAGGTACATCTTTTGTGTGCCATCCATTAATTCATAGCTGTTTTTAGCATGTGTAGGGAATTCATAAGTTTTTGTCATTACATCTATTTACATTGAAGAGAACTAGACCAGCGATCAGATGTATGAGTTTGAACTTCTTCCTAATGAACTCCAAAAAGCTTGGTTTAAAAAAGTAAATATATAAATTTATGTTATAAAAAATAAAATATTGCCATCACTATAACTACCGATTATAACAGATGCACATTAGGCAATTTGATTTTTTTTGTGTCAAAGTGCACCTGCAAATGTTAATTTATAGTATCTCACAAAAGTGAGTATACCCCTCACATTTTTGTAAATATTTTATTATATCTTTTCATGGGACAACACTGAAGATATGACACTTTGATACAATGTAAGGTAGTCAGTGTACAGCTTGTATAACAGTGTAAATGTGCTGTCCCCTCAAAATAACTCAACACACAACCATTAATGTTTAAACTGCTGCCAACAAAAGTGAGTACACCCCTAAGTGAAAAATGTCCAAATTGTGCCCAAAGTGTCAATATTTTGTGTGGCCACCATTATTTTCCAGTACTGCCCTAACTCTTGAGCATGGAGTTCACTAGAACTTCACAGGTTGCCACTGCAATCCTCTTCCACGCCTCCATGATAACATCAAGGAGATGGTGGATGTTAGAGACCTTGCTGTCTTCTACCTTCCATTTGAGGATGCCCCACAGATACTCAATAGGGTTTAGGTCTGAAGACATGCTTGGCCAGTCCAGCACCTTTACTGTCAGTTTCTTTAGCAATGCAGTGGTCATCTTGGAGGTGTGTTTGAGGTTGTTATCATGTTGAAATATTGCCCTGCGGCCCAGTTTCCAAAGGGAGGGGATCATGCTCTGCTTCAGTATGTCACAGTACATGTTGGAATTCATGGTTCCCTCAATGAACTGTAGCTCCCCAGTGCCGGCAGCACTCATGCAGCCCCAAACCATGACACTTCCATCACCATACTGACTGTAGCCAAGACACACTTGTCTTTGTACTCCTCACCTGGTTGCCGCCACACACACTTGACACCATCTGAACCAAATAAGTTTATCTTGGTTTCATCACACCACAGGACATGGTTCCAGTAATCCATGTCCTTAGTCTGCCTGTCTTCAACAAACTGTTTGCGGGCTTTCTTGTGCATCATCTTTAGAAGAGGCTTCCTTCTGGGACGACAGCCATGCAGACCAATTTGATGCAGTGTGTGGCGTATGGTCTGAGCACTGACAGGCTGACCCCCAACCCCTTCAACCTCTGCAGCAATGCTGGCAGCACTCATATGTCTGTTTTCAAAAGATAACCTCTGGATATGGCGCTGAGCATGTGCACTCAACTTCTTTGGTCGACCATGGCGAGGCCTGCTCTGAGTGGAACCTGTCCTGTTAAACCACTGTATGATCTTGGCCACTGTGCTGCAGCTCAGTTTCAGGGTGTTGGCAATCTTCTTAAAGCCTAGGCCATTTTTATGTAGAGCAGCAATTCTTTTTTTCAGATCCTCAGAGAGTTATTTGCCATGAGGTGCCATGTTGAACTTCCAGTGACAGGTATGAGAGAGTGTGAGAGTGATAACACCAAATTTAACACACCTGCTCCCCATTCACACCTGAGACCTTGTAACACTAACGAGTCACATGACACCGAGGAGGGAAAATGGCTAATTGGGCACAATTTGGACATTTTTCACTTAGGGGTGTACTCACTTTTGTTGCCAGCAGTTTAGACATTAATGGCTGTGTGTTGAGTTATTTTGAGGGGACAGCAAATTTACACTGTTATACAAGCTGTACACTGACTATTTTACATTGTATCAAAGTATCATATCTTCATTGTTGTCCCATGAAAAGATATAATAAAATATTTACAAAAATATGAGGGGTGTACTCACTTTTGTGAGATACTGTATAACACTATTTAACTTGAATGTGGGAAAGAAGCAACAGATGGTTAAAGAACACGGTTTGTGAAAATGTAATTTGCAAAGAGAGAAGCTCTATGTTTCTTTTTGTTACCTATTAATTAAGAAAGTGCAGCAGTGTGAGATATTTCAATTTCTTGAAAGCACAAGTTGTCTACTGAAAATGTTTTGGAGGATTTTCGCTTAGCACACTAATGCCTTTGTGTACACTGCCTTGTTGTTCAATCCTTTTGATATACTTGTATAAAAGGGTCCTCAGTCTGCAGCATACCCACAGAGTGTTGACTTGTGGAGAGAGGTAGTACATCAGGGGTCTCCAACCTTTTTTCCCCTGAGAGCTACTTTAACAAAATGAAAATGGCTGAGATCTACTCATGTCTTCTAACATTTATTCTCATAGCCTATTTCAACCAAAACAAACTGAATAAGCTTGTTTTGCCTGAACAGTTA
>JANRMT010062861.1:44299253-44315713 GCA_026402145.1 Polypterus bichir lapradei | reverse complement strand
TATATATATATATATCTATGTACACACTGTGTGTGTGTGTATAGATCTATATATATAATTATTTTTGTGTGTATGTATGTATATGTGATAGAGTACCTGCCACATAATGCAAAGAGTACTCTTGATGTGGTGGATGTTGACTGAGCAACAACAAGCGTTACCTGGTAGGTAACCATCCATATAAGATTGCAATTCAGTCCTCTGAATGTAATACTCTGATCTTCACTCTGTCAAGTGAGCAAACCAGTTGCTGTGACACAACATCAGAAGCGTCGCCTCAGGTGCTGACATTTTTAGGTTTGATCCCCATAAGGAGAAGCAAAGGTGCATTCACCTAATGAGTCCCAATTAGGGCGAAACACGTGTTGTGTACTGTGTTTATTATTTGGCAGGTACTGTATCATATATCTATGATCTGCTTTTCGCAATGAGAGGATGTGGCAGATGTTTGCCGACAGGCCTACCAAACACGAGTGTTACCTGGTAGGTTACCAACCAAATAATCAGATTGCTATTCAGGCCTATGAATATACGAGGAACGTTCAAAAAGTTTCCATACTTTCGTATTTTTGTTGGAAACGGTGAAGGCGGAGGAGTAGTAATTGGGCATTTAAAAGTTGTTACGACGCTGGGAAGATTACATTGCAAAGGAAGGTGACTTGTGTAGAAAAGTGATGTAATTTGTTTTTCAAATTCTTAATAAATAGAGTTTAAAAAAAGTGCAGAAACTTTTTGAACGTTCCTTGTATATATATTTTTTAACACTACACTTTAAAGTACTAAACAAATTTTATGCTGTGATTTAGTGAACTAAGTATTACTTAAGTAGGATATTTAAAGTAATGCTGTGGCTTGCTAAGATAATTGATCGCTG
This sequence comes from Polypterus bichir lapradei, assembly GCA_026402145.1. Classification (NCBI taxonomy): domain Eukaryota; kingdom Metazoa; phylum Chordata; class Cladistia; order Polypteriformes; family Polypteridae; genus Polypterus; species Polypterus bichir. The sequence goes on along the minus strand of JANRMT010062861.1, from coordinate 44,314,839 downwards.
TTGAGTGTCTGGTAGTCTTATGGATGCCTGTGTTGCACATGGAGTCATTGTAACTACAGGATGTTGAACTTTTTTTTGGTTTGTTTCACAGCTGTACAGTTAATGATCTACAGGCAAAAATAGACTCCCTGGAAAGGACAAACTCCAAGCTGATTGAGGAGGTACTTATTTACTTTTGAAGAATTAACATTTCAGGCTGCTTTAAATTTTTGTTTAAAAGGATATTGTGCTTCATTTCAACCCTCCCCTTTGTTTGTTCTGTCTAATGTTTTCCTTGTGTCAATTTAATGTTTTAATGAGTCTTATCCCAAGTTAGTGTTTAAAATAGTAAGAATTTACTGACACATATCTTACTTCTTGCAAGCTGTGTTTTATATATAAGCACGGAAATTATATATTTGGACAATGTCTTATGAGTGGGAGAAAGTGGTCAGAAGTAATAACTCTTTTAATATTAATTCCCTCACTTCCAGTTTTATGTGGTTCCTAACAAGAAATAAAGAGTTGGAATTAAGAGTAGAGTTGTAGGGCAGATGTGTTTATTTAACTGGATATGGCGTGTAGAAGCCTGTTACCTTAAGCATTAAAACTAAGTCAGATAGCTGTGCATTTATCTTCATCTTCCTTAAGTTCTTTGTTAACTTGCATTGTCGTTTACAGTTAGCAGCAGCAACAGACAGAATACATTCTCTGAAGGAAGAGCAGGAACAGCTGAAGATGGAGAACAGTTCTATCCGAGAAAGCAGTGAAAGAAGAGTTGAGGTGAGCTCAGAAGGTGTGAACATGAGATTTTAGATGTATTCTTTCTTTCATATGAAGCTGCTGCCTTTCAACTGATCTTGATGTTCTAGAGAACAAGCCATGACAAAGCAGGCAAAGCTATTAGGCCAAGGTTTATAACTTTTTATTTGTATAGCAGCTATGTCAAAAAAGAGATCCTATTTTCAGCTTCTTTGTTTCTTATTCACATAATTACATACAAATTTTTTGTTTGTAGGTTTCAGCATGGTAACTTTTTCAACAATTAAATCCAATTCTGACACAATATGAGGGGAAGCTTAAATACCAAGCTGAAAAGAACAAGAAGTATCAATAGTCGGAAGACAAAATTTGTGTAAATGTATCTTAATGTATTAACCTGTATTTCTTCATTAATTTCACATGTAAATCAGTCGATGGAGAAAATGTTTTGCAGCAGTTATTGCTACTAAAGAAGTTTCTATTAACTACCAAATTAAAGAGTTCACATACTTTTTCCATCTTAGACAATGAATGCTTTCTTGAAACTGTAAATTAATTAGCAAAGTTAAGTTTAAAATTCCTTTAGCTTTATTAGTCAGAATTTCAAGGGTGGATGCACATATTTCACTTCAGCTTTATTATTGGAGATCTGTTTAAATACTAAAGATCACCTTAGGCTAGATTGTACAAATATTTCAATCTGATTATGGCAATAAAACTAGAGGAGAAGAAATACTAATCATATAGCAATCCTTCTTTTTAGAATCTACTGAGCCAGTGTCATGCTATTGGATGTTTTTGGTATCTTTTTAGTTACAGTATTACTTCATATTAAATTATTTTCTTAGGTAGGGGGAAATGAATCTTATTTAAATAAGATGTATGTATTGTGTATGTAATGTAAATTACTCTTTGTAATTCAGTCATTAAAATCTATAAATTACATAAGTGCATGTTAATTATAGGTTAATTACACTTTGGAATGTGCATTGTCATTTAATTTAAGAAACACAAGAAACATAAATTGTACAGATTAGAGAAGACCATTATAACCATCATCTTCATTTTTTTTAACTTACAGCTACGTTGCTGTAATATCTTACTAGATATATTTTAAAAGCTGTCAAGGCACACAGTCATCTGTTACAGACATTTACAACCAATAATGGGAAATTGTACCACTTTCTGTCTTGAATGCACTTTCCCTAATTCCCATTGGTGTTCTTCAGTATTTGGCTCATTCTTTAACTGAAAGGCTTCTAGTCAGTGAATCACAACCATAATTTTGTGTTTAAAATGGCTGATGCATTTAAAATTTTCTTTCATCTCTGTGATAGAACTTTTTTTCTTTATGCGACTGTGTATAACAGTTTTCACTGAGAGTAAACACCTGTCTTTTCCTTTCCAACTTCTAAAAATGAATTGGTTCTATGGTATGCCACATTTGCTGAACAGTTATTTTATGTTTCCCTGGTACTTTCAGTTTTGAATTGACACATATATAATTTGTTTTGCTTGGGTACTCCTGATCAGTTCAGTGTCTTATACATATTGTAGTATGAATAACCTTATTGGAATTGTCACATTGCAGTAAACTAAATGAAAATGCTTAAGCAATAAATAATGCATCTTGGTTGTGACTGGGATGTCTGCGTTTGAAAGTGGAAAACAATGTTAATTTTACCAAATGTGTTTTTCAGGTAATCTGAATTTTCTTCTGTAAGGCATACAGTTTACATTGTTTGGCAACGTAGATTGCCTTTGTGTAAATAAGTGTGGATGTGTACATGAGTGTATGAATATATTAACAGATGTTTATTTCTTTGAAAAAATCTCAGCCTTCTGAATTGTTCTTCTTTTTCATTGCAAAATCATAAGGAGCCTGAGCCTCTGGAACCAACCCTAAACAGGACTTCACTCCATCTTAAGGCAAACCCAAAATTACACTGATGCTTATGCATATGGCCAATTACCCTAACATTCTTTGGGATATGGGAGTAAAAGAAAGTCCTTGGATAAAACAGACACAGGCAGTGGGAGAGCTTACAAACTGAAGAGAATTTATTCATTGCAAGATCCAAACAGCCATACAGATTGTAATAATATTGGATGTGTTTCGTTCATATTTATGGTGAAAGATTTCACTCTAAGTATTGAATATGCTACAAGGAAATAAGTGTTCATATAGTTTTTTTTTTGTACAGGTTACAAAGCAAGACTCCGAAGTAGAATTGGAAACTTATAGACAGTCGCGGCAAGGACTGGATGAAATGTACAATGAAGTGTGGAAGCAGTATAGAGAGGAGAAGCGGATTCGGCAGGTCAGTAATTCCAAAGATTTAGCTGCCAGTGTGAATAAGCAGTAAACACTTTGCATTACTGCATAGCGGAAGAACAGGTTTTGTACCTGTTTGAAGCATTAGTCATTCACTACCTGTGTCTAGTGGCATGCTTTTGGGGTTTTTACTGTCTTTAAATGCAGTATCACCTCTCATACATGCCACTGTCATATTTTCTCATCTGATATTCGAATGATTCAAGCAATAATATTGAGTCAAAGGCATTATGTAAGAGTTTTCATCAAAATGGCTTATTGTAGTTTGCGTTACTTAGGAGCTTGAGAGGGAGCTGGAGCTACAGGTGGGGATGAAGCAAGAGATGGAGATTGCCATGAAACTGCTTGAGAAGGATACCCATGAGAAGCAAGACACACTGGTGGCTTTGCGACAGCAGCTAGATGAAGTGAAGACCATCAACCTTCAGATGTTCAACAAAGGCCAGGTATGCAATAGAGAGGCAGTCTAATTAGAGCATTTAAAAATATGATTACTGTGTTTTAGACATTTTGATGATTGTTTCAGAATGCAGACCTTCAAATCAGTCAGAAGAATGAGGCAATTCATCAGCTGGAAGAGAAGCTGAATCAAATGGTCATTGGGATGCAAGAAATGGAAGCAAGGTAAAAGATAAGGGACATCTTCCTCATTTACCTGGTGGAGAATATTGAAGTTAGCACTCAGACACCTGTGTAATTTAGGGGATGTAGTACCTTACTCAGCTAACTTTTCCCCCTGTGCTCTTACCTGCTGAGAAATAGAATGACAAAGATTGTTTTTTTATAAAAACTTAATTTCTGATCTTAAATTGTGATTGTTGTGACTTTTTTCTTAGTTGGTAGTGGTCACTTTTTATTTTTTAAATTTATTTATTAATTTTATTTTTTAAATTTAAAACATTACTCAAAAATAAGCATGAGCAACATGATTTTTTCGTATATTTAAAATGGCCGACCCATTATAAGAAAATATGCTCCGGTGAGAGACTGGTTCCAATTCTAGGATTGGTTGATGCCTTACAGCCAGTAATTCCAATATACTGGATCCCATGTCCCTGAGCTGAGTAAGCAGTTTAGACCATGTATATGTGTAGCAAATAGTTGCTTTAATGTGCTGATGGTTCTAAATTTGGAAGATTGGCAGGTCAGAGTAGTTTTCGACTGGCATCAGAACAGACATACTAGGGAAGAATTTATATTTGGGAGATACACGACAAATTAACTAAAAGAGTCAAACAAAAAAAAAACCAAAGCAAACTAAGATTCAACCACCCCACAAGAGAGAGAGAGAATCTAAATAAGACATTTCACGGCATTTTTTGCACAAAACTGTTATTCCTGCAAAACCAAAGAATTATAATTGAAATTAGCCCCTTTTCAACCTTTGGATCTTGATTCTTTATTGTGTTAGTCTCACTAGGTTATTAGAGTTTGCTAACTTTTGATGAGATAAATAAGTGGCTTATTGTCTTCAAAATGATTTGTTATGTGTCATTATGTCAAGACTGGAGATTTTAGAGAAGGAGAAAAAAGAAGTGGAAGAAAAAGACTTTAAAGTTAAGCAGAATTTAAAGGATAAAGTGGATGCTCTGCAACAGCAACTCGGTGAGCTGGACAAACATCGGTAAGTTTTATTTGTTTTAAGTACACGTATGTAACCAAAAATAATCTTATCTGAAAACTGCTACATCTGTCATAAAGAAAAGTCTCACCTGTATTGGAACACAAAGTTATTTGTTGTGGTAGCCAGGTGTGTAAGCCACAATCTTGTGGATTGTCAGTTGAAATAAACTTGTGGCTGTTGATGATTGTCAGTTTGAAAGTTTTGAGCTAGTCAGTAGTTTTTTTAAGTTCAAATCTTATTGGCAAGTACCACTTACTTGCTTTGTCTAGGCAGATCAGCACCAATTTTTTATTTATACATTAAAGCATACATTTCCTTATGTGTGTGTGGGTGTATCTACAGTATATCTATATAATTCAACTAACATTAATCTTTCATCGATTTCTATCTTTCCCTATCTTCCCACTCCATCCTGTTTTTTTTTTTTCTCTCTCAAATTTTTCCCCAGTCACATTTGCATTTATTAATGACCTGTAAGATGAGACTGATTACTTGCATACTGGACCCCACCACACTTCTTAAATCCTTCCTTCATATCATAATCCCGACTGTAATGACAATAATAAGTACATCCCTTGACACTGGCTTTGTGTCAGCCAATTTTAAAATCGTTTCTGTAATCCCAATGTTAAAGTCTGGTCTTGATGCAGACAATCTCAGCAATTTTTGGCCTATATCTCACTTACATTTTCTGTCAAAATTTCTTGAGCATGTTGTATCCTCCCAACTCAACAAATACTTAACTTCTAATAATTTGATGGAACACTTTCAGTCTGGTTTCAGGGTGCACTACAGCTGTGAAACGGATCTTCTTTGGGTAACCAATGATTTGTTTATGTCAGCAGACTTTGGACAAACCATCATATTAATTCTGTTAGACCTCACTGCAGTTTTAGACACGGCCAGACGTGACATTCTACTGTCCAGAATGGAGAACATGCTCTGATTCTGGTAATCTTTTTGTGCCCCGCACTAACCTGCACTCTAAGGGTGATGGGGCATTCAGCTGTATAGTGCCCAGACATTGAAATGACCTCACGAAATTAATTAGATCAGCTGACTCAATTCATTCTTTTAAAAAAACAACTTAAATCTCATCTGTTTAGGAAAGCGTTTATCTTACCCTGGCATTCTGCTCCCTCTTTCAGTCTTCCTCTCTGTTCAGATGTAATTTGTTTGTGTGTTTTATCACAAATGATGATATCTGATAGGCTTTTTTAATTATTGAATTGAGTATTTTTTTGGTATTTGGCCTCATCCAATGTTAGAGATTGGACATGTAAGTCGAGCTCCGTTAGCAGCAGTGTTATCTTACCCTTTTATTTAAATATCATTCCGAGATGTCCTACATTTAGTCATTCCAAGGGAATTTAATAATACTACATGCAAGTACAAATAAGCATGAGCGGCAAACAAAGGGCTCAAAAGAAAAAGGACCAGGCAGCAAAAGCCTCATCAAAGTCTAAACTGGCTTCACTTTCATGGTAAGGCCTCCCAGAGACGGACCTGGAACAGATGGGTGAAGGTATGGACCTGCCAGGAACTGATGCTGCAGCATCGGCCGCAACAGAGAGCGTTAGTGGGAGAGAAACTGCAAGTGAGGAGGGCAAAGAGTATTCATCAATTCCAGGAGGACTATTAGAGCTGAGCATGGCCTTTTCATTCCCACTGTCAGCTTCAGCTAATACCCTCTGCGGGTCTGCATTTTCATCCCCCACTGGACTTGAAACACACTCTTCAAGCTGAAGGTAGCGATTACCTCACTCAGGGAGGGACATAAAGGATATAAAGCGAGATATAAAGGACAATAAGGAAGTAAAGAAAAAAATAAGGGTCCTAAATAAGAAAAATGAAAAACAGCATCAGGATATAAAAGACCTGGAGATAAGTTTAAGTACTAAGTTTACTACAACCTTTACAGAAATGCGACGAAAAACTGATGAAAAAATACAGGAAAATTTGAGTAAGTTAGAGAATAAAATTAGAGTACTTACTGCTCACCTTGAAGATGTTAAATAATCATTTACGACTCATATTGAAATAGCTGAACCATCGGCTTCTGCCGTGCATGAAAAAGCAATGGCTGCAAAATCAGAATGTAAAGTACATGCTGACAAACTGGCTACGCTGGATGATATATATAGAAGGAACAAACTTCAGAATTGAAGGTCTTCCTGAAAAATGGGAAAGCCCAAACCCAGTGTAATTCATAGCTGAACTATTCTTTAAAATAACTGGAGAGGCTTTTAAACCAGACATCGAGATCTCAGCAGCCTACTGTATATGTGGATCGAATGCCTCCAAACCGAAAAGCCTGATTGTCCTTTTCAACAAACTACATGCCAAACAAAACTTTTTGTCCTTTCTCAGACAGAAAGATGAGATTATATCGGAAAGTAATGGAATTTGTATTTTCCCAGATTTCTCCCCTTCAACAGCTGCTAAACATGTCTCATTGTACAGCATTCAACAGCGCTTACGTGGAGCTGTAATCAGATACACTGAAATCAGAAGCAGTCTCCTGTACCCTGCCAAACTGGAAGTAGTTATTGAAGATCAGTTGTACATTGTTAGTTCGTCAGACAAAGCAGATACAGAGCTAAGAAGACTGATCCTGACTTTCTTTCGAAAAACACGATATTGAGTCACACTGTGTTCTGGCAAGGCAAACTAAGGTTCAACTCGACTCTGCAGCAACATTTGCTGTAACTATATATTATTTTTTTTTATTTTATATTTTCTTTTCGGTAATCCCTTTCCCTTTTTTTAATTTGCAGTCGTTATATTGATACTTCTTTCATTAATTATTTGCACATTTTAGCAACTTATGGCTACATCTTGGCTAATTGGTTACCAAAATATAAACAACTATTCACAGTTTCTTTAAGCTTCAGTTATTATTTTGAAATTTCTTCCATTAATTATATGCACACTTTGGCTACCACAAAGTAACCAGCTGTCTACTTTTTCTTAAACTTTAATGACATAACCAGCCTTTTTTTTATAACATCATATCCTTGGTTTATTATATTTGGACTGTTAAAGATCATATCCTTAGTTTATTATATTTGAACTGTATCTTCACAAGATATCTCAGTTTTAACCTTTTCTACACCACTGCTGAGAAGTTAATTTTACTCTAGACGTGCTCGGTTTCTTGGCACGTCAGAGGACTGGGACTTGAAGACGTGTGGTTTACCTCACTTGCAGAAGCACACATTTGTTGGTGGGGAGAAAGAGAGCAATGCTGTTTCTTTTTCTTTTATTTATTATACATCAATAACCGTTAGTGCCAACATAACAATACTCTCCATAATTGTATTACTTGGCAATAATATGAAATCTCTGTCAAAGCTATCATATGTAACAATGTACTACCTTAACCTAACACTACAAAATGCCAACAGAAGTTCAGAAGCAATATTTCCATTACCAAATAATGAACTTTGCGAGCTGGAATGTCAAGGGTCTCAATTATGAATTAAAGAGAAAGAAAGTATTCATTCACTTAACAAGTTTAAATGCCAAGATAGTATTTTTACAGGAGAGTCACTTATTAAGCAAGGACCAGTTTTGATTGCAAAGAGAGTGGTCTGGCCAAATTGTTCACTCCAACTATACAAAGAAAACCAGGAGTGTAGGAATCTTAATACATAGATCTTTTCCATTTGTAGTTTCAGATGCAACATCTGATTCTGAAGGGCGATATGTCATGATGATAGGCAATTTCTCTAATTCTAAAATTATTTTGATAAATATCTATGCACCTAACGTGGATGATAGAGCTTTCTTCCAAAATGTATTAGTATCTATCCTAGTGTGAACACTCACAAAATTATAATGTCCAGAGACTTTAATTGTGTTTTAAATCCAGACAGATCCTCAACAATAACAGCGATAACATCTAATGCTGCAAAGATAATTACTCAGTTTGTGACAGATCATAACTTACCAACCCCATGGACATTTTTAAATTCTAACCCAAAAGCATAATCCTCCTTCTCACCTGTACATCATTGTTGCTCAAGAATTATTTCCTCATAGAAAATACTTTTTTGCCTACTATCAAATATTGTAAGTGCAGTTCTATTGTTATCAATGACCTCACCCCTCGGATCATGCAGCTTAAATTACTCCATCCTACACACTCATCTCATAGCTCGCATTTTAGCCCCGTCATTAGTTGATGCAAACTCTACAGAATTCATATCCAAGCAAATTGATTATTTGCTTGACACAAATGCATCCTCAGAGGTCTCCGCAGGTATATTAAGAGGACAGATATATATTATATATTATATCCAGCAGGTATATTAAGAGGAGAGATTATTTCATATCTTTCTCAAAAAAATAAATTTGAAACAGCAGGCATCTGAGTTACTCAGTAAAATTACCAGAATAGATCTAGAATACGCCAGGTCTCCAAATGAGGCACTTAAATAGGAAAAGACAGGTTTTGCTATCACAATTTAACCTCTTGACTACTATAGAAACAGAGCTGCTTATCTTTAAATTGTGACATCATTATTAACATGGAGAGAAGGCTAGCAAGATCTTGGCCACAACAAATCCACAAGCAGGAAGTCCATAATGCAATGACAGTAATTTACAACACGGACGGAGATAAAATTATTGACCATAAAAATATAACTTACACATTTAGAGAGTACTGTAAGTCATTATATTCTACTCAGTTTAAAGAAGATAAGATAATCTAATGAGTTTCTTCACTCATTACCGATACCACAGCTAAATAGTGCTGTGGAACTGGATAGACCTCTGACACTTTCAAAATTACTAGATTCTATAGACTCACTTCAAAGTGGGAAAGCAGCTGGCCTTGATAACTACCCAATGGAATTTTATAAAAAAAAAAAAAATTCAAACAAATTCACTCCACTATTTTTAGCAATGTTTATAGAAGTCAAAGACAACAAAATTCTACCTCCAACTTTTCACCAAGCATCAATTACCATCTTTCCTAAAAAAAAATAAGGACTTACTACAATATGCATCATACAGACCAATCTCTCTTTTGAATAACAATATTAAGATACTCTTCAAGGTTCTAGCCAGAAAGATTGAGAAAGTTCTTTCTTTTTTAATATCACAAGACCAAACCTGATTTATCAAAGACAGACACTTCTAACCTTCAACGTTTGTTCAATATAATATATTCACCCATTAAATTTAACACTCCAGAGATGATCTTATCTTTAGATGCTGAAAAAGCATTTAATATAGTTGAATGGGACTACCTATTCTCCACATTGCACAAATTTGGGTTTGGCCCAAACGTGTGCATGGATCAAACTACATGGTGGTCCAGATTTAATTATGCAGATCCAGATTGTCTGGATGACTTTGATTTATGTGGGGACGATTGCAGTTTGGCGCGAAGACAATTTTCATATCGTCAGTTCGCACACTTCTTGATGGTACGGGATTTTTCGGGTGATTTTCTATGTAATAAATTTAATAAGTTACAGCGTAATGAAAATTGCATAATTAAATCTTGACTACCCTATACTTTAACACTAGTCCAGAAGCCTCAGTTTGTATTAACATTATTTCAAACCACTTCAAACTAGAATGTGGTACTCAATAAGGATGCCCCTTATCACCTTTGCTCTTTGCAAACGCCATTGAACAGATAAAGGGTATTCTCAGAGAAGGACTTGAACGGAAAATGTCACTGTATGCAGATGATATGGTACTTGTATATATCTGTCCTAAAAAAAACTCTGTCCTAAAAGTATTAGAAGATTTTCAAAAGATATCTGAACTCAAAATGATTTTGAGTAAAAGTGAATTCTCATATATTTGTATATATGTGCATGTAAATATCACAAGTAAATATGAGGTTCTTTTTCAACAAACGTTTGCTGAAAAAAATTAAGACTTGAATAGATGGCCTACCCTCCATCTTACATTAGAAGGGAGAATCAACATTGTTAAGATGACCATCCTTCTCCAGCTTTGCTTCTTCTTATTTTAAAACATCCCTGTATACATTAACAATTTTTTTTATGAAATTAGACTTAATCATAACTTCATTTATTTGAAATCTGAAACATCCACACATCCAAAGGGTGACTACAACAACCTAAAGCAGAAGGGGGCATGGCACTACCTAAGTTTCAATTTTATTACTGGGCGGAAAATATACAAGCTATGATGACCTGGACATCGACACATATCGATGAATTTGCATAAGCCTGGTCTGTAATAGAAATAAAATCTTGTAGTACTTCTTTATATTCTTTATATTGACTTGATTTATCATATTTAAAATTATCCAGAGTGTTTCCAGGGCAATATTCAACCTGTGAATGTTGCAATCTAGCTGTAGCCTCACTGGGCCACATGTTCTGGGTGTGCACCAAATTAACAACATTTTGGACAAAAATCTTTGCATGCCTATCAGACAGCCTCGGTATCACAATCACTCCAAACCCATTAACTGATGTGTTTGGTGTATTCCCAGTGAGGCCTAAAGTGGAGAAGGAGAAACAAACGGTAATAGCCTTTATTACACTACTAGCACATAGACTTACCTTGCTCAACTGGAAGAATTCTACCCCAACACCTTTAAGTCAGTGGGTTACTGATGCTGTGTACTACTTGAAATTGGAAAAAAATCAAATTCTCACTTAGAGAATCTATTCAAAACTTTTTTAAACATGGCAGGATCTAATCAATAACATTTTTAGAATAAACTTCCATTTCAGGGGAAAAGGATACCCTTCCTTTCTTGTTTGTTTTATAGAGTAGCTTTGATTGCTGGCTCTCCTGTCTTTCTCTTGGGTCGGGGTTGACTTTTGTTTTGTTTTGTTTTGTAAACTTTGACTTGATTGTATAGAATGTCATGTGCTTCTAATTAAAGCAATAAAAAGGCTTTAGTATTTTACTCTGGTTTCATGCATTTTATTCTGTTTAACGCATTGTGTGTCCTGTGTCTATCTGATTTAATGTTCTATTCCAGAAACACTGAACTTGAACTTGTATCCAATGTTACATATACCTGCTGTTGGATCATTTGATGCTTTCACTTTCACTAGGGCATGACCACAAGGTTGAGAACCATTGGTCTAAGCATATTCCTTCCAGTCCATTAAGCAAAAATTCTGAAATGGTACCTTGAGCACATCTGTTAAAATTCACATCTGGGTTTTAAGAGGTGCACTGTTAAGAAAGTTGTGTGTAAGTGGCAAAAAATGTGTTCTACAGAAATGTTTGATTATACAAAATAGGTAGAAAGGTAGCTAATGTAAAACTTGCTGCATTGTTCTGGGTGGACTTAGACAACATGCAGACTTGGGTAGGTTTGGGGGCAGATGAAATTTATTGTAAGCAAATGTAAAGTATTACACATAGGAAGTAGAAATGTTAGATTCAAATATACGATGGGAGGTCAGAAACTTGAAAGTACACCTTATGAGAAGGATCTAGGAGTCATAGTAAACTCCTCACTATCAACATCCAGACAGTGTAAAGAAGCGATCAAGAAAGCTAATAAAATGTAACGTAGGTTATATATCACAATGTATGGCGTTTAAGTGTTATAACACGCTAGTTAGGCCTTACCTAGAGTACTTGTAGAGTTTTGGTCTTCATATTACAAAAAAGACATAGCAGAGAAGTCCAGAGAAGAGCAACTAGGTTTATTCCATGACTGAAAAATATCAGCTATTAAAAAAGACTGAAGGATTTGAACCTTTTCAGTTTAAGCAAAAGAGATTAGGAAGAGACATGATTGGAGTGTTAAAAATTATGAAAAGAATTTGTACAGCAGATCCCAGCTGATACTTTAAAAAAATGCTCAACAAGAGCACAGTGACACTGTTGGGAACTTGTTAAGAGAAGATTTTGCACAAGTGGTAAATGCTTCAATTAAATGTTATTTGCTGAAAGTTAACAACAGTTTTCAAGCATGGTCTTCATTTCCTTACAATTTGTGCAAAAAAATTAAAAGAAATTGAGCGAGCCAATTTTACATGTGGAGGTTGTCCATACTGTAGCCTCCACTTTCACAATTTATGAAAAACCTTCAATGTATTAACATGCAGATACCATCAGGAATACTTTTCTTTGATATGTTACTAGCCAGGAAAGGCTCCCAACAACTGCTTAGTAAAACTTAAACAGCCATAAATATGTGTTGTCTAAATGTCATTTGAATAAATCCTTAATACACTAACAAATACCACGTATAGATAGCCAGTTTTAAAATTGCTCAAAAATGCTCATGCATAGCTGCGCTCAGTCACATTTCTGTTTTAGTCTCAAAAGGGTTTACTTTTAATTTTTCTGCAGAGCTGAACTGGAAAATGAGCTGAAGGCAGAAAAAGAACAAAGACTGAGGCTTCAGAAGGTATTGCAGAGGGAACAGGATATGACTGTACAGATAAAAACTCAACTTCAGCAAGTAGAAGGGCTACAGAAGGTGAGTTTAATGGTAAAAGTAAGTATTTCTCATAATGATGGGCTTTATTGATTGTTGATTTGTTGAGGAGTGATTTCACATTCCTCAATACCATAATTCTTGTACTGTTTTGTTTCTTTACCAAATGCAATATTTTGCAAGCACTGAGTTTTAGATGATTCCAGTGATTTGCAAGCATCTTAAATGACATGTAAAATTTTAACCTAACTGCATAATTACAATGGCAGCTGTTCTTTTTGCCCAAATCCACACATGAACAAACCCTGTGCTTTTGTTTTCACTATTCAAAATCAAATTATTTTTAGGGAGCTGTAAAAGTCTTTACGAAAGATAGAAGGTTGGATAGTGTACAGCTTTTCAGAATGGCACAATTTGTATGACCCTAAGCCTCATGTTGGTTACATTTTTAACCCTGTCAACACAACACCTAAATTCTCAACTGATGCACCAATTTTGAAAGAGCCATGATTTAAATATGTTGTGCAACAGTTGTATTTGAATGAGCTTTGGGAGACTTGATTCAGCTCAACACTAGAATTCAGTTTTATTCTCCTAGTCACGTTCACGCTCCCCCTGATCTGACACTGTTAGTTTTCAAACAAATGTGCTGATGAGGAGGTACAAGGGAATTGAAAGTGGCTTGGCATTATGAACATTTTTGTAGGCTTCAGGTATTCTAGTGTTAAAGAATAATTAATTAGCAGCGCTTTCCTCAGATTCTCCTTGTCTTGATTTTTTTTTTATTCTTTTTTGTTTTATTTATAGGAAGGAGAACACATTTTACAAACATGAGCTTATCTTTTGCACAGTTAAAGCAAAAAAGTAATGTTAAATAGCTTTATTGTGCTGTTGATATTTTTGTAAAGGATTAATTTATTCCCAACTACCAGACTCAATAACAAAAACAAAGTATGTATATGTTAGCTCTTCTAATTTTGTATATAAAGTAGGAGGATGCAAACACTTGTTTAAACTATGACTGACTAAAGGATGGGAGCTTGTATGCATCAGGAGAGAAAATGGTGCTTATAGAATCCATTATTGATGTTGTTCTTCTCAGGAAATTAGAGTGCTAAAAGATGAAAAGCAGCAACTGCAGAAGATTTGTGAGGAGCAGGAACAAGCACTACAGGAAATGGGCCTACACCTGAGCCAGTAAGTATAGCAACATACTGTAGCTTTATTTGTCAAATCTACAAAGCCACCAGAAAGTTTCAGAACCCGTCACTTTTTACATCTTTTGTTATGTTACAGCCTTATGCTAAAATCATTTAAATTATTTTTCTCACCTTAAACAACACTCAATATCGCCAGAATAACAAAGCAAAAACAGGATTTTAGGGAGGTTTACAAATGTATTAAAAAAAAAAATAAAAATGAAACATCACATTGACACCTTTGAATTTGGCTCAGGTGCATCCCATTCAATTGATTCAATTGATCATCACTGTGATGTTTCTATATCTTGTTTGGAGCCCACCTGTGGTTGATTCAGTTGATTGAACTTGATTAGGAAAGGCACACACCAGTGTATACAAGGTCCCATAGTTAACAATGTGTATTGGAGCAAAAACCAAGCCATGAGCTTGACGGATTTGACTGCAGATGTTAAGATACAGCAAGGCACAGATCTGGGGAAGGCTACAAAAATTTTTCTATAACATTGAAACTTCCCACAGTGACTTCCATAATTCTTAAATTACATAAATTAGCAGCAGTATTCCCTTTACATTGTAGCAGTTAAAATATTTCTTGTAAATCTCAACTTGAACATTAATGTAATCAAATCAAATATAAAACCAAAGCTATTTGCCACTGCCAGGGTATTAATGTTTTTTCTAGTTTGTTAAAAAAAAAAACAAGTTACCCTCAGAGTCCAGAGCCACAATCCCAACATTATAACAGGCACCTTCCGAGCAACAGCAAGTTAACATTTCTAAATCTGTTTTCTTTTTTATCTGAACAGATACCAGCACAAACATTTTCTTTTATCAGGGAGCAGCATAAACAATCTATATTCAGTAGCAACTCTTTGAGGGCTAATATTTTTTCCAAAAAACTCAGTTTTCTGAAAAGTGCATAAAGCAATGGTTTCATACATAAATCAACATAAAACATCTGCTGCTGCCTGTTGTGCCTGCTGTCGGCTCCTGTTTGCAATTTGTGTCTGTCCTCCCAGGCGAACGTTGCCATAGGTGCATCTCTATTGATCGCTAGCGAGACTGAGGCTTTCAAAATAATAATAATAATAATAACAAAAACTGCATCAATGCGCAATAAAATAATTGTCAGCGTCAATGCGTTAACTCGACCAACCCTTATTTATTTATATATATACTGTATATATACAGTGGTGCTGTAAAGTTTGTGAACCCTTTAGAATTTTCTAATTTTCTATTTTCTATATTTCTATATATATACACACACATATATATATATA
>JANRMT010062861.1:44250762-44298853 GCA_026402145.1 Polypterus bichir lapradei | reverse complement strand
TATGTATGTATGTATGTATGTATGTATGTATGTATGTATGTATGTATATATATATATATATATAGTGGTGTGAAAAACTATTTGTCCCCTTCCTGATTTCTTATTCTTTTGCATGTTTGTCACACAAAATGTTTCTGATCATCAAACACATGTAACCATTAGTCAAATATAACACAAGTAAACACAAAATGCAGTTTTTAAATGATGGTTTTTATTATTTAGGGAGAAAAAAAATCCAAACCTACATGGCCCTGTGTGAAAAAGTAATTGCCCCCTTGTTAAAAAATAACCTAACTGGTGTATCACACCTGAGTTTAATTTCCGTAGCCACCCCCAGGCCTGATTACTGCCACACCTGTTTCAATCAAGAAATCACTTAAATAGGAGCTGCCTGACACCGAGAAGTAGACCAAAAGCACCTCAAACGCTAGACATCATGCCAAGATCCAAAGAAATTCAGGAACAAATGAGAACAGAAGTTATTGAGATCTATCAGTCTGGTAAAGGTTATAAAGCCATTTCTAAAGCTTTGGGACTCCAGCGAACCACAATGAGAGCCATTATCCACAAATGGCAAAAACATGGAACAGTGGTGAACCTTCCCAGGAGTGACCGGCCGACCAAAATTACCCCAAGAGCGCAGAGACGACTCATCCGAGAGGTCACAAAAGACCCCAGGACAACGTCTAAAGAACTGCAGGCCTCACTTGCCTCAATTAAGGTCAGTGTTCACGACTCCACCATAAGAAAGAGACTGGGCAAAAACGGCCTTCATGGCAGATTTCCAAGACGCAAACCACTGTTAAGCAAAAAGAACATTAGGGGTCGTCTCAATTTTGCTAAGAAACATCTCAATGATTGCCAAGACTTTTGGGAAAATACCTTGTGGACTGATGAGACAAAAGTTGAACTTTTTGGAAGGCAAATGTCCCGTTACATCTGGCGTAAAAGGAACACAGCATTTCAGAAAAAGAACATCATACCAGCAGTAAAATATGGTGGTGGTAGTGTGATGGTCTGGGGTTGTTTTGCTGCTTCAGGACCTGGAAGGCTTGCTGTGATAGATGGAACCATGAATTCTACTGTCTACCAAAAAATCCTGAAGGAGAATGTCCGGCCATCTGTTCGTCAACTCAAGCTGAAGCGATCTTGGGTGCTGCAACAGGACAATGACCCAAAACACACCAGCAAATCCACCTCTGAATGGCTGAAGAAAAACAAAATGAAGACTTTGGAGTGGCCTAGTCAAAGTCCTGACCTGAATCCAATTGAGATGCTATGGCATGACCTTAAAAAGGCGGTTCATGCTAGAAAACCCTCAAATAAAGCTGAATTAAAACAATTCTGCAAAGTTGAGTGGGCCAAAATTCCTCCAGAGCGCTGTAAAAGACTCATTGCAAGTTATCGCAAACGCTTGATTGCAGTTATTGCTGCTAAGGGTGGCTCAACCAGTTATTAGGTTCAGGGGGCAATTACTTTTTCACAGGTTTGGATTTTTTTTCCTCCCTAAATAATAAAACCATCATTTAAAAATTGCATTTTGTGTTTACTTGTGTTATATTTGACTAATGGTTAAATGTGTTTGATAATCAGAAACATTTTGTGTGACAAACATGCAAAAGAATAAGAAATCAGGAAGGGGGCAAATAGTTTTTCACACCATTGTATATATGAATGTATATACTGTATACAGTATGTATGTATGTATGTATGTGTATATGTATATGCAGTTTCAAGGAGGTTCTGCTCAAGCTTTATAACACACTGAAAAGGCCTCACCTGGAGTACTGTGTACAGTTTTGGTCTCCAGGCTAGAAAAAAAAAACAAAACACAATAGTGCTAGAAAAAGTCCAGAGAAGACTGACTAGGTTGATTCCAGGACAGCAGGAGATGAGTTCTGAGGAATGATTTAAATGAGCTGAGCCTTTTCAGTTTAAGCAAAAGGAGATTAAGAGGTAACATGATTGAATCTTTTTAAATTATGAAGGGGATTAATACAGTGGATTGAGACTGTTACTTTAAAATTAGTTCAACAAAAACATTAGGACACAGTAGGAATCTTGTTAAGAGTAAATGTTGCTCAAATATTAGGAAGTTTTTTTTTCTTCCCACATGGAGAACCATACACACATGGAATAAACTGCCAAGTACTGTGGCAGACAATAGGACTTTAGGGAACTTCATAACTCAACTTATTTTCAATGTTATTTTGGAAGAATTAAGTGTATAGGACTGTTGAGCTTTATTGGGCTGAATGGCCTGTTCACGTCCAGATTGTTCTAATGTAACTATATTTATTTTCTATCAGATCAAAACTGAAAATGGAAGATTTTAAAGAAGTAAACAAAGCACTAAAGGTGACTTTTTAATTTATTTAATTTTAAACAATATTTTATTTTTCCTAATCATTAAATTCTAGTTTTTATTTGCTCACTTTTTTTTCTTTTTTTTTATCTGGGCTGTCTGTCTTGATTGCAATATCTGAATCAACCAACATTTTGAATAGTTTTCTTAACTGTCTTTGCTTTCCTGCCTTTATGGTAAAATACCATGTAATATGTTGTCAGAAGAAAATCTGAAAGCTAGTGTCCAGCTGTGTGGCAGAGACTCCATATTGTTTAGTAAGCATTCTAAATTATTGGTGTGCATGTTTTGCCACTCTTGTCCGTTTTTTGTTTTGTTAATTGCAGGGTCACGCATGGTTGAAGGATGATGAAGCCACTCACTGCAAACAATGTGAAAAGGAGTTCTCCATTGCACGGAGGAAGGTGAGTGTTAATTACAAAAATAATGAAAGGTTCCTGAAAGATTTCCAACTACCAAGTAATGTGGAGGCTCGTATGCTTGATTTTCTAAATACTATGAAGAAATTAATTTTTGTTATACTCTGTTTTTGTATACTAGTGCTGATGGGAAGAGTGAGACTCTGTATTACAGCAAATTCTCTGTGTTAATCACAGATTATGTCAGTTGGACTGGGACCCTAAAGGCACTCAATGGATGTTAAAGTTTCATCTTCAAATTATGTTCTGTATCATAAGATGTCTCTAATGATAGTATGTGAAGCTGGAATTATTAGACCCGAATTTTAAACCAATCTGTTGGGTTACTGTGAGAGAGGTGTTCAGTAATTTATCTCTCTGACTATAAAAATAAAGTCTGATTGGTGAACTCACCATATTACTTCTCAGTGTAACCCCCCAACCCCCGAACCGCCCCCCCCCCCCCCTTGTCTTCAACTCACTCGGTCCACTCAACCTCCAGTGATTTAATCCAAAATGAGCTCAAATGTTTCTTTTGGTTCTCCAGCCAACCCATTACTGCCTCCTTGAAGTCTTTATAGTCAGAAAATCACCATCCTTCTAGGAATTTCTTCAGGGTTCAAAGGAGAGAAAAGTCACTGGGGGCCAGGTCTGGACTGTGGATGGTTAGTCTCTCAAAGCCACATTCCCTGATAGCCGTCTACGATTTTTTTGATTTGTAGGATGGTGGGTTGTCATGAAACAGCAATATGTCTGCTAACAGTTTTGCCTGATGTTTTTGTTAGATGTCCTCACGTAATGACTTAATTGATTGATCCAAAACTTCACCTTAGTACAAAGGTTCATCAGCACCGTATACAGTATTCCACTCCTCATGGACTTCCTTTCGTTCCTCTGGAAGCAATTTAATGACAGAATAATGTTCCCAATCTGCCAGTTTCATTGTAGACTTGCAGGTAGATGTACTTGTCATCCTTTTTCTCTCAATGCTTGCAATGAAATGACCTCAAACTGCATTTGTGGATTGGCATGTAGTGACCTGGGGCCTCATGCATAAATGGTGCGCACTTACAAAAATGTTGTGTAAGAATGTTTCCACGTTCAAATCGCAACGTATAAAACCTAAACTTGGCATAAACCCACGCACATTTCCACAGTAGCTCATACCCTGTCGTACGCAAGTTCTGTACTCTGTTTTGCAGACTGGTGGCACCCAGTGTCAAAGCAGTGCTACTGTTCATGTGTGGTTACCCTTTCTTTTTTAGATCCACATCCCGCGGCTTTATAAATACACTGAAATTAAACGCATATTGTTTATTAGTTTAATGCCTCTGATTGTAATTAACCTGTAACAATATAATGGTCCACAGAATGGTCAAACTATTCCAAATACAATAACTGCTTTAGCGTTGTTCTTCTTTCAGCTGCTCTGTTAGGGGTTGCCACAGCTGATCATCTTTTTCCATATTACTCTCACTGCACCACTTGGAGTATTTATATCACTGTATCCGAGTGTGAATCACAGCTGTACAGCAGCTTATCGGAAAGAGAATTATTGGTATACAGCATCAAGCACACGCTGCCTCAGCCATGCTGTCTATTGAACTGCACTCATACGGCAAATGCTTCAGAGCCGTTCCTCGCGGTTCAGAAACAGTTTCATCTCAAGAACTATAAACGCACTCAATCAGTCCATCAGGTGCTCCTTGTAGAACTGTTTGTACTCATAATTACAGTTATCTCACTGTAAACTTGCACTACAGTTGTAATATTGCACAACCTGAGCCACTTTATAAATGCATATTTACATATGATGACGATATCATTTTTAAGATGAAATGCAACAAAATATGTTTATTACATTATACAGATAAAATGTTAACATCATTTAAAATTAACTATATTGTTAATAATTAAACATGTGAGGACACGGTACCGCTGTGCTAGCGATCCGCTGGCGCGCCATTCACAGATTGTTCCTGCCTCACGCAGTATTCCTGCTGGCGCTGGCGCGATACTGGAAGGATAGATGGATAGAATAATTAAACACATATTACGATGATATTTCAATGTTCCTTAAAAGTTTTGAAGAATCGGTGTTCTAAACTTACAGATGGCTTAACGTGTATTACAGAGCTGATTGTGTGGCGATTGGGTATTTGGAGAAAGAATAGTAAGGACAGGAATTGGAGGTTAGTACGTTTGAAAGAGACAGTACTGCTACAATAAAGTATTTCATCGAAGGTCACGCATGGCGCAGCAAACAATCACTGCGTCCCTGTGTTCCCATGTTTAATAACATGATTTAACTCCTATCATCATGAAAATGATATCACATATACATCTCAGTATTTTAATTATTCTGAGAGCTGTAATGGATTCTGTGTCCTGTTGGAGGAAGAGAAAGCCCGGAAGTATGTAGTGATTCACAAACACAGAGCACATAGAAGATCAAATACAAAACAAAGCATTTAACGTGCTACTTTAGTTACGATGGGATTTGAGAAACTAGTAAATTAAACAATTTTAAGTTGAAGTTTATGATGTTCTACTTTAATGACAAAATAAACTTTGTGATTAAAGTGGAAATTTCGGGATTAAAGTTGACATTTTGTGCTTTTTTCCAACTGTGTGCCTTTTTTTTTCTCTGTACCCAAATAAGCTTTCATATGACACTCAGATGGTGGGCTACGACTCGCCTTTTCACGACGACTTTGATATCTGACAACTTCTTTTTTTATTTCGGGCACTGTGTGACTTTGTGAACTTGAGCATTCGAGTTTCTCCGACATGCTATGCTACTCGATCATCTTCCTTTTGTTGTTTATACCACTGTTTAAATCAACAAATAGTACGTTTTTCCTTGCCTCCACTTGGTAATTGCTGAAATTCTATTTTCCCTCGTGCTTTTGCCATTACCTTTTCACAGAACGCTGAGCTTAAGGGCTATTTATATTGATTTGCATATTCAAAGAGGCGTAATTCTGGGAGGAGTTGGGGTGGGGCAGCAGGCGCGTGCACGTGCGTTAATTTTCACGCTGACCAAGATTTATGTAGCTGGCGTTCGCACAGATTTATGCATCTGGATTTTTTGTGCATAAGCACATTTCCGCTTTTGTGCTTACTTCATGTTATAGTGTGAATTCTGCGCACGGCGTTATGCATGAGGCCCCTGGTCTCCAGTGACAAGTTTAGATCTTTAACACAAGATCTAATATACTCGCATTTAAGTTCTCCTGTGGATAAGTCAGGGCTTTATTTTACCTTTATAATTCCCGGTATTTTATAATGTCTGTCGTATAAGTCGAATGGTCCAAGAGATTATGATATGCCAACGCCCACCTGAGGGAGTAACCATGGAGCACATGGCCTTTTTTTCTATGTATTGTGCCTACGTGATCACATGGTAATACCTAAACTATTCCAAAGTGACATTTGCACTGTTTTGTGTTTTTTTGCATCTCACACCCTCAAACGCCTTTATCGCAAGAGCATCCCTTATCTATGATAGAGCGTTAGATCTGAAGAAAATATGAAGCTGGTTTTAAATTCAAAGTTGAAGTGACGAAATTAATTGGTAACTGCGCTGCTGCAACAAAATGCGATGTATCTGAGAAACTGATGTGAGATTGGAGTAGGCAAGAAGATGTTAAAACCAAAAAAAAAGTTAAACGTCATATTTTTGAACAAGCGTATAAGTCGCGGTCTGATTTTACGATCGATTTTTTTGGGTTTCAAGACCCGACTTATACGTGAGTATATACGGTATATTCAGAAAAATTATTGAATGTCCCTTATATCTTTCTTTTTGGATACTTATTGCACCAAATATTAAAATAGTACAAATGGTTGAAAAGGCGTCAGTCCAAGTCCAGACTTGCACCTAAAACAAAGATTTAATTTTTTTTTTTTTTTATTAACCTTGGGCAAAGAATCCTGTTAAGAGTGCTATTTATGTGTGAAATTCAGCACTTCATTCACCAAGGCACTTGTTGCACTGTTTAGGTCTTTGGGCAAACAATATAATTATTCTGGTGTGTGTATTTATATTAAACCAAAGGAAGAGATACGTCTAAAAGTATTCTTTGTTTATCAGTGTAACAGTGAGCGTTGGTAGCTGTTTATAATTCTGTAAGAGAGCAGCTTTGAAAATTGTTGTTTTTTGAAATGGATAACGTGAAATGTTTAAAAAGAATAATTGGTGAATGGAGAAAGAAATGTTTTTTTGCTGATTTTATGAAAGCAGCTTACCATGTATTTACTGCACTATTGAAACCTTGCATATCAAGTGTTTGAAATCATCAGTGTTTTCATTAAATGAACTAGAAGGAGACGGTATGGATTCAAGCCACTTTGATATAAAGTAACTGTCTTATTAACTGTGCAGAAATGCATTATCCCAGCTGGATCTATACAAAACACACGTTTCAGTCTAGCATCTGAGTGAAGTTAAAAAGGAAAAAAACATCTTTTCTGTCTTTTTCTTCCCTTCAGCACCACTGCAGAAACTGTGGAGATATATATTGTAATAATTGTTCGAGCAATGAGCTAGCACTGCCATCATACCCAAAGCCTGTTCGAGTCTGCGACACCTGTCATACTCTCTTACTGCAGAGATGTTCCTCCACTGGCTCCTGACTGGTTCGTTCTTCTCTGGGAATAAGACTGTTGTAGTTGCAGATCCTAACCTTAACTAAAAGATGAAAACGGTTGCTCTCCATTTTAACACAGGTGTTCTATTTCTACCTGAGGGTACAGTGTATTGCTGGTTTCTGTGTTTGATTGCTGCAGCCTGGGTATGGATTACAGAAGATATTGTACCTTGACAGTACCATAATTTTTTCAGTGCTAAATTTAGACATCTATTTTGATTGAGATGTTCTTTATACAGGTCTGTAAATTTAATTTGTGTTAAAAAAAAAATGTTATATATAAATACAAAATCACACTGCCTATATCAGATACTGATAAAGCTGTGTGTTTATCATTTTTAATACAACTCTGTTACTATTAATGAAAGAGCTACATTTCTACTTGTCAAATCAATACTTTCTTATGCAAAATGTTTAATATCATGTGCCTTTACTAATAAAATAAACTAGAAAAATGTGCAAGTGTTAACAGAAACTAGCATGCAAAGTACTTTGGCATAGGCAACCCAGAGCTATGTATAATTAGGCATTGCCCACCCTACCAGTGACCAGGTGTGTGGTGATGGATGAGAGATGTTGTGATGCAAGGCCCAAGGCAACTGGCATGGACTGCACATCAGGAAAAATGTTAACATCACAGAGAGTAAGCTGCATTCTAATGTATAAAGCTCATTGTTGGTGTGTATGTCTGTGTTTGTTCTTTATATAATTCCACTGCCTTGGTCCAATCTCAACAAAATTTGGCACACTTATCCGAGTTTGTCAGGAAGATGCACTAAACTAATTTGAAACCCAAAGTTTTGACTTTTCTGTTCTTTATACATTTCCACAGCCTTGCTCCACTCTAATCAAAATTTTGCACACTTAACACATTTTGCCAGAAAGACACCCCAGACTAAGGGAGTCCGTTCGTGTTTCCTTTTTACTACAATGAGTTTTAAGTACTGTGCCTTCTCCCAGATTTTGAGTAATGAAGTATATTAAATTTATTTGTCTTTGGGAGGGGACACTCTAAACATCACTTAGAGAAGTTAGATAGGGCAGCCTTAAATTTACTGACCCGAGTATCACCAGGTGCTACTACATTAGAAATAATATCCAAATAGTACAATGGCATAAACTATAATATTCACTGTAATACCTAAGTCCATGGCACAGTGTACTAAATCCATCTATTTGATTTGAAATAAAGTGTAATAAATAGCCTAGTTTGCCCACAATAGCTATCTGCCACCATGTTGCTGATGCACTCGTCTCCCGTTTCTTTGCCCATTTACTTTTGTCAAGGAGAGGACATTTCTAACCCATTCCAGGGCAGTAGGCTATATGCATATGGTAATGCTGACAAACTTCCAGTGAAATCTCAGTCAGATCTGTCACTTCCGTTGTCCATACTGTAGTTGTGATTTTTGTTTAGTGGCCAGAAAAAGAATTTCAAGTTTCAAATTGCTACAGCTGAACATTGTTATGTACCTTTGTGTCATCCATCCATTATCCAACCCGCTGAATCCGAACACAGGGTCACAGGGGTCTGCTGGAGCCAATCCCAGCCAACACAGGGCACAAGGCAGGAACCAATCCTGGGCAGGGTGCCAACCCACCGTAGGACACACACAAACACCAAGCACACACTGGGGCCAATTTAGAATCACCAATCCACCTAACCTGCATGTCTTTGGACTGTGGGAGGAAACCGGAGCGCCCGGAGGAAACCCACGCAGACACGGGGAGAACATGCAAACTCCATGCAGGGAGGACCCGGGAAGCAAACCCGGGTCTCCTAACTGCGAGGCAGCAGCGCTACCACTGCGCCACCCCTTTGTGTCATGCTTTCAGTAATTCCTACAAGGTACTTAGTTTTCATACATTTCACTTTGATGTGGAAACCCAATGTGAATGGATCGTTACTATCGGGAGAGAGAGTTTCTAGCAAACATTTTAAAAAAAGAGGATATTCATGAGCCTGGGTCTGAGACAGGGCGGCAACCCTTGAAGAAGGGAGCAGTTTCTGTGTTGTTTTGAGAACAACAGTTTCTCCCTTCCATTTTCAAGACCTGGAGTTTGGGAGAGGAGAATGCAACTGAGAGAGGATGACACTCTGGGCAAGGAGGAGGATGATAAAATCCTCAAGAATCACAACTATGCTTAGGCTCTGGATCCATCTCTTGTCGACATAGCGCTTAATGAAAACATGTCTCTCAAAGAGGAGCTCCTCCAGCTGTGGAAACAAATTGAGACCCTCACAATGAAGCAGTGGTTTGGTGTTCTCTGATTTGTTGGCTCAGACAGAGACATTCGCTTTTTTACAAGGTAAGATGTCCAGCAGACTCATTTTATTGTGTATTGTAGCATCTGTGCCAAGCTCCACAATGGATGGATTCTCGGCTCTTTACATGGCTCTTTGAGGTGGCTCACTATCCTTAAAGATTGCTTTGCTTTTTGCCACACTAGTTGGAAAAAGCACGTGTGACTGTGCAGAATTGCCATTTTTATAGGTGCTCCTGAGGTGATTCCTTGTGTGGTGGGTGCGGCAACATGCTGTATCAGTGCATGTTCTCAACCTCTCCTCTCCTGCTATTGATCATGTTATGTCAGCTCATTCTTTTGGTGAATCATCCCTGGCTGATATAACTTATCCAGTGCCATTGCAATATTAAGCTTGCATACATATTCACCTGTCCCTGCCTAAAGTTTAATGACTAATTAATGAAATTGTTTTTTTAAAGAAGACTAACGTAATCACATACAGTATTTGTCCAATGTAAGTTCACAGTAGACATACGTTTTTAATACATATGGATCTTACCTTCATAATTGTGGATGTAGCTTGAAAAGTATAGTTTGAAGCCTCTCTCCTTTTTAGCTCTTGACATTTGGCAGAATATTTGAATATTGCGAGTTACGTTGTTTACCTCAAGTCTGGGCACGTCTTGAAGTGATCGGATGAAAAATGCCATAGCTAGTCCATTTTGGTGTCTGCGCCGGAAGTGCAGCAGGTGACAGACACAGAATCCGGAAGAGAGTGTGCATGTAGTCATGAGCGGACTTAAAACCTACAAAGGCCACAATGCATTATTGTCCTTTTTAAACGTACTGGGTACATGCCATAACCAGCAAAATGGTCTCCATTGTTGCCTTCTTAAGGTTTTGTACATTTCTGGCCCAGAATTTCTACTCTATATTGTCTCAAGATGTGCATTAAGGGGAGGCTGCTGACTGTTGTCCATTTTTCCAGAGTTTGAATTTTGTCTGCACAGCATTTCTTCATTAAAGCCCCTTTTGAATTCTTTTATTAAACTTTGATTTTTCTCCTAGGCATGGTGTCCAAACCTCGTAGCCTGAGTGACTTTCCCAATTACAAGATATACTGTGTCCTTGCTAAATGTCACAGACTTCCCTAGAAATATCTACCCTGTACCAAACAGAGCAAACTTGTAGCATAATGGTTAGTGCTGCTGTGTTACAGTTGAGGCCAGGGAAACCGGCAGCATCCAAATCTGCACATTCTTCTTTCCATGTATTTATTTCTGTGTGATCTGGCATTCCCTCCATATCAAAAAAAACTATTGCCTCATCAGGAGGTTTGACTGCCGTATTACTGGTCTTTTGTGATGGACTGCTACTCACTCCATATGAGTAAGGATGTCCTGTGAAGGGATGCCACCCTGTCTGCCCCCATTTTGTGCTCTGTACCACTAGAATCGATTCCATTCATCACACATTTCAGTACTGGCTTAAGTGGTGTCATAAAGGATATGCTGAACACGACGCACTAACATATTTGTACATGGCTACAGCATCTGGCCAGTTTTGCTGCTAAGCTAACCGATATGAAAGTTGTAACATTTCGTATTTTTTTATTTACTTCATCCGAGGCAGTTTTTGCAGTTTTGTTTAACTAGTTTTGGAACAATGCGTCATATTCAAAAGTAATAATAACAAAGCAATTACATGTGTTAGTAGACTGCATTGTAAAATACAGTTAAAAAACACATTTAATGGAGTTAAAAATGGAACACAAATAGGCTTAGAAGATTGTAATTCAAGGGAAATGGCATCCAGTGATGTGTGCAAATGCTGGAGGGTTTCTGACTGACTGACTGCCCTATTTTCTTAAACATTTTTAATTAGCATACCCAAGAAAATAGCAAAGAAAAAGTTAATTATAAACAAAAAAAACAGTCCTGGTATAAAATCAGCATCAGTATTACACTGTGAAAGGAGAAAAGCAACTGAAACAAATTCTCTATATAGCTATTAGTATTAGTTAAAACCAGTAATTTGTTCAAATTCTAGAAGAACTATGAAGGGAACTGATTTATACTGTAAAGCTGACTGTTACCTTAAAAGATTTTAATTGCAGTCCTAAAGTACACAGAAACAAAAGCATCTCTTTGTGTCAAGGTGAAGTGTAGCTCCTTTTTAAATCCTGCCGTGTCTTGGCTATAAATGGCCACTGAAGCCAAGCTCAATTCCCCCATGGCCTTCCTGCTAAGACAAACAGCCCTTCTTGCTACCTACAGGTAGTGTGACCCATAGCAAGCATGAAATGCAAATCGCTGTGTGTGGCACTTGATGTGCACACTATCGCTTTTAACATACCAATGTAACAATATATTATGGGCCATAGATATGAACCCTATGAAACACCAGCCTGGCTTTCAGGCCAATAATATATCAACATCAGTGACTGAAGAGCTAAGTAGTGAGGATCAGTGGCAAACCACACAGCAAGGTCACCCCAGTAGTCAGTTTGCCCAGTCAACCGTCCACAAAACCTTAGGTGAATGCAGAACGTTCAATACCGCACAATGTGTCCCTGCCTTCAGAAGCTTTTTATTCTGATGTTCTTTACAGCAAAATCCTTTACGATTCCTGTGAAATCCATTTGTTGAAGGATACCCTCTTTCAAGCGACATCCGTGTTGAGTTTTTCCTGTTGCTCTTTAGACCCCAGGCTAATTTATGGCCAAACCATTTTTAAAAGAGTGTTCCTTGTAAGCTTTAGTGACAGGTAATCATGGATGGATTGGGCCCAGCCCACCACAACTGGCAACAAATTGTTCCCTTCGATGTATTTGAACATACGGTATCACTCCTGACTTTTGTTAAGTAGTGTAGTGCACTGGTGCTCAGCTTCAGTACAGACCCGTAGCGTCTCTCTCTCACTGTCTTGCAAGCTTGTGGCTCACTGGTTTGACATTTTAATACAAATGCTCAGTCCATTCCAGCAGGTACATCTGGAAAGCATCAATTGTTTCATTTTCCTAAGAAGCTATTGAACTACAGTTAAAGAAATGAATGTGTTTGGTTTATTTTTTGAAAGCACCTAAACTGCAGCCTAGAATAGCCTATTCATTAATCCACCCGTGCCCAGTCTCTCCAATCTTCTCCTGGAATTCCAATCCATGTTTATAAATCACTTGAGGCAGTTGCCCCTTTTTCATGTAAGGAATTCCTTGAAACCGCAAGTTGAACTTGCAGTTTGCTCTCGCTCTATCTCTCTGTATCTCTCTCTATATATTTTATATTTTTTGTTAAAGTGAAATCATTTGAAAATATTTTAACAGTGACAGAAATATTTAATATAGGCAGTTAGAAAAGAAAGTGGGCCATGGAAAGTAGTAACAACACACTCTGTTGACACTATGTTGCAATGCTGATACAGAACTGCACAGCAGCACGACTGAAGAGCAAAACAGTAACAGTGTTGGCATCCACAGCCAACCATTGCAACTGAATAAGTTGCAAACAGGCAGCAAACACTAGTTTCCTCGTTACATTTGGGTTATTTTCATCAAGAATCTGAGAAAACAAAAGTATAAAATTACTTATAAAAAGTTACAACCAAGTACCGTAAGAAGGTACTAAAATTATGAAATTTGAAAATGAACTAAATATGGGACATTTCAGTGTCCCCGAAAGGTCAGTAGCAGACAAAAATGATCAAATATGGGACATGTCCCATATATAAGGGACATCTGGCAACCCTTATTTAGATCAATCAAGAGCTGCAGCGTAACACGTTGAAAGTAACATGCGCTACTTAGTCAGATTGTTTTTTTAGAGTAGCGAGTAACCTACTACAATACTTAACAAAAGTAACCTTCTTTAAGTTAGTATTCTTTCAGTAGCACTGGGTGGAAGGCAAGAAGCGCACGTACCAGGCCCTTTGCAGGGTGCAACCACACAGCCAAACAGATCGAGTTTTTGCTGCAAACAATCCGGTAACAGAAACCTATAATACATCAGTTTGACAGGCCAGTGCACTGCTCTGTGAATCGTGTGGAAAGTACCTTAAAATGAAATAGGGGCGCTTACCGCCAAAAAGGGGAACGTGGCACATGGGAACACCACGAGTTGCACTGTAGTTACACTTTTTTTTTTTTTGAACAGTGCAACTCCTTTCTCCTGGCCCTTACACTGCTCTGAAGGAAGGCCACAGGTCTAAGACGAAAACATCGGAAGTTGGTTTGTACCCAGTCGTAGTAAAGACAGCTTAAGGAATAAAGGCATTGTGATTATCGGTTAAACGGTTCAACTTTCTCCGCAAGTCACCACAATGTTTGTAAGGCTCAAGAAAACTGCAACTGTCATGCATATTTTTGAACTCTAGGTGGCCGATGATGTCGTTTAACTCTTGTGCAGCTTTACGACGCCGGAGCGTTTTATCAAAGGAGAATCCCAGATTACTTGCAAATAGAAACCGGGATGTTTGGTGCACCAAAATATCATTCTGGACCACAATCTTTAAATGCTTTTGAAACAGCCCTGGTGTCACAATACCTCTTAGTCCATTAACAGCTGTGTTTTGTGTACTTCCAAATGGGCTTAAAGTGGAGAAGGACAAACAAATTGTCTGTACAACACTACTGGCACATAGACTTATATTGCTCAACTGAAAGAATGCCAAATCTAAGTCTGTGGGTAACTGATGTTATATTATCTGAAATTGGAAAAAAAATCCAATTCTCACTTAGAGGACCTATACAAAACTTTTTCAATACCTCACAGGATCTAATAACATTTTAGTCGAGCAATCAGATTCTCTCCTCTTAACTTTTATTCTTTTTATCTATTTACTTTTATTAGTCTTAAGTTTTACTCTGCTGGCCTACTAGCTCTCTCTCATGGGTGGGGGTCGATTTGCTTTGAACCTAGTTTTGTAAAACTTGACTTTTGTATGGAATGTTATTTGATTCTAATAAAATCTAAAAAAAAAAAAAAAAGGCTATTCACTTTTTTTTGTTCATTGCATTTTCTTCTTTCTAAACCGTGAACCACGAGAGTGGAAAAACAAAAGATGTTGCATAGAAAACGTGGCCAGGTTGAGGGTTACTCATGCACAGAACACTTTTGGGCCATGAGTGTTACTTACCTAACACTGAAAGATCTGGACAAAAACCTGACAGGATATCCCTTCTGAAGATGATTACACAATGTTAATGTTCCAATATTCATTCTTTAAAAATATTGTGCACATAATATAAAGATGCATGCAAATCTGAACATTGGAACTCTCTCATGTCTAACTACTATGCTAAGGGTCTAGATTTAAAAAAAAAAAAACAAAAAAACCTGGCCATAAACTCAGACATACAATAAAAAAGTCTGACATGACAAGCAGAAAACAATGTTAAGACTGGAGCTGAGTACACAATGCACTTCAAACAGGCTTTTGAAAGCAGATCAATGCCTGAATGCCACCAACAGGTCCATCACTTCAATGGAATGGTAGTGCAATGGATCAAGTTAAGATTTCAGGAAAATACTTCTCCTGGGAAAAGTCTTTCCTACTATTTAAGTAAGAATTTTAATAAAGTTACGCCCAGGTCACAATTTTTAATCCCTTTAGGTGCCTCAAATCGATCAAGCAACTCAGAAACAGCTACGAGATAAAAAAAAAACCAAGGGTCACCGAGTCGAAGCTGTGCCCTTTTTAAACTTGACCTTCCATTTAAACTGGTGTGTCAATGGGAACATTTTTTATATAAATCCATATTACACAAGGAAGTTTATAATTGAACCAATTAATGTTTATTTACTTTGCGCAATACACAATCACAAAAATTAACTGATTTTTTTTTTTACCTTCATGACAAAGGGGAGACATTTTAAAACAGTTGGTTTGTATTGCGACTTGTTCCCACCATTTTAAAAAAGCAACTCAAGCATGCCCTCCCAGAAAATATAAAAAGCTCAGATCACACCCCCTAGTCAGCTAGACATCTTTCCAGTTGCCAATTAAAGAAAAAAATTCAATTTACATCTTGATATTTACAAAAAAAGCATGTGTTTCATGCACTTGAAACATTTAGCTTTAGAAGATGCTTCCTCAAATTCCTATAATACTAGATAGAGGCCTCAAGCCTTTTGTGTTACCACTGAAAAGGAGTCTACATAAAACTTAGGAGTACACAGAACAAAAGTGAAGACCAGCAATTAAAAAAGTGAAACTCTCTGCATCACAGCCAGTGAAGATGACAGGATGTACTTCCAAATTGAAAGCCCATATTACTTTGAATGGCAACCCTCAAACATTTCGGCAAGATCTGGCTACTGCAGAGCTTCAGTCCATTTTGGAAAAAAAATTATACACTTTCAAGAAAAAAAAAAAAATTACATTCCCCATCCTCCACTCATATTCATGTTGTTGGACATGGCACCCATTCCATTCATTCCCATTGAGCCACGGTTTCCACTTCCATAATAGCTGCTGTTCATCCCACTTTGATTACCTGTAAAGAAAAAGAAGAAACATTCAGCTGCCAACATAACCAAAACTTCAATCATGATTAAATCAAGATCATAACCCTTTACATCCCAACATTAATGCAAGGAATCTAGCCAAATGGAAGTTCTCATACAACAGTAGTTTGCTTTTTTAAATTAGCAGATTAATATCCCAGCAGGATATAAAGGGTTAAATGAGTATTTTACAAATAACCAGTGGCTAAAAACAGCAAGCATTATTGAGCAGGTGGTTGTACAAAGCAAGATCAGAGTTGAAACTTGCTAAGGACCAAAACAAATGCCATTACTGACCAATCACCTGCATGAAAAGCTCTTGCTGTTAACCAATCTGGAAATTAAAAGTGCAGTTTTTGCTCAAGGTTCCTTCCATGGTATTGCTGTTAAAATTAACTTTTACGAGTAAAGGAGTTAAAAATTTACACCAAAATATATATATAATATATATAAAAAAGGACAAATTTAGAATTAAGCACAAAATGTAAAAAGTTGAAACATTTAAGACTCGCTCAACTTTATAAGCGGATCTTAACATTCCCATGGAAACGAGCAATGGGAAAACACTTGCCGTTTGAGGTAATGACGTGGCTCTGCTCTTAGATATGGGGGTGAAGTTTTTGTGCAATCACAGTAATAGGTTGTTGGATTTGAGAAGTCCCGGCATTAGCTTCCTGCAACGTGTTTGTTCCGGCTGATGTTAGGATTGCGGACCAATCATGTTGTTGTGGATTTGTCGACCAATAGCTTTCGACGGAGGAGTCATTTTTATGGCACGTTACATCATAGATTTGTTTACCATCCAGGCCTGCATTTGAGAGAAGTTGTACAGCGGTAGCACAGAGGCAAAGATTTCTGTACCTTTGGCTAAGAGAAGTTTCACCAAAATAAAAGAACTTGGCCCATTTTCACAAGTCATTAGCAGCATGCTAATGTCATATAAATATGGGCCTTGCTCACCTAATATAAGTTTGTACAATAAAAAAGCAATCATAAGCATCTGCACATTACTGAAATAACCTCTCCAAAACATTTACACAGGTTTAGGGCATATGCTGCCCAAAAAGGGATGGCTACTAAGAACAGGGATACTGGTAAGGCCAGTGGCACTAGATAGTTGGTCAAAATGAAGCTGTTCTAGTGGTTGGAATGCATTCTAAAGGCCATGAGTGCAACCATGGCACTGATTCAAGACTTAACTCATATTACATTTAGTGAGAGCAAGAATCAGCAGCATGGAGAGGTTTACCTTTAAAAACTACACATTTATTAATACCATTTTGAAAAAGAAAGTAAATGCCCATGTAACAGGCAAAAGCCAATTTCACGGCTTACATTCCTGACATATGTAGATTTATTGCTAATTGCTTATTACCCCACTAAAGTAAAAGCCAGTAAGGCTAAACTTACAAAACTACACCTTTTTACTGGACTTGCAATTTTGCACCCTCCCCCCATACTAATTCTACATGGCTTCCAGAGTTGCAGGGCCCTTTAGGGACATAAATCCACCCTCCTTTTCCCCCCAAAAAAAAAACATCTGTAGAAATGACACTCACTGTACTCACCGTAGCCACCCATGCTGGTTTGATTATTATAGCCACCTGTATAACCACCTCCCATCTGCTGATTACTGGGCCCATATGTTGACTGGTTAGCTTGAAGGAGAGAAGAGGGAAAGAAAAATTAAAAATGAACAAAATAAAGAATGACAAACATTTAAATAACATGGTAAGAAACAATGCTAGGTTTTATTTCAGCCAGCGTGGTAGCATGCTTTTGGCAGGAGAGTGTTTCTTGACAAGTTTTCTTTAAAGTTAGCATTTACTTAATCACGTCACTGGAAACCTGACACCAGCTAACTCAAAATGTTCCCACTTTGTTGGTTAAAGGTAAAATTTGAAATTTAAAAATTGTCTGCAACTGTAAGACACACAAATCAATTCTATGTATATCTGGAATATGCTCAAATACAATTCAGATCCAATGGGCCGAGACAGTCTTGGTTCCATCAAGCTACTAAAGAGTGTGAAACAAAAAAAGTTTCACAAAGGCAACCCAAGTCACAGCACTGATCAGCAATGTCCAAGACGGGCACCACTAAAACGAAAAGATCATTCATCAACATAATGAAAACACCACCGGATGTTAGGGTAGCTGGTAGCTCAAACAAAATAAATAAGTGAGAGAAGACAGGTTGCGACATGCCACCTTTTGAATTATATACATTTTACAACAGTTACACCAACAGTTGTACAAATCTGGAAGCAGTAGTATTAATATTGTCATGTGTACAGAACTATGGACAGCGAAATTCTTGCTTCTACAACAGCCAACATCACTATTTTCTGGTATTTCACACACTGTACAGGACATCACCTCAAGCACTGCAAAAAAACAGTAGTCTTCACTACTAAATGTTAAAAATGCTTAGTCTAACAACTTCAAAACACATTTGTGTCCAATTTTGTTTAAAGAGTAAAAGATCTGTGCATCGACATCTGACTCAAAGCTGTCATGCAAAGCCACTCAAATCTACTTCATGTAGTGTTCTCTTGTGCATTTTGAGGTACTGAACAATGCAAGTGTCAATAAGGTATTAAGAAAGTGCTCTCTAATAATGTACACATAATGGTCAGTCCATGTAAGGTGTACTTTGAAAACCTTTTCTTTAATATATTTATATTACATATCTAAAAAAACACCACAGACAAAATTTTCCTATATTTGTAACAGAATCCTGGCTGGCTTAACATATCCCAAGTGATGAAGTTTCACTGGTGAATTTTATCATGTTCTTAAAATGAACAGTTTTTCATTGTTGCATATTAAAGTGCAACAATAAAATCTCAGTAAACCTATTACCTATCAAGATTTAGGCAAAGTCCTAAAAATCAAATTTACCCATTGCTCCCATCATCTGATTTCCATATGCTCCATTGTTTCCTCCAGCAGTTGAATTCAAAAAAAGTTCAACATATCTGTGCTCTAAAGAAAAGATGATAATTACAATAAAGTTCATAAATAGGTGACAACAAAATACAAAACCACAATCAACTTACGCATATTTGCTTTATCTTTAGACATAGCTGCTACAGCATCTTCATGGGTAGCAAACTCAACATCTGCCTCCCCTGTTACTCTTCCATCAGGACCAATCTCTATGTGAACTCTGACTGGATTAAGTGGTGAAAAGAACTAGGGAAGGTGGGGGGAGAGACAGTAAAATTAAAAATGCTTATGAAAAGTTATCTTCATACAATACTCCCTAGGAAAACAAACTACAATTACAACCATTACATCTCATGAGCTCTAAAACACTTTTCATTAATTCAAATGTCTTAAACATTTCCCTGCACACTTACATTGTAAATGTCAGTCTCTGTAGCACGGTATGGTAAACCCCTCATATGCACACAATGACCAGTTGTACTCTGAAAAGTGGAGGTGCCATCCCCATATCTGCCATCAGAAACCCCTGAGGAATGAAAAAAATAAAACCACACATGGAAAACATGGCTTCAAGGAAAACCACTTAAACAGTGCAAAACAATTTAAAGCCCTTATGTTTCATGCTTATCAACCTACTACTTATCCTATTGTAACCTCTAGTATATTCTGATATGTTCTGATAACTTTTCTATAGTTGGTAACCAAAGGCATGAGTAATAAAAAAAGGTTTGACATGCCTTCAGTACCTCGTCCAAAACGGTGATCGGAGCCAAAACCATAGCCATCACTGTATCCATTGTAGTCATCATAACTACCATAGCCTGAAAAACAAGAGTGATCAGCTTTAAAAAAAAATATAACATGCCCAGCTACACATTTGAAGGCAAACATGAGGCTGATGCATTAAAACTGACAACTGTCACGAACAGGCTACAGACTAGTTTCTAATAAGGGTTCAGTTTTTCCCCTCCCCTGTTCATTCCCAAAAATATCCAATATAAAAGCATAATTAACAAGTCATACCAATTACTAGCTCCAAAAAATCCACACTTAAATTAACTCTTCCTGTCAGATTATCAATGTACTGTCTTGTGCAAATCACCAGCATCAGAACTAAATTTCCTAGTGTACAGCTCTATAAAAAAAATAATCTAGAACTAAAGTAGCTAAACAAAACAGAAAGTGGAAGAGAGGTAACAACTTTTGTAAATAATTACCCCTCAGAAACAACAATGTATTCTACAAAGGTCATTTATCAGGGGGTGTTTGCACATGACACAGCTAAGACAACTTCTAGTCAGACGTTCATGTATACACTTTACTCACCACCACCATATCCGCCCCGACGCATCCGGTCAAATGATCCACCTCGTCCCATGTTACTGTAACCTCTGCCACCCCCAGGCCGGTCATATGGCCCAGGTCTCTGCATGCCCATTGACTTTCGTGGGGGTTCATAATGGGTACGCACTTCTGCTCGACTGCTCTTGAAAATTTCAATATACCTAAATCCCCATAAAACCAAAAGTTAGTTTGAAGAAACTTAATGCCACCAGTTTTCTAAAGATCATACAACTTTTACATTAAATAGTTACTTGAACAATTACAAAAAAAATGTGTACAAGACTGGCCCTATGTGTTAGTCTAAATGTTAACATACAAAAATATTAAATTAGAACATTCAAATATTCATTTCACAATTTAGAAAACCACTGTCTGAAAGATTCTACTGCATAAGCTTGACCAGATATAAAAGTAATGTTACAACAAAAGATATACTACTAATTAAAAGGAAATGGTAGTGCATTACGCATTACCAGTATGGCAATTACAAATCTAACTTTTCTTATGGTTACCTGGACAAGCTTAAGGATTTGTTTCTTTATCCAACTCTTACTGCAGTAGCAGATTACAAAATGTGTGTGCATTTTAAAAATAAGATTAAACACATTATCATTAAATATTGATGGCTAAACCATGTTTTTTTACTCAGACAGGGTAATTATAAGATTTTCTGCAATTTGATACAAGAATTTGAAATAATTACTTAATACATTGTTTTGTACCAGTCATATAAAATGTATACCATAAGAAAAGCGACTTAACCAGCCAACCATCCATCCCCACCTGTGCCCTATTCTTTCCTTGTGTTTCTTTAGAGCCTTTTCAGCTATATCCTGTGAAGCAAACTGCACGAAGGCCTCCCCCGTACTCCTCCCCTGGAAGTCCACCGGCAATGTTATCCCATTTGGCACGATTTCCAACCCTTCAACCCAAGGACAAATAACCCCAGCAGGGGAAATATTAAATCACATGCCCAGTTACAGTTGTTACTTAATGCAAAGACTATACATACCAGGTGTTCGCTCATGAATACTGAAATGGACAATGGAGTGCAAGGGGTACCCTTAGATTTAGAACTAATATTAAGCCATAACTGAAGGGCCCCTTTGATTATATTAAATACAAAACTTGCCAAACAATTTTTCCACAAAACAAATGTTTGAATCAATAAACACTCCATTTAGTAAATAAGGTTTTCAAATGCCAATTAAGACAAATTTTGTAATTTCAAATGAAATTCTGAAACTAATTGAGCAAACAATTTATGACAATATATTCTGAAAAAATTACATTATAAATTGAATGACATTGCAATTTTAATCAAAGCCAATTTAACTATATTACAAAACATGTTTAATAGTAGTAAAGAGTTCAACATTTAAAAAACTACAACATGCATCTCCTAAAATTAGCTTTTTAACAACCAATTTAAAAACCAAAAATAAGTTTAACAACATACCTGAAAAAAACTGAACAATTTCTTCTTTGCTGCATCCAAAGGGTAAACCTCTGAGTCTTACTAAACCATCACCAGCTGACTCAGGGCAGTTAGGACCAGTGTGTTTCAGAACCCAATCCATTTCAACATTGTTAGATTTAAATACTGAGAGAAGAGGAAATTTGAAATAACCTTCTTAGCATTGTATACAAATACTCTTAAGTGCTGTATTGTATATTTGCCCTCAACTGCATATGGAACGTTTCAACTTCATGCAATTAAAGCAAATTATGCAGGAATACAGTTTTTGCAATAAAAGTGGATTGGTAATGTAAAAGAAAAAAAGTTTAATACAATTCGCTATGGGTCTAAGGTGATGCGACATTCCAAAAGCAGACAAGCACTGTTCATGATAAGACTTAAAAAGCACTAAAAAAAAAATAAAAAAAAAATGTTATACCTTCTTAATTTCTTGGCACTTTTAATATATACATTACCTTCAACGTATCGATGTCCCATGGTCTCCCGATCCTTTTTAACTGCAATTTTCAAGTCCTCTTCCGTTTCCAGTTCTACAAACGCCTCTCCACTTGGTCTTCCTTCCCTGGTGTAAGTGAAGTGAATGCCAGCAGCATCATTGACGATTTTGCAATCTGAAATGCAAGACAAATACAAAACAGGCTGTGTACGTTAGTAAGACATCAAAAAAACAAGAAGCATAAACATTAATATTAACATTTGGCACTTTTGGTAGAAAACGTTAAAACGAGCACTCACCAGAAAAGAACCTCTGGACTTCCTCTGTTGAACAGGACCATGGCAGGCCTCGTACACGAACAACGAATCCTTCACTTTCTCCACTGGTGGACATGTTTCTATTATTTTATATGATGAAGGGAACTGTAAACAAAGGTATATTTTTAAATTGGTCACCCATGGGATTTGGCACTTTCAGATTTCAACGTATATCCATAATTAACACTTGCGCTTGCCAGTAGGCCACTAAGGCCTGGCAGCGTTTAAACGAACGTGCGGCGTGGCGGATCACATATGGTCACTGATACTCTGAAACTATAAATAATCTCAAATAAAGTCGAGTCCCATTAATGCGTTCACATTTTTAAAATTTACCTTTTGCTCCAAAGTACACAGACAACGCTTCCTACACGAAGCAATAATTTAAAAAGCGCAGTACATAAGCATTCGAAATAATTCTCAGCAAGCGTAAACAACCATTTCAACATACCTTACATTACTTCAAGAAAAGAAAATTTAACAAATGCTATCTTTTGCCAGCTGAAGGCATGTACTAATTTCTGACACCGAAAAAGACTCCTGTGAAGGAGATCACGAACCGACATACAGCCTACGCATGTCGTCCGACATTTTACACTCGGTAGTTGGGAGCACAACACAATTAGATTAGAAACAACCAAAAAACAGCATACGAGGAATAAAATTACGTTTTCATAATTCGCACATCCAAACGTACATCGTTAGCATCAGAAATTGACTAGAACACCGAGTCCCGTTCTCTCCTTAAAATGTTGATCTTTGGAGTCAGCCTGCTACGCATACTTGAAGGCCTTAACAATGCACAAAAGGAAATGAAGGCCTCAAATTACACAACGACGAAAAACGATAAGAACGCAACACGATGTTTTAAAACGAATTAATTCAAATTTTGGTACCTTTTCACGATATTACAGTCAAAGCAGGTTTTACGCGATCCCTTATACTATATTTACAAGTATATATGTATATATATTTCTTTTAATGAACATGCCACTAGCAGACCTACCTACGCTTCCTCTTCTTTCTCCGGCGTGGCTAACGTCCAGATGTAACTGCGCCTGCGCTATGTTAGCTTAACCCCTCCCATAGCAAGAGTGCTGGGAGAGAAACTGCTACAAAATGGCGTCTAGACGTGACGTAGTGAATTTTTACAAAAGGGTCATGTTTAAGCAGGTAAAATTGTCGGAAGGGTTAGGTTTGCGTTTTTTATTATGCATTTTAATAAGGGAATTTTGTCTCTACTGAGAAAAGAAAATAATATGAACGAATTTCTACAACTATCTTGTCTATATAGGCTATATATTTTTTTCTCTATGGATTGCTTTGTTTTCTTTTTATCATGTATTTTTTATTTTGTATGAGAAACGAATAAGCCAAATGTTTGTCATTAACATAAACTCCATAATATGAAATATTGCATGTTCAACTTGGTTTTTACATATCCCTAAATCCATCCATTATGTTCCCCTTCTGCAGTGTCGTGGGGGATAGAGACCAACCCTGCAACATCGGGTACAACCCAAGAAACAACAGAGCCCACTGCAAAGAACAAATGTTAACATACACACATAAACTGTAAACCTATTCATACTGCATTAACTGTTTTCAGTTGACATTTAAAGGAATACACTTTACCCATTTTTTTAATCTCTTACCCCATGTTGTTTGTAGTAATAGCCAAGAAAAAAATATTCATTTCATGTTTTTATGGTGAGCAAAGATAACAAAGTTCCTGACACAATAGGCTTCTATGGGGACCAACACAGAACAAACACCAAACACTTTAAAAACATCCATAAAAAATCTCCATGTCTTTTCCTTCTTGTTGTTCATTGAAGTGGACACGCCGCCCTCTCAGATGAATGTTTCTTTACATTATAGGCTGTCAAAGCTGCCATACAGCTTCTGTATTAATTCTGTCGCCTCCATGCAGATCTGGTGTGTCATGGGCTTCTGCAGTGGACAGTTTATTAGGAGATGCTCCGTTGTCTGGCTGCTGTCATAGGCTTATGTAGTGGACAGTCTTGCAGGAGATGCTCTGTTGTCTGGCTGCCTGTTTTACATGGGCACTTGTGTGACTGACCAGTCCAAAACTAGGTCTAGAGGTAGTGGTTTAGGTGGTTGTGGCCTGAAGATAGCCACCTGCTCAGGACTTGAAAGCATGTGGTATGGGGCATTCTTATTATAGTGTGGGTGCTGATGCAATCACTTGGTCTGTTCATTGGCCCTGATGATGGTCCTAGCTGTCTTTCTGTTCTTTTATAGAGCCATCCCTTGTCAATCTGTCAGCAATTTCATTGCCTAGTACATTGCAGTTGAAGGAATCCACTGCAGAATGGCTGTAGATAACATATAGCTCTGTGTCTGTAGCAGACTGCAGCACCTGCATTTCAAATAGGGTATCTGTAAAGAACATGACATTGTTATAGGTGGCTGTTTTCTGCATTGCCCGCACCAATCCAATATCATCAACATTAGCCTTGAAATT
The DNA here is from genome assembly GCA_026402145.1 of Polypterus bichir lapradei. NCBI lineage: Eukaryota > Metazoa > Chordata > Cladistia > Polypteriformes > Polypteridae > Polypterus > Polypterus bichir. The sequence continues at coordinate 44,273,674 of JANRMT010062861.1, read as the reverse complement.
GGTGGAATAAAGGCTGGTGGTAAAGAAGAGCCTTTCTTCATTGCCTCCTGGGTACCTGATGAATATTCCAGTGCCATCGTTTTTTCACTGTCTGCTATCAGTATTGACATGTCCATTTGTCTAGGGGGCAGTTGTTCAGGATATATTTCATGGTGAAGGTCCTCATCTCTGCTCTGCTGTGAGAGCCTTTCTTGCTGATGTCAGGAATTCTGCCATGAGTTACAGGTGCTTTAGCATTGCTGCATGCAAGACAGTGTAAACTCACAAGTAATTTCATATGATTGATGTTATGTGTGTACATTAATAAGTTCCCTAGGGTTTCTGATGTGTTTAAAACCTTTGTAAGCTTTAGATTTACTGAAATTGGAGGCTATGTTAAAAAACCTCCTACTGACTGATCTATAGCTTCTTAATTGGTTGTAACAGGTTAGGTCAGGTTGGGGAGCATGCACTGATACAGCACGTTGCTGTACCCAGCACAGAATGAAACGGTTTGGGATCCTGGTTGGCAACCCCCCAGGCAGACATGTGGTCCAGTCCCACACTCTGATCCAGTCCTACCATCTATCTGCCACAGCCATATGTTACGTGGGTGTCCCCTTGGCTTGGTCTAGCCACTCAGGTCCTCAGCAATGAGGAACCTGTGAGCCAGATCACCCTTGAGGAATTGCGCCACATGCCCATAGTGCTGTAACTGACGTTTCCTCACAATGCTGGTAATGTGTCTCATTTGGAACTCCGTGAGCAATCATTTGTTCGATACAAAGTCAAAACAGTGGTACCCAAGAATTCTCACAAGAGACACAGTACCGAAGGAGTCCAGTCTTTGTCTCAGGTCACTGGATAGCAATCATGTCTCACAACCATAGAGCAAAACAGGAAGCACCAGGAGTCTAAACACTTGGACATTCGTCCTTTTGCAGAGATATTGGGAGTGCCACACATCACTTTCCAGCGACTTCATGACACACTCCCATGATATCCCAATCTCTCTACTGACTTCATAGGAAGAGTCACGAGTGACATGAATGTTGCTGCTGACAACTCTAACTATAGTGTGCAATATAAAATTATCAACTATAGTGTGCAATATGAAATTATCAGATCAGGATAGTATAACCAAGCTGTTTAGTACATGTTTTATGTGTGAAGGATGTTGACTTTGTATAACCAAAGGGTATAATTGGTACAGAGATAGCTCATACCTTTGACAGCTTACGCATGTAAAATGTCATGCTGCCAAAAAGAGTTGACTGGCTGTAAACTGGGCATAGTTGACATTAGTAGACTTTTAGGTAATGTAAGAAGCTGTGGAAAAGTAGCGTTTTGTCTACAAAGCAAATGAAAACATACAGTCTAAAATTTTAACAGCAAACTTCATATATATGAAATTTTTTCTTTGCCCTTACCCTGCTTTGTTTTACATGCTGGAAAATTATCAGGTAATGATAATGTATCCAGTAGGTAGATAGATGAGTGGGTCCTGAGATGGACTGATGCCTTCTCCAGGGCTGTTTCCTGCTTTGTGCCCAGTACTTTCAGGATAAGGCCCAGTCCCCCATGACCCGAAAGTGGATTCTAATAGATTAGACATGATTTGAAAACAAAATTTTCATTAAATTGTATACTGTGGGTTTCAGAATTTGTATTTTTTTCTTATACTCTTTCAGTTTCCTAATACATCCATAAATGCGTATAGTAAGTTGATTTACATCTCTAAATTGGCAAATATTGGTATAAGTAAGTGTCCTGCTATTGATTTGTGCCACATCTGGGTTTACTACCTGCCTTTTGTCTAGTGCTGCGAAAATGTGCTTTGGTCTCTGAAACTGTGCATGCAAATAAACAAATTTTAACTATGAAAATTTAGGATTTAGTAGTGTTTGGTGCCTTTATTGGTTATCTTTGAAACTCATTGAGTAACTTTTTAATAGTGTTTTGACATTCCTGTTGAGTCAAGTCAGTAGTTTTACAAATCTAACAACAGACACACTTGATGAAATCTATACATAGAAAATTTTGTGTCTTTTACCTTCTTTCCTTTTCAGTGTAGAAGTAACCTGAACTGGCTTATTTATACTTAATAGGTAGAAATTGTAGGTAGAAATAAATGGCCAGAAGTTTTATATTTTGTGTTTTGTGGAGAATGTTAGGAATGATAAAAAGACAAGTGGAGAACAATATAAAGAAGTAGCTAAAAACATTTGCCCCATTAAATATCTGTGGCAAAACTTCCAAACTGAATTCACCATTTGCTAACTAATACCATATAGCTACAGCAACATTGCAATCCCAGGTTATGAAATTCCTAAATATGTGTAAAATATCCTGGAGAGTAAATACTTTTTCAAGCAACTTTATATATGGACTTTGAAGCAAACTAATATATTATTTTCTTTAGTTACTAGAATGTAGTTTTTGAGAACATGCAATAAAACAAAACTTGGAATGTATCAAGTAATACTTTCTAATTAAATTATTGACACATTTTATCATGAAAAAAATGCAGAATTAGACTGCAAGTGGATGAATTACTTTTTTTTTTTATAAGTTGCATACAAACATAGCTTTACTTGTATTAAACCATTTTACCAATGCTAATAGAGATTTATTTCAAAATCTGTAAAATTGAAAATAAAATTGGTTGTATTAATATTATCGAAATAGAGCCAGTTAAGGTGGTTTGGTCATCTGATTAGGATGCCTCCTTGATGCCTACCTTGGGTTAGACCCAAGACATACTGGAGATATTATTTTTCTCAGCTGGCCTGGGAACACCTCAGTATCTCCCCCAGAGGAACTGGAGGAGGTAGTGGGGAAAGGGGATGTCTGGGCATCATTGTTTAGTCTACTGCCCTTATGACAGGGACGAAGATAAGTGGCAGAGATTTGATGGATGGATAGATGGTATAAATATCCATCCATCCATCCATCCATCAACCAACTTATCCAGGGCAGGATCATGGGAAGGGTACTATTCTAGCAGCAAAGCACACAAGGCATGAACAATCCCTGGACAGAGCACCAGCCCATTGCAGGGTGAATAAACACATGCATGCTATTCCACCTAACTTGCATGTCTTTTGAGCTATGGAAGGAAACTGGAACACCTAGAGGAAACCCATAATATAGAAGTAACTTATAAAATTGGTAAGATCTATTTTTACTTTCTACCAAGTACATCACTTTTTTGTTGATTGCCATTTTATTCTTTTATCTAAACAGCTAGTTAACAATTAGGTGTAGAATAAAATTGCACCAAAGAAGTTGTCCAGAAAACTTGGCATCAGTTGCCCCTGTTTATTATTAAGCAGCTGTTTAATACATTAAGTGTTAAGACTGCACTTAAAGTAATTGGTTTGAGGGTTACTCCTCTACAGACCACTCTTTGTCCAGGGGTGTTACTTACCTGACAATGGGCAAGATCCTACTACAGTAATTATGTGACAAACCCACCAATAATGATCATACCCAAAATCTGTCATACAAGAATTAGACAGATAATCTTTCTTTATCAGTATTAAATTACATTTATTCTTATGTAGTGTTGTTCAGTAAAGACAGGCCTTGCGGATGTATGGAGCATTACAGACACAATCAGAAAAAGTAAGTAAGTTACTTTTAGTTACAGTACAGTAAGTTACAGTAAGTCAGTACTAAGAATTGTTATGGCGCAAATAAAAATAAAAATAATATAAAACTTGTTGAATTCGCTATGTAGTGTTGATTTGCGCTTGTATTGTAATCTTATTTATACAGCTTCTATTGATATGACATGTACAATTTTCAGTTTATTGTTATTGTACGTTTTACATTAACCATAAAGGTTTTTTCAAGTTTAATAATGCTTGCACCCGAAGATCTGAAGTAATGGCTAGTCTAGGCTTAATCTCCTCTCTGCGCCACACCGAGCCTGCTTTTAATAAACTGCTCCGGAAAGTGAACAGCCAAGAAAAGAAGACGGGCATAGAATGCTTTTGAATGTAAAGAATAAATTGGCTAAGTTAACTCACAGTTTAAAAAATGTCTTGGTGTCAATATCTAATAAAGAATGGACGCTCCGTCTAGTAGTATGAAGAGGAGCGAACCTGAACTTGACTAACAGGTTACATAATGAACAGACTGAAGAGCAAAAATTTAAATTCCGCTTAAATGATTATTTTGAAGAACATGACACATTGTTACACGTGTTACCCAACGAGTAATATTTAATTCTTATGTTTCTCGGATGTGATTTTGTGGTACTGAATGTATTTAATTGTGTCACGGCACCTTATCCGTTGATTTTGTGTTTCAATTATTAGAAATGATGTAAAGATTTTTTTATATAGCGCCTTTCTGAATTGTGCATATTATAAAGCAACACAGATGGACAGAATGCACGATAAAACAAATAAATCACACTTAACATCGATGCACGCGAAACCTAAACACCTGGGAAGTACAAACCGCCAAAATAATAATAAGGTTAAAACGCAATTTATTTTTCTGACGGGAATGAATAAAGAAGATTCTTCCGGGAGTTTTGCCGGTTTAAGCAGAAACGTTGAATCACCCATACATTTTCTAGATCTGTATTGGTAAAAAAAAGGTTAAAAATATATAAACAAATGAATAAATCCCTAGTGTAGGGAACATTTTCGGTCGCGATCTCAACATCTTTCATTTACTTTAAAAAGACACACCATTTTGCTTTACAAAATTGAAACCGGAGAGCAATATTTGCATGTACAATAGGACGTGCCAACTCACTGACTTTAAAGTGTCCTGGTTTTAATTGGTTGTCATGATTTGATTGGCATTATGAGCATGTGTTTTTTCCCGTTTCTGATTGGCTTTCCTTTAATTCCGCCCAACAAGACTCACGAAAAGAACCAGTCCTTGGCGCCTCAGTGATAAAGCGCCACAATTAAATAGTTTGGGGTGGTAAAGAGAGCAGGCAAGGCGCCTTTTAAAATTTTAACTCATTTAGGACGTTTTGAAAAACTATTTTTAAATTATGGCCACTCCACCTAAGAGAATGTGTGTCAGTCCTATTTTTGACAACAGCTTTGAAAAGCGAGTGAAGAAGATTTCAATAGAGGGCAACATTGGTAAGTTTGATTTTTTTTGGATATAAGTAATGTATCTTCTCAGACAGACAACGTTTTCTTAGAGTATGGTGTGTGTTTTAATACGATCTATTTGTAAATTCGTTTCGATCTCAGAAAATTAATGCGATTCTTTACTTTGTGCTTCTTTATCTCTAATTCAGGTTAGATGATCCTTTATAACGAGTAGCATCTGAACAGCAGGTTAAAGAAAATTATATATCGAAGAAATTATTGGAATAAGGTCACTATAGAATGCAGCGTCATATAATGCAACGCGTATAACAACGACCTGAAGATTTTAAAGAAAGTTGGCGCCAAAAGCCGTTTTGAAAGAGCCGCTGCGCGCCCTCGCCAAAGTCACCCCCATCTCCCTCTCTTTACCGGCACCAGCAATACTATTGGCTCACTTTATGCTAACGACAAGCGGCTATATATACCCTAATATAAAAGGAAATCAAGCAGGGTCGTTGCAATTTTTCTTTAACTTTTTGACAACGTACCATCAGAAAATAGATTCCATTCCTTAAATCACGAAAGGACGCTGATTTATTATGTTTTGCATCATTTGCATTCAGTAAATGGAGTTCCGATTTCTTTTGCTTGTGTCGTTTGCGGGATATCATTTTTTTTTTCTATGGCCACGTGTCTTTATTTTCTAGTGTACTGGGGGCAACATTTTAAGTTCTTCCGTTACTACAGTTAAATTAATTATTGCAACCTTTATTAAACAATGTTGATGTGTATGATATTTTAAAGAGTCCGTATTCTAAAAACATAGTATTGTACCTTTTGCATTGTGGAAATAGAGTTATAGTAAGACAAAGTATGTTGTGGGACTGCCTATTTCAGATTTTGAAAATAAAAATTCATTGTTTTCCACTGTTACTTATGCAGACACTTGTAAAATCTCACCCTCTATAAATTTTGTTGGTACTGTATTGAAAACTGGTTTATTGTGGAGACTTTTCATTTAATACTGTGGCCTGTCACCCTGTCCAGAGCTGCCTTGTACCCAGGACAAATTGGCTAAGAGCTCTGCATTGACCAGGAATGTGTTTAAGAAGTGCATGTTAGGTCCTGAAATACTGTCTTATATTCATATAATGTAATACACTGTGTATTTAAGCAACATCTGTTGTTGGAGGTTTCTGTTTTGGATTATTTTCTTTCTGCCCTCTTTTCCACTTATGTGACTAAAGTTTCTGGATTTTAGTCAGATTTACTACCCGTGCTTTAAAATACTTGTACTGTAGTCTCCAGAGTTACTCCTGTAGCACCTTCAGCAAGAGTGTTCTGTTTAAGCGTTTGTAATTCTTTCTGCATATTATATGGATTATATTAAACACAGCATGTTTTTATTAATTTTATTTTTTTGTATTTCGCAGCTGCAGGCAAGTCTACATTTGTTCGAATGCTGGAGCAAGCAACTGATGAGTGGGAAGTAGTCCCAGAGCCAATAGCAAAATGGTGCAATGTTCAGACCACAGAAAATGAGTTTGAGGTACGCTTAGCTTTACTGTCTTCTTTCATTACAATGCATTATTTTTACACCTGATGCAGTTAATTATTTAAAAATGTGTATTGGGACTGTCATAACAAAATTTTAAAGTTCGATAAAGTATTAAAATTCAATACCATTTTTGATACCCAATACAGTATATAATCATGTAACTCAATAAAAAATGATTTAAATAAGTTGCAATGCATTTAACACTGATGAAAACAAAAAATAAAAATGTTACTCATTAAATTCAAATATCTCTAGTAGTTCAATCTTTTGTAAAAGATAAGAATAAAGTTCTGTAAATAATAAAAAGTAAAGATTTTAAATCCAGTTAACTTTTTTTTTTTCATTTTTCAATCACTGTTACTTACAAATGCCATTAAATTTTAATAGAATAGGTATTGCAATCTTTTGTAAACAGTGTGCATAAAAATATTAAAACAAACATTAAATAAACATGCAAGAGTTGTTCAGAAAAGTAACACACAAACAGACCACTAACACACTTAAAGGCCTTAAAAAAATGCAAAATGTGCACATTGCATTTTTGTGTAAATAAATTATGATGAAGGACTAGTATGCCTTTTGTGAGGCATGCTTTTGTTGGGCTGCAAGTGAGCCATGATGTACTAAATACATGCTCTGTAGCACACCCGGTTGTATATCCGCTCACGGAAGAATTGTGTCACTGTGTAAGCATTTAAGCACTGAAAAGTTCTAGCACCTTATGAGGTTGTAGGGGGACAATATTTTGGTAAGGGGTGCTGCTGACTACAAAGACAGTAAATAGAATATTTGTCCCCGTTGGAAATTTGGCTTTTTACAGAAGCTGTTTAAATAAAGTATGCATGTAAGATCACATAGGTCTGTATGACATTTGGTACATGCATGAGAAATGAGTGTCTCTGTCTAATTCAACTGCAGGAATGACTACCATTTATTTAAAAAAATAAATAAAATACAAACACAGCAGGCTTAGTTTTTGCCAGTTTGCTGGCTCTTGTCAAACCTCTAATAAACTTTACAGGTTGTTCAGTAGAGTAGACATAGTTCCAACAAATTGTTTCACTTCATTTTCAAATAACCTTTCTGAACCATAAATGATTTATCAGTAGCAGCATTCTGCTCAGGTATGTAGATTTAAGTGAATCTGTCTCAGTGCTTCAAAAAATGGTTTTATTTTCAAAAGGGATTTCTCACTACTGTCTGATGTAACAGGTAACAAAATATAAATACCTTTTTACATGTGTTTTTTAGTCATGATCTGCTCTCCATAAGGCATGTCAAATGGTAATTTTGTTGACCTGTATGTGTCAACCTCCGCCTTCTGAATTCTATAGACCGAGTGCAAAGAAAGCCAACAGTTTGTTGGCCTGGATTTTGCTTTTGTTGTGTGCCACTCAGTAGACACAAGAGGCCTCAAGTAAATGTGCTTGTCGACAAGATAGTACACACACAAAGTAATGGGAAAATGTATATGTGATAATATACTGAACTTTATACTTATTAGGCTAGTATTTATTGATTGAGCTTCTCTTTCAACTTGAATCATCAAAAAAGAGCATTTAGACCTGGATGGACTAATCATGGTTCCCAAACTTTTGTTTAGTTATTGATTTCAACACGTGCCTGTATAATATATGTAATATGTGTAATATTTCTACGGACATTCAGAAGTGGTGACCGAGTTTAGCATTTGAGCAAAGTCAATACCTTTGTGTACTTCACTATCACTAGAACTGGAATCTACTGTATGTTATAGTCACTGGCAATTTCTAAAGAACCAAAAGGAAAAATGTCTCTGTTCTTAATGCTCTTTATATTCTGCCTGCCTGCATTCCTTCTGTCCTGCTGCTGCAAATGGCTGCTGTGCACAAAAGACAACTTAACTTGGGGAAGGTGGTGTTTTTGAAACTGTTAGCTGTTTATGAGTTATCTCAGGAATAATGGTAATGAGGTTAAAGAGTACATGGCTGATCAGTCTAGAGACAGGAATATTTCTGTTAAAAACAAAGATTTTTTTTTTTTTTTTTTTTTCCCTTTTCCTCATGATAGTTAATACATTTTACATGCCATGGAGCTACAGTGCAGCAGATGATGGCTCAGCACCTCACCCGTTCTGTTCCCCAACAAGCCTGACCTCACTGGCTCTCTGGTGGTTTCAACTGTTCTGGGGATGAGGCTCCCCTTCATAATGCTATTTTGATACTTTTGACATACCTAATGTGTATCTTCCAAATATTTTTTTTTTATTGCCTTTTAGCCATTAATAAAGAAAGGAAAAAATACAATTATCTATAAAGGTGGGCCTACAGAAATGTAATTCTGCTTAACTTACCAGGTATCTTAAATTTCCTTTCTCCAAAATCTCTTTTTAGGAACTTTCTACCTCTCAAAAGAGTGGTGGTAACTTGCTTCAGATGTTGTATGACAAACCAAGTCGTTGGGCTTACACTTTCCAGACTTATGCTTGTTTGAGCAGAGTACGATCCCAGCTGAAGCCTGTTTGCCCAAAATTGCGTGAGGCTGAACATCCTGTACAATTCTTTGAAAGATCAGTTTATAGTGATAGGTAAGCACAGTGCTGCTGGTTAACCTAAACTGTTTTCTTCTGGTTATAAAGTTTTAATGTCAACTCCTTCTATGGTTTAATTTACTTCATTGTGTACAATTAGTCTCCTGTTGCATCTGTGTAACCTGTCATAAGGTAATTCCTGTCTAATTTAAAGTTTAGAAAAGACGAATTAACTGAAATGTCAAGGACTAGTCCTGCCAGTGAATATTTAAGGTCAAAAGCAGTTAATGCATATTTCTTCAAATTATTGGGAAACCAGTGCATGCAGTACATAGAAAGAATGTGCAAAAACATACAGACAACAAATGTGTTTAAGATTTGAACCTAGTCTTCTGGAACTGTGAGACAGCTGTGCTAATCACTATGTCACCTCAATTAAAAATTAAATCGTTGTCCCCAGTTTAACCTTTTCTACTGTTATCCTTAACAGAAAGCAACTGTTATTTTTTATTGTTTTTTTTTGCTACAACATATTTTATTTCTTTCTGTGTTATTTTTAGGTATGTATTTGCCTCTAGTTTGTTTGAGTCTGGAGACTTAAATGAAACTGAATGGGCTGTATATCAAGATTGGCATGCCTGGCTTCTAAACCAGTTTGAATCACAAATTGAGCTGGATGGGATAATTTATTTAAGAGCTGAGCCGCAGGTGAGTTGTTATGGACTTCATTTTATTGATAATATCTTCATGTGAAGTTTTCATTTTGCTGCTCAAAGAAGATTAAAATTAAAGATAAACAAGTCCTGTTTTGCCTGTTACTTTGTATTGAATAAATTATTTCCATAATTATAATAAGATGTTTTTGCTATACACAGTCATATTAAACTGAATGCTCTAACAACAATGAAGAAATTAGCTTGTAGGTTAGGGCTGGGAATTGGCACTGATGTCCTTATTTGAGTTGATTCTGATTCACAATGTCCCGATTTGATTCAATATTGAGTTTATCTTGACTGAAATAGCGTGCACTGATATATTTAAAGTGGTGGCTTTTTAAGAGTTCACTTCACCATGCATAGAGAACATTAATATAATGTGACAAATTTCACTATCACTGTTTTAAAGGTGTCTGGCTTCATAGCATATGCATAAGCGTGGAATAACATTTAAGAAGAAATATTTAGTTAGTAATGAACAGTTAAGACAGTATTTCGAACATGTGGAGCAAACCATCGTTGCTCTTTAAAAAAAGACAAAACATTTTCACGACACTGCACTCATTCAAAATTCACCATAATTTAACTAACATATGTGTCAGAGTCCACACATATTATGGGAGACATCTTGTTTTAATACAATGCAATGGCATCTACTTTATAAAACATCAATTTCATCTGCAAATAATAATATTGTTAAGTAATCAAATATTACTTCTTAAATGTTATTCAATAACCTATGAATCTCCATGTAGACACCCTTCAACTAAACAGCTAGCTAATGTTATGCCCCTATTGGACGTTTAAAATGTAGAATTATAGAAAAACAAGATTTTAAGATTTCAACAAGCTACACATATCTTCAGTTGCTCGCGTGTTGCAGTCACATTGATCAGTCTTGAAAACATGTCCTCACAGTTCCTCCTCGGACAAAAAAAGAAGCATTTTAAAACAAGGAGCTAGTGCTGATGCTTGTTGACAGCAACGTTGGATGAATGGAACCTAAAAGAAAAAGAACTGACCATCGTGACTGACAACTCTGTAAATATGAACTGTGTGGTATAGCTGATGGAGATCCTTCACGCCGGCTGCTTTGTGCACACGTTCAAATTGGTTTCAAAGGCTACTCTGAAAATTCCAGTAATTGGACACTTGCTTGGCTGGGTGTTGCAGACTTTTTTCCACTGCAGCAGTACAGCTAGCCACATGCTTAAAGAAAAGCAACGTTTATTGGACTTGCCGGACTCTTCTCATTTTATGTGAAGTAGTAAAGTGCTTTTTACGTAGAAAGCCTCAACAGGTGGAATAGCAACATCTACTGGATCAGATGCCAAAAATGATGATAAGCAAAAATCTAGATATAGTAATTGTGCAGGATAGAGATTCACAAGATCGACGTTGAGATTTAAAAATCGATATCGAATCGTTTAAATGAGAAATAAGAATTAATTGGAAAATTTTTACCCAGGCCTATTGTAGGTACTATTACTATTAAATCACTTCTCCCAGTGTCTGAGTCTTTTGATCAAAGTTGTTCTTAAAATATCCTTCTAATGAAAGTCCGATTACATTCATACACTTTTGTTTTGGAAAAAGTTATTGAGCAGTTTGTTCAGGAGTTTGTAAGGAGTACGGATATCAGATTGAATATCACTATGAATCCAATTCGTTGAATTGAATACATATTTAACACCCAGAATTGGTAACCTAACTTTGAATGTATTTAAATATTTACTTATTGTTTTGACTAATTTAACATTCCTATTAAAGAATGGCAATTTTGAATAGTTTAGTCATGGTTGTGATTAGCAGTTAATAGTCTAATTTGTCTAACATTACAGAAATGCATGCAGAGACTTCACCTCAGAGGTCGTGAAGAGGAACAAGGCATTGAACTTGACTACCTAGAGAAACTGCATTATAAGCATGAGTGCTGGCTATATAATAGGACAACACTGTAAGTTAACTTTTTTCCACCTTTTTTTAGCACTATCTTTTATGAAATTTATTTTCTTATGTTTCATTTTTATTATTCCTCTGTTCCCTATAGGCTTGACTTTGAATACTTGAAAGATCTTCCAGTGCTAGTTTTGGATGTAAATGATGAATTTAAAGCCGACAAAATAAAACAAGAGGGTCTCTTAGACAAGGTATATTTATTTCATTAGTTTGAATTCAATTTACATATTTAAGATTAATGTAAAAATTAGCACAATTTTAAACCTTAAATCGTTATTAATGTTTTCTGAAACTAACCTGCTACATATAATAGGTTTAATTGTGTTTGAGCCCTTTTTTTTTTTTTTTCTGGTGCAACTGATATGCCTAAACTGGGAAATATACGCATAATATAGGTTTGTATAAATGCCAAATACACAAATTAGTGACCTGAAATTGCAGTATGTAGAAAAAAATGTAAAGTAAAATTTGTTATATGAGGTTTAATACATAACCACTATGTTGTTTAGTTTTAAGTGTTTTTGCTGCTTATTACCCCAAGAAATATCTTATCTCAAACTTCTAAGCTACCAAAGGTAACCACCAATCTAATCTCTAATTATGTGTACAAACAAATGATTAACAAAAATTTCAGCATCAATATGTAACATTAAAATATTCCTTAAGTTTTCTGGACCTGCTTATTCAAAAATGGGTCATATAGAGCTTGTTAGGGCTGAAATGGGAGCAGCCAGAAACCCATCCAGGATGGGATATTAGTCCATTTGCATGGTCTATAAACAGGTACTTGTGGAACTTTTAGTGCTGCTGTTTAACCTAACATAGTTATCTTTTAGGTGTGGTAGGAAACCAGAATATGGAGAGAGGGAACATATGTGAAATGTAAATCTCCTTGAAGACATAGAGTGCTTTTACATGTGCTTTAATGACCTGGTTATACATAGAAACCCAATTTCTAAAATGCTACGTAGCAAGTAGCAAGACCAGGGTAGTGGTCACAGAGGAACTGGGTGATGTCCATTCATTGTCTGTAAACTCTTTCAAGACAACTCTATCCTACTGGTCTTTGCTTCTTACAAGCATCCAGTAGCCACAGGAAGAAGAAAATGGTGGAAGCAGCCACAAGCAAGGCAGATGCTTGGGTAGTCGCATTATTCCTTCTCCTGGTTGAAATAGTCTGTCTCACTTTTTCAGCAATCTCTAAATTTATATTGGTGAGCTAAACTTAGTGCTAGGCTCAGCAGTACAATCTCTGGAGCAGTGCTTGGTGTAACACATTAAAAGTAATGTGCGTTATGCAGTCCAATTACTTTTTAAAGCAATATAACAATGCTTTTCATTGAAGTTAAAGTACCTATGTTGTTATCCCAGCAGCACACACATTTAGGGCTGCAACTAATGATTTGTTTAATAATCAATTAATCCATCCAGCTATATCCTAACTACAGGGTCACGGGAGCCAATCTGCGCCAACACAAGGCGCAAGGCAGGAAACAAACACCGGGCAGGGCGCACACACGTATACACCTACACACACTAGGGACAATTTAGAATCGCCAATGCACCTAACCTGCATGTCATTGGACTGTGGGAGGAAACCCATGCTGACACTGATACTTGTAGATATGTTAAACAAAATTATGTTTTTTGTACAACATTTATAAAATTATTGAAACTAAATAGAAATAAAACACTTAGTATCACTTCTGGCTCTGGTTCTGCAATGAATACACACACACACACCAAATATGCTTAAATCACAACACTTTTCAATAAACTAACTAACTCACAATTTGGGTTATGTATTCAGAATCACATTAAATCAACACTTCAAAATTAAATATGCAATTTCAATTGTAAATTTTTTTTCAGTTTCTATGAAAGAGATGGTTTACTGGTAAAGCATCATGTAAAAATCTGAGCACCACAATATTCCACGACAGAACAACTGTTATTTTAACTGAAGTTCCTATCTTTTTACATCATTCCTCTTTTTGTGTCTGGAAAACTTTTACCGCCACAGATTCTTTGGCAGACTTGCTTGCAGCCAACACACTGTCGCAGCCTGGTGCATGTCAGTTGCCATTAGGAGTGTACTGTTAGATTTTCACATTTGACTGTGTGATGCTTCCACAACATGTTTTACCAGCTGAACTAGGCTTGCTGTAGCAGTACTTGCACATTTATTGCATTTTCCTCCAGATTGTATAAAGCCAGTTGAAGTCTGATAGCCAGCTAGTCTGGAACTTCCTATTTTCCACCATGTTCCTATCTTTTGACTTGGAATGAGTGAAGTTTCAGTGACGGTTGATGTGCTGTGAAATTCACTGCTGCACTCTTGCCAAGTTTGATTTTTCTTTGCACATGAAACTGAAAAAAAAATTCTGCTTAGACAGGCACTTGCCTTTCTTTGTAACCATTTCTTGTAAACACATGCACACTACCGTTACACATGTTTGCACGTGTGTAGTGCTGCACCATGATTTAGCAGAATGACTGTAGTGTTTAAAAAAAAAAAAAAAAAAAAAACACCCAAACGTGGCATGTGAAAAATCTGAATGACACATAACTTTTAGTCGCTTATAATGAAATTCTGTCACACATGTTAGTATTTTACTTGCACTGTATAGTGCTGAACTATGACTCAAATGACGTTCCTCACTTCAAACTGAAAGTCATGTCGTTTATTCCTAGCTTAGCAAACATTGTATTTATATATTTGTATCACATAACACTGAAGTAACATTCAACTTACTGGGATGATGGAAATTGTAATTTCTCCTCAACAGAGGCTGTAACGGTGTGTATCTTATTTAAATGTTTGTGCATCACCGTTGTGCTCTCAGCCATACGAGGTCAAACCTACACATTTTGCAACTGAACCTTTTTTTGCATTCCGAGTAGAATGCTCAAAACCACTGGAAGTCTTAGGCCACACTGTCTTCTCTGACACTTGATTGCTATCTGCCTTTTTTTAAATGTGTTCACAACTGAATCAAGTAGTGATGCAATTGAGTGGCAGAACCTACTCAGACTAATGATGTAATCAACTAGTTGATGAAAGTGACCGTTGCCAACATTTTCAATAATCAATTATCAGTTATGAAGATTAGTTATTGCAGCCCTACAAAAAGTATACAGGGGGTCCTCGGGTTACAACACAGTTCCATTCCTACAACAGTGATGTAACCTGAATTTTGCTGTAAGTCGAAACACACTCTAGTCTAAGTCACTTACCTATCTTAACACATTTGCAAAATCATGATCTAGAACATAAAAACACAAAATCTAAGTCTGAGAAAAAAGAAAAGGACATAAATATATTGTACTGTACACTGTACTGTAGTAACAGAAAAAGTGAGTGTAAAAAAAAATGCTTACCTTTATTCCTTCTCATGTCTCAATTTTTTTTTTTAAGTTTTTATGGGAGTGAGTGTTGTAAACTCGAAACGTTGTAACCCGAGGACCCCCTGTATAGTAAACTGCCAAGAAAGGCACAATTCTAAACTTTATGAAATTTTTAAATATGTGAAATAATTTTAAAAAGGTGTTAAATTAGTTATTCAGCCATTCTTCTAAAGTTTTACCCCCAAATGTGATGCTGAACTAACACCAATCCTTCACTGGAACCCTTGAGGACCATACTGGATGTAAAGGGGATTGGGTGTCAGTATGAGTGGTGCTATAAATAAAAGTGACTGCATTAAGTTATTTTAATAAAGCAAGTTGTTAATATTACATCTGTAAATATAAAGAAAAACATTTCGATAAGATATTTTATTTTGAGTTGTAGGTTGGTTGCTGTGGTGTTTCAAGATTTTACCCTTTGGTTTTTTTTTTTTGTTTGTTTTTTTTTTCTGGTTACGTGGATCTTCCTTCTGCATCTGAAAGTTGTGCAGATTGGACTGATTTGTTACTTAAAAAAATAAACCTATGTAACCTGAGCATACCCTGTGGCATACTGGTACTTTATCTGTATGCTTTGTGGCTTCTGCCAGATAGGATCTGGCCCACCTTTCATCCTGTAATTGGATTATGTGGGCTCAAACAATGGGTCAGTCCATGAATTTTTAATATTTTACTGTGATTAACATGCCATATTTTATCTCAGTCATTTAATATGTGTATGTTTATCTAAAAATTGTACTTCTTGCTTTTCTTTTTCACAGGTAAAAGAATTCTTGGGCTCTTTGTAACCTCTTACCTTCTTCAAGCAACTTCTGGACTGACCTGTTTGCCCAATTTTAATCTTTGCAGATATCATTAAGAAATTAGTACTGCAATTATCTTCTGATGATTTTATAGTTCAGTTTTGACTCTAACAGCCTTCGCTGCTTGTACAGTATCTTCAGCATAAATTCAGGAGTGCCTGTTGCCGCACTGCAATATTACACTCCCCACTCCTCCCAAGAATTGAATCATTCTCAAATGGAAGTGACTGATTGCCAGTCAGTCGTGCTTATTATAATTTATCTGCAGAAGCTATAACTATTTAATGAAGTCAATTAATGGAAATTTAAGAGTGAAAGTGTTTTTAAAGTCGGGTTTGTATAGTTTTTAGTACAGACATTCTGGAAGAATTTTACAGAAGTTGCTATCTTGTGCTGAGAAATGTAATTTGTCTTTCCTCTATCCTGCACTTGTATGTCTATTAAATAGACATTTTCATGTTCTTTGATAAAGTAAATTGTATATTTGGTGTAACAAGGCTGCTGTAAATATGAATTGTGAGCAGTATTTTATGTTGTACTGTATGTGGCTTTCAATACTTTTTAGCCAATGAAACATTTGTGCTGGGATATAGTCGATCAGTGGTTTGGTAGTGGATCAGTCTTTTTATAATAGTGGGATTATGAGCATACTTGGTCATGGTTTACTCTTTTATTTAAATAAGTTTTAATGAACCATTCAGCTGATCAGTCTACAGGTGCAATAACACAAGTAACAGAAGTAATAGAAACAAGTAACAGAAGTAATAGAAACAAGAAATACCTGTGAGCAAACACATACAGTGAGCTGGTTAGCAAGTTAATGATGGAGGAACAGTTTGTAAAAGCAAGAGTGAAGAAAGATGATCATCAGTCATAATTTAAAAGTGAAATAATGGTAGAGAGTAGGAGCTGTAGAATCAAATGACTGGTCACCTAGAGTTTGGAGGAGAATATGAAGGTCAGCACCAGAAGATCCCGGTTCTTTTGAATTTAGTTGGTATAAAAAAACCTAGGTGGTCATTCTGGGATGATGGGGTTAATAAATTCTGTTTATAATAGAGTTTGGCTTCTGTATGACTAAGGAAGGTATATCCTATGTACTTAAATTATGCAAATTAAGAATGTCTTGTGTTTACGGCAGACTTTAGTATTGAAATATTTGAGTGCTTATTTATTTTTTTCCATTTTTGAATGTGTTAGCATGTTTTTCCCCTTTGTACTGCTTATTTTACTCGGTCTCATAATTTACTTTTGTGGTGACCTGTCTAAAGTGTCTGCAGTGAAGCTGCCATTTTTTGCTTTGTAAAGGTTTTACCTGTGGGCTTCATAAAGAAAGTTTTAAATTTTTTCTCTGAATAACTTGCACATTTAAAATGATAGCAACAATACATTTTACAGCAGATCGAATGTTCTCAATTGCAGCAATAGAATGCACAAATTTTGTTGTGGCTTCTCAGTGTTTGCAAAAAAAAAAAATAATGTAAAACATTTGTACATTTTGTATAGTAAATATTTTAAATTTTAAAATGCTGTTGTTTTTTTGTAGTTTGTGCCATCTGTCCTCTCTACAGTCATCTCTGACCACCTGCCTTGGATTTGTTTACTAAGAGGTAATACAATGTGAAATGCTAGACAAATACAGTGGTAACTGAACAAAGGCAGAGCCTGGTGCTGTAGTATTTTTAACATTGTTCCATGTCTCCTCTTCAGAGAAGCTAAGGATTCCAAGGCACTAAAGAGCCGTTTAAATTAGCACTGCTGTTTTATTCCTGCTCTAGTTTTTGTGAGACTCCCTGGATTTGCCTGTGCAACTTTGTACTTTGGTGGTATCTTCTTAAGTGGAATGAGCTGGAACTCAGTAATTTTAAGCAATGCCATGGAGACATTCCAGTCATTATTTTTGACTTGTGCCATCATATAGATGATAACACCATGTTTATGTGTTGTTTTGTATCATACTGTCATAATTCCAAAGTGGAGTAAAAAGTGTACTACTAGGCCACAAGCTAAGTTAAAGGCCTTGCTATAGTTTGGGATGATGA
Source organism: Polypterus bichir lapradei (assembly GCA_026402145.1). Classification (NCBI taxonomy): domain Eukaryota; kingdom Metazoa; phylum Chordata; class Cladistia; order Polypteriformes; family Polypteridae; genus Polypterus; species Polypterus bichir. The sequence continues at coordinate 44,255,634 of JANRMT010062861.1, read as the reverse complement.
TTCTAGCAAATGCCAATTGAAAACATGAACACATAATGAGAGAAAAATAAATGAATGAAAGCAGCTTCATATTCTGCATTATGCAGTGCTTTGGAGGTGGATGTTAATAAGCTGAAACAAAATTATAAAGTAGCATAAAAAGGGGTACTGCTTTCATTTCCTGCATGTACGTTTCTTTATAAACATCTCTTACATTTGCTATCTAATGGAGAAGATACTTATACATGGACGCCTTGCTTATGGAATAAAAAAACCTTCTGGAGCCTGGTCATTAGCCTGGTTAATGTTCATGGTTTCTCCTGGTATAAGTGTAAAAGGGATAAATAAATTCCCCTTTGTAAGCAGGGCACAGTAAATTGCTTCATGGCGAGTTGTTTTTACTTAGCTGTTAACTGCCAAACAACTGATGCTCTGTGGCTGATGTGACAGGTGCAGCTGGGCCCCATACACAATCCTGTTAATCTCCATGGGGTGTTCAGAGACCTGCTGCTTCACACTTCCTTGCCTTGACCTCTTGCATACTTTGTTTAATTAGGATTACTATAGGGATATGTCTGCGCCCTGCCCGGGGTTTGTTTCCTGCCTTGCGCCCTGTGTTGGCTGGGATTGGCTCCAGCAGACCTCCGTGACCCTGTAGTTCGGATATAGCAGGTTGGATAATGGATGGATGGATGGATTGATAGAGATATGTACAGTACTGTGCAGAAGTTTTAGGCCACTCGAGATTATTTTTAAAGCAAGGTGGTATGTGTTCATTTGTTCAAGGGAATGCTATATAAAATCAGAATAAGGCCAAATACACAGTACTGATACAATAAAAGGTATAAATGTCTTGTGTTTTTTTTAAGCTCATTATGCAAGAAGACTAACATAATGGGTTTGGTTCCCAAACATCTGTTTGAAGCACCCTCGGTATTCCTTCAACAGGCAAGTCCCTAAGTATTTGGACAGTGACACAACTTCCATAATTTTGACTCTTTACACCACCACAATGGATTTGAAATAAAGCAATCATTATGTGATTGAAGTTTAGACTTTCAACTTGAATTTTTTTAACTGAATTTTATTAAATGGTAGGTAAGCCAATGTACCGAGGAAAACAACACTAACATTACATGTTACATAAAATATACAGTAGAAGTTACATAGAACATGTGAACTAAAAAAAAAAAAATCATTAATAGTAACATATACATTTATAGTAGTGAAGGAATAAGAAAAAAAGGTAGCCTTACCTCTTCAAACCCATTGAATATTTATCAATATGTGCAATCATAAAGTTTAGTCTACAATACCTAATTAAAGTAATAACTTTATTTAATATATGGGCCTTTATACCAGTGTGACCAAGCCTTTTCATATTTAGGGAAGGTATAATTTTTAATTGCAGTCATTTATTCAAAAGCAGCACAGAGATCTATTTCTTCCAAGACATCAGAAAATGTTAAGGCAATAGATGATTCAGATGATCCAGTCTTACTACAAATAAAGTTTGTAAAATAAAAATGTGACAATTTGGTTGATAGTTATCTATTCCCAATCCAAGCAAAGCCAACTGAGGAATTAATTTAATATTCAATTGTAAAGAGTATGAGATACATTTCTAAACTGCCAGCCAATAATGATAAATTGATTTACAGGACCACCACATACAGTATGTATAAGAGTACCATTTCTGCCACACTGCCTCCAGCCTGAAGGGGAACAGTTTGAATAAGTTTTAGCTAATTTCACAGGAGTGAGATGCCATCTATAAAATATCTTCAAGCTAAGTTCTATACTGTATGTGTAATGCTATGTGTAGATTTGTGTAATGTAGCCAAGGCCAAGAGCCACTGCTCATCAGAAAAACATCGTTCAGATCTTTTCCCATTTTAAGATAGATGTGAATTTTGAAAATTGACTTCTGTTATCTAGTAATGAATAAAATGTTTTAATTCCTTTAATTTTAGAAGAAAGATCTGTAAACCATCGCACAAAGGAGGTAGAGCTTTCAATAAGACCAAGACAGTGGGAGTTAATATAGTTGTGTACTTGAAGATATTTATAAAATTCCTTATATGAAATATTAAAGCGTTCATGGAGATACTGAAAAGAGTGAAGGCGATTGATGGAAAAAAGGCAGGCCAATGTGTTAAATCCATTTTGCTTCCATGTCCAAAGATTTAAATCTGGGATTAAATGTTGAAAAATCGTTAAAGGAAGCATTTTAAGAGGAAGAGAAAATTCTTTATTTTTATGTCGACAATACTTCCAAAAAGCACTCCTGAAGAAACTTAAGAAAAAGAAAGGTAAATTACATTCAAGTTGAACAAGCCAAAACACATCTACCAAATCCGGATATCCACTTATGTACTGCTCTATTTGATCCCAATGTTTAGAATTGTCAAGAGACCACCATTGTCTCAGCTGATTTAGTATTACTGCTCTGTGGAAGTCATGCAGGTTTGGAATTGCCATACCTCCTAAGGGACTGAGTCTTGTCAGAGTTGATCTATTTATTCTGGGTTTACTGCCCTTCTAAATAAATTTAAATATATCTTTTTGCAAGGTTTCTATAACTTTGCTAGGAAGCCAAAAAGGAATGGTGCAAAAATGATATAAGATCTTTGGAAGTACAATGATAATGACATTGAGTTAAGACGCTTATTATCTTTATGAATGTTATTTAATAAATTTAGGAAATTACTATTTACCAGTTCCTTTGAAGAATGTGTTAATGGTATACCTAGATATGATATTAAAGAATTGTTCCAATTGTATTTAAATTTGGCTTTCATTGTTGAAAGTATAGGGACAGAGATAGTTATACTAAGGGCCTGACATTTTGTGTCATTAATTTTATAATAAGAACAAGAAGTCAACTTAGTTTTAACTTTTTGAAACGATTCCAGGGAGATAAAAGGATCTGTAAAGGTAATTAGAACATCATCTGCAAACAGTCCAATTTTATGTACTGCAGGTCCAATGTGAACACCCTGAATCCCCCGATTAGAACGTATGTGCTCAGCAAAGGGCTCCATAACGAGAGCAAATATTAAAGGTGAGAGAGGGCAACCCTGTCTAGTCCCATTTGAAATGTGAAAGGGAGCTGACAACAGCCCCACTAAAAACTCTAGCTGACGGTTTTGAATATAATAACAGAATAGCCTTACAGATGGGTACTTTTAAATTAACTCAGAACTTCACATACTGTAAATATAGCCAATGAACACGATGAAATGCTTTTTCTGCATCAATAGCTAATAAAATAGTGGGGATAGATTTAGATTCAATATATTCAATAATATCAATAAAACGTCTTGTGCTGTCTGGTGCTTGTCTCCTAGGTATAAAACTTGATAAATATTAATTATAGAGTGCAAAATTAAAGCTAATCTTGAGGCAATAATTTTAGCATGTATTTTCACATCAGAATTTAGCAAAGAAATAGGCCTAAAATTTGCAAGAGATGAAAGTGGTTTGTCCGGTTTGGAGACAGTAACCACAATTGCTTCAAGCATTTCTTTAGGAAACTGTAAATTTGAAATGGCTTTATTAAAAATATCACAAAGGTGGGGTATAAACTGGGCTGCATGTTTCTTATAATACTTATTAGTAAAACCATTACCTCCAGGAGCTTTGTAATGTTTAAGAAATTTTATAGCTGCATCAACCTCTTTTTGAGAGCGAGGAGTGTTATGTTTCATTAACTGTTCTGTTGATACCCCTGGGAATACTTCTTCAGAAGGAAATTCCTTAATAATTGAAGGATTGGGTTGTGGGATTTGGGAATCCTGATTTAAATTATATAATATAGTATAGTATGATCTAAATTTGTCTTCAATAGCTTTGTTTACAATCTTGTTTCTGTCTTTCCCAATAATAAAAAGAATTTTAGTTTTAGTTATATGTGATTTAACCTTTTTTTTTTTTAATTTTTTTAACCGTGTCCTGTTCGGCTGTGAAGCAATCAGAATTGATGTCTAAATGCTGGCGACTAGCCTTACAGTTTTTCTCTCAGGTGGAGCGTTACAGCTTCTGCTGACGCCACGCCTGATACCAAAACTTTATTAGAAATATTTTCAGATGTTTTTAAGATTCGAACCGGACACGGAGACAAAAATGAAAGAAAAAGAAGAGAGAAAAGGAGGAGATGGAGGTAAAGAAGGAAGGGGGGATTTTCGTATAGAATAAACAATAAATGAACCAGAATCCGCTTCTAGACCTGCAGAAAAAGAGGGGGAAAAAAAAAACCAAAAAAAAAACTACAAGACAAAAACATTGATGCATCAGCTACATGAAGATATATCAAAGTAAAAATGTTTGCTAACAATCACACAGTAATTATTACTAAGGCATTTAGGGCCAACCACAGCCTTAGGTCATGTGCTGAAGATGTCCAAGTCATACCTATGAAAGCACCATGTGAGCACCTGTGTGCGTACGCACGCTTGTATGTGTAAGGTTTCTCTATAGGAGCGTCCAATAGTGAGTGTGAAGGGCCACAGACCTGCCCCCAAAAACGTGCGGAAGATGGAGGGAGTTCCAAGCCCAGAAATCCAGCGTTCACCCCAGAGCGCGGAGACCCCAGGGAGACCGTCACCAGAGAAGCCCCAACCCCCCCTCGAGAGGCACAGAGGATCACCCCGGGGGGCCACAACCAGCAGCCTGCAGAGTCCCGGGAGACATCAACGGCTAGCCCCCAGGCCCGCCCGCAGCCGCTCACCCCGGAGCCGGCCGGGCCCGGAACCCAGCAGCCCGGGACACAAGGGCGACCCACCCCGCCAAGGACCCAACAGAGCCCAGGGACCCAGATCCCACCAGGCAGCCACCGGGAGCGACCAGACAGATGTTTAAAAAAAAAAAAAAAAAAAAAAAAAAAAAAGTGGC
>JANRMT010062861.1:44211025-44243264 GCA_026402145.1 Polypterus bichir lapradei | reverse complement strand
GGGTTACCTTCTCTAATCTTTTTGCAAGGGCTTTACAAATTATTTTGTGATTTAACCTTATTAGCCAACATTTTATTAGGTCTTCCACTTTGTGCATAATATTTAAATATAAGTTTCTTCATAGCATAATATTTAAATATAAGTTTCTTCATAGCTAATTCAGTGGTTCTCAAACTGCGGGACGGGCCCCCCTAGGGGCGCGAAGTAACAAAAAGGGGGGCGTGAAGATATGAAAAAAAGAAAACAAGAATCAAAAATATGGAAAATACATCTTTTGAAACCAAAACAAATTAACTTAAAATACATTCTGATACTAGAAAAATAAATATAGAGTTAGATAAATGTCGATAAAAGTTAAGTAGGCATAATAAAATATGCATCTATGATATATCATTAATTAAAAAAGAACAAATTGGTATTAGTGGGCTCCTTTCAAAAAAACGTTAGGGGGGCGCGATTAAAACTGTTATTAAAACTCAGGTCGCAAATACTTAAAGGTTGAGAAACGCTGAGCTAATTCATATTTATTGAGTTCAAGCTTATTGAGCTGTCTCCTAATCTGCTTTATTTGATTTACCAAAGTAGATGAAAAGGACTGTTTATTCTGAAGTTCTAGATTATGTAAACAAGTAAGTATATTATGCCTTCTTTCAGTCTGCTTTTTTTTCTTTAGCTGCTATCTGATAAAGAACCCCTCTCATATACAGTATGCTATATGTGCACACCATAATGTGACACTGCTCAAAACTGAACCATCATTAGTATGAAAGAATTCTTTGAGAGACTATTCAATCTGTGAAGAAGTCATAGGGTAATTAAGTAAATAATTATTAAGTCTCCAAGTCCTGTTATTAGGTAAACCAGAGGTTTGCTCCAACTCTAAGAGAATACCAGTGAAGGATACCAATGAAGGCATAGGGGACAGGCTATGGGATCTAGAGTGGCGTGTAGGCCTCTCTCAGGCCAGAGTTGAACCTCTGGAAGCTCCATATTTGTTTCTATGTGTTGAGCTTCCTGGAGCATCAAAGAAGTCTAGCAGCATCGCTGTGCTGATATTTTAGACTTTTTACCCATTTCTTATATAAAGTAATATCTCAAGTTCAAAATAAATGCTGAAAATGGTAATTGTAGACACGCTTTGAGGCTAAAAGGAAGCTCTAAAACTTGTGTCCGTTCAGGTCTACATGGAAAACACGCCCCCCGCAGCTTGAATTTAAGGGGTTTACCAAAAATATCTTATGAGCCGTTCATGAATGACAACCATTCTGCATTGTCCCCCATTTCCAGGAGGCTCAAAAGTATTTGGACATTTTTGGTGGAAGCAGTTTCGTCATTATTTCATTAACTAGTAAGCAGGTAAAAGGCCTGGAATTGATTCCAAGTTTGGAATTTGCATTTGGAAGCTATCATTTTGATCTCTGAATATGAGGTCCAAACAGCAGTCCATGTAAGTAAAAACAATCCATTATTAGGCTGAGAAAACAAAACAAGCCCTTTAGAGAGAGCAGAAACATAAGGAGAGGTCAAATTAACCACCTGGTACATTCTTAAAAAGAAGGAACACATGGATGAACTTGGCAACACCAGAAAGTCATGAAAACGACAGAAGACAACCATGCTGGATGACTACAGAATTCTGTCTTTGGTGAAGAAGAACCTCTTCACAACTTTTAGCCAAACCAAGAACACCTATCACCTATCACTGCCTATCCTATCAAGTCTAAACAGTAATTGAGACTTCTTGAAAGTAAAGACAGAGGGTTTACCCCAAGGTGTAAACCACTGGTAAATCTCAAGCATGTCCATTCCTGGAAAACTTTTTTTTGGACAAAGGAATCTAAGATCAATATATACCAGAATGTTGGAAAGAAAAGAGTATGGAAAAGAGAAGAAATGTCTCATGATCTGATGAATACCACATCATCTGTGAAACACAATGGAGGCAGTTTTATGGCAGGATCATGCATTGCTGTGAGTGGAAGTCAGTCACTGGTGTTTATTGAAGATATGAGTACTGCCAGAAGTAGTTGGATGAATTCTGAATTATACAGGGCTGTACTGCCTGCTCAGGTTTAGCCAAATGATGCAAAACTAATAGGACAACGCTTCACAGTACAGATGAACGATGAGCCAAAACATACTGCAAAAGCAAATCAACTGCTATTCAATGTAAAGTAGTGGAATATTCTGCAATAGCAAAGGCCAAATCAATCAACTGACCTCAACCCAATTAGACATGTATTTCACATGCTGAAGACAAAACTGATGGCAGAAAGCAGCATCTGAAGACAGCTGAAGTAAAGGCTTGGCATTGCACCTGACCCTTATCCTTTGCCGTGTGTGTGTGTGATGGGCAAAATCAGTATTGTGTCACATAGTATTACAATCCATATATTTTTCCTAAACCCATATTTTCCATTATGGGGTCCAGGGAGCCTGAGCCAACCTCAATAACAATTAGGTCATAGCAACAGAATTCAAGTCCAGTCCATCACTTTATATCCATGTATGTACCTCTGGGTAAGTTAAAGTCACTTCTCAACACTAGTCATCAGTTTGTCGTAAGACCTCTTCCACTTTGTTTTTAACTTGCTACTGTCACCCAGGACTCATTCCAATACCCGCCTCAATTCCTTTGCTTCAGTACCATGTTCTCTTTCTCTAGGTAACTAAACCTGCTGGACAGCTTGGCACACCTCTGATGGATGAGGAGTAAGTGGAACTTCACCCTTAATCTGCATACAGATTTACAGTGCATCCGGAAAGTATTCACAGCGCATCACTTTTTCCACGTTTTGTTATGTTACAGCCTTATTCCAAAATGGATTAAATTCATTTTTTTCCTCAGAATTCTACACACAACACCCCATAATGACAACGTGAAAAAAGCTTACTTGAGATTTTTGCAAATTTATTAAAAATAAAAAAATTGAGAAAGCACATGTACATAAATATTCACAGCCTTTGCCATGAAGCTCAAAATTGAGCTCAGGTGCATCCTGTTTCCCCTGATCATTCTTGAGATGTTTCTGCAGCTTAATTGAGGTCCACCTGTGGTCAATTCAGTTGATTGATCATGATTTGGAAAGGCACACACCTGTCTATATAAGGTCCCACAGTTGACAGTTCATGTCAGAGCACAAACCAAGCATGAAGTCAAAGGAATTGTCTGTAGACCTCCGAGACAGGATTGTCTCGAGGCACAAATCTGGGGAAGGTTACAGAAAAAATTTGAAGGTCCCAATGAGCACAGTGGCCTCCATCATCCGTAAGTGGAAGAAGTTCAAAACCACCAGGACTCTTCCTAGAGCTGGCCGGCCATCTAAACTGAGCGATCGGGAGAGAAGGGCCTTAGTCAGGGAGGTGACCAAAAACCTGATGGTCACTCTGTCAGAGCTCCAGAGGGCATGTGTGGAGAGAGGAGAACCTTCCAGAAGGACAACCATCTCTGCAGCAATCCACCAATCAGGCCTGTATGGTAATGTGGCCAGACGGAAGCCACTCCTTAGTAAAAGGCACATGGCAGCCTGCCTGGAGTTTGCCAAAAGGCACCTGAAGGACTCTCAGACCATGAGAAACAAAATTCTCTGGTCTGATGAGACAAAGATTGAACTCTTTGGTGTGAATGCCAGGCGTCACGTTTGGAGGAAACCAGGCACCGCTCATCACCAGGCCAATACCATCCCTACAGTGAAGCATGGTGGTGGCAGCATCATGCTGTGGGGATGTTTTTCAGCGGCAGGAACTGGGAGACTAGTCAGGATAAAAGGAAAGATGACTGCAGCAATATACAGAGACATCCTGGATGAAAACCTGCTCCAGAGCGCTCTTGACCTCAGACTGGGGCGACGGTTCATCTTTCAGCTGGACAACGACCCTAAGCACACAGCCAAGATATCAAAGGAGTGGCTTCAGGACAACTCTGTGAATGTCCTTGAGTGGCCCAGCCAGAGCCCAGACTTGAATCTGATTGAACATCTCTAGAGAGATCTTAAAATGGCTGTGCACCGACACTTCCCATCCAACCTGATGGAGCTTGAGAGGTGCTGCAAAGAGGAATGGGCAAAACTGGCCAAGGATAGGTGTGTCAAGCTTGTGGCATCATATTCAAAAAGACTTGAGGCTGTAATTGCTGCCAAAGTATTGAGCAAAGGCTGTGAATACTTATGGACATGTGATTTCTCATTTTTTTTATTTTTAATAAATTTGCAAAAACCTCAAGTAAACTTTTTTCACATTGTCATTATGGGGTGTTGTGTGTAGAATTCTGAGGAAAAAAATGAATTTAATCCATTTTGGAATAAGGCTGTAACATAGCAAAATGTGGAAAAAGTGATGCACTGTGAATACTTTCCGGATGCACATATAGCATTAAATATACTACATGAAAAATGAAGAGGGCTTATGCTTTTAATGCATCTGGCCTATTTGAAATCTGCACTCAACAACTACGGTTGGTGTTGCAGAATCATAACTGTAGCAGCCTGGGTTTAGCTCAATGCCTGCTGACTGTCGGTGTGGAGTTTGCATGGCCAGCTCCTTCTTACTTTCCAAAAACATGGTGACAACACACTAACCTAGTGTAAGTGAGTGTGGGTGTATGCCCTTAAAAGTACTGACATCCTATTTTTGACTAGGTCTTCACTTGCACCCATTTCTACCAGGATTTGCCTATAAATCAAGAGATGGATGGATGACTGGATTATTTCATTAAGTGACTGGCTAGTGCTAATAAAACAAGATTTAGTTGTGTCTTCTCTTCTTCCTTGTGGTGGTGCTAGCTGCTCACTGTTAAGGCAGCAGGAAGCCATTTTGAATCCCATAAAAATCTCCAGAGTCAGGTCCACTTTGTATTTTCTTCTTTTAAATTTATACCATGCACCCCACTGAAGGACTGGGCTGGTTCCTGCCTTACTCCCAATACCATTAGGACAGGCTCTAACCCACTGCAGCCCAGACCTGGATTAAGTAGGTTTGATCATGGATGGCTGGACCCCTGATGTATTCTTTGGCTGGTCAGAAAGGACATTGATTTTTATTCATATTGTCCAGTGAAAAGTGGGATAAGTAAGTGAAGACAAATGAAAGGAGTTAGAAGTGTTAAAAAGGTTAACTGAGGTGCTGGGTCAAGGCGTTTAGGTGATTTTAAGTGAAATACAATTCCTGTTTCTGCTTTGTGAAAGGACATGAAATGACGTATTGCCACTACCAGCATGGACTGTGAATACTGAGGTGTAGAGTGAGCGAGTGAGAAACCCAGCATGTTGTGTAAACAACACAAGATACACCGAGACATGTTGACACAACTCAGTAAATACAGCCGCCTTCCCTGCCCTGGCCTTGTTCCTGTGCTGCATGCTCACCTTTGTCACTCTGAATGGCACTATACTTAATATTTCCTCTGAAAACAGCTGCTTGAAGGTTTCCATTCCATTAGGCTGCACCATATACTCACTGCTTAAGACCCCATTTATGAGCTCATATCTGACTTGATGACAACCACCTGCTTAGATTCCAGGTAGGACTGCTCCATACTGGCGAGATGCAGCCTCTGCCACTTCGCCTGCATTGCTACATCTCCAGGATGCCTCCTCCTTCTGTATGTTTAGTAAACTTAATGTCATGTGAGTGCTCCTGTCTGGATTCAGCTGGCAAAGCCTCCTAAAAAGATGAGCACGGCCTCTTGGCGGCACACACTCCTGTGGTCTGGTGAGCCAAGAACATCTCATGACCTTCAAGGAGAAGGCTGTACTGCCCATGGTGGTGACGAGCACTTCTCTCCGAGGCTGCGGGGAGCACGAGAGGCCGGCCGGCCAGCGCCCTACATGCTCTGTGACCATTTCTCAGGTAGCAAGCAGAAGCATCTTTTCTTCAACGTTGCCCTCAGTGGCTGTAGCTTACTACGACGCTCCACTGGCACCCCTCTTCACCCAGCTGAGTGAACTGTGGCAGGAGGATGAGGACAATGTCATGTGGAAGGAGACAGCCAGGTAAGTTTATCTTATGAAAGAGAACCAGATGAGGTGAGGCCTCTGAGACACAATGCGGGGTTACACAAAGCCATGAGCTATGAAGCGGTTAGAAAGTTCTAGCTGTGCTCTTTAAGAAAGCCCTATTTAAAAACTGAGCATCTCACCTTACTGATGTTTCTTAAGTTTTTGACCGTCTAAAGGCTGTGCAGTGCTCCTACAAGTATCTAGCCCAGGATAGGAAGATAGAGTTTATGTTTATGTTGCCTTAATTATTTAATTAATGAAATAATTAGAAAAACTAGACTGTTTTAACCACTTCTTAGCAGTGATATTACAAATGTGGCCGGAGTGCCAAGGAGGACCCTGCAACCTCCTTTACACAAGTGTTTTACTATAAGCTATTTAAGGAAGTCGACCAGGACCTTGTGCGCACTTTCAGATCTGTCACAATGACCAGTTCTCTCTTTCTCTGGACTAGTGCTTCTCAATTTCAGTTCTGAGGACCCTTGTGGATGCATGTTTTCATCCCAGCCAGCTTCTGCTTTTAATTGGATTTGGACTTTAATTAAGTAAGCTGTTAGTTCTCTGATTTTTTTTTGTATTATTCCTGATTATTCCAGTATTTACAAACTGAACATGCTATATACTTACAGAATGAAGCAAGGATTTGTGGTAAATTGAAAAGAATGCATTCTTTTAAATTTTTATTTTTTTGTTAATGTTTTTAATGTTCTGCATATGCCCTATTCCATGTTGTTTGCATTGGTGTTTTCTCCGCTCATTGTTTATTGTCAGCAGTCAAATATAATTAAAAGATCAAACACCACAGAAAAAGTGAATTAAAAAGAAAATGAAAACGAAGTTAAGCATTGAAGGGTACAGTATAGCAAACAACACAGGTGTTTTTTATAAATGCAAATCTCACACTAGTGCACTTTTCCTGATGCAAAATAACAGAAAAAATCTGGTAGCTAATTAAACAATGAGATCAATTAAAATGAAAAATGAATTATTGACTGTGAATTGGATTGAAACCACCAGGGCCCTCAGGACTGAACTCGATGCAAACGCCACACAAAAAGTTGCACCACCTGGTTATGTACCTCAACTAATATAAATCCAATGCTACGAAACTGGGAATAATTTTGGATGTGGGTTCTGTTATGAGTGCTCACATGACATTATTATGGGTAATAGCAGACACTATTGACACCTATATGATCAAATATCATGCAATATCTCCAGGGAAGGGATTTTCATCGTCTTTTCTTGGCATACTACCTCCAGGAATTGAAAAGTTTTGAAATGCCACTATTTGTTTGGTCTTAAATTGCTAAGCACTGAACTCTTTACCACACAGAAGTAAAGGTGATAGTTCTAGAATCCTGCCTCCCTAATATTCATCCATCCATTATCCAACCTGCTATATCCTAACTACAGGGTCATGGGGGACTGCTGGAGCCAATCCCAGCCAACATAGGGCGCAAGGCAGGAAACAAATCCCAGGCAGGATGCCAGCCCACCACAGGGGACACACACACTAGGGAGAGTTTAGGATCGCCAATGCACCTAACCTGCACGTCTTTGGACTGAGGGAGGAAACTGGAGCACCCGGATGAAACCCATGCAGACATGGGGAGAACATGCAAACTCCACGCAGGGAGGACCTGGGAAGTGAACCCGGGTCTCCTAACTACGAGGCAGCAGTGCTACTGCTGTGCCACCATGCTGCCCTCCCTAATATTGCAATAGGGAATTTTAACAAGGGATTATTTTTGTGTGGGTCTGTATTTTTTATTTTCCTAGAATATGCAATTTTTTTTAATGAATTGGTTTTAATGTAAAAACAGTTCTGTGATTTGATGTGGAACTTAAAGATGTTTACATTTACAAAGGTATACAATTATATATAAATCTGGGTTCAAAAGAAGGAGAAAAATCACACACAAGTTACATAAAACTTGTGATGAAAAAAGGAGACTGAGTTCTACTTTTATATTCAGTCAATTTCCATCCATCCATCCATTTTCCAACCTGTTGTAACCGAACACAGGGTCACGGGGGTCTGCTGGAGCCAATCCCAGCCAACACAGGGCGCAAGGCAGGAACCAATCCCGGGCAGGGAGCCAACCCACCACAGGACACACACACACACCCCCATTAATTCAGTCAATTTATAGATTTATTTTTCAAGAAAAGACAAAGTTTCGAGAACATCACAAACTCTGTGTGAAACAAATTATTTCTACTTGCAGATTAGTATTAATAACACTAAAATGAATTGTTAGAAATGCGTATCATTACTGATAATTATTATTTTTCTTTCTTCCTCAATGTCTATTCTTCTGCATTAGTCTTCTTAATTTTTCTAAAACTGCTCCGAAAATGATGATATTCCAAACAAGTTTACCAAAACAATAAATATTGTATCATTGAGAAAGAAGCTCTGCAGGCCCAGGCTGCTTGTATCCGGTTGAGAAAGACAGAAGATTTGCTCCAGGCATACAGTGAAATTAAAGCAGTAGAACTAAAATGCTGCCTAGCATGGAGACTTGTGTTTGGGTGCTGTGTAACTGACGGGAGCTTTTAAGGCATATTCATGACCAAACTGTAATTTTGTGCTTCCTCCTGTAATATTCTACCGAGGCTCCAAAATGTATTAGTTGTAACATAATACCCCGGACTCTAAACTAGCTCTTCCACTGAATGTTCCCTTCAATTATCAGTCTGTTTGAAGAGCCCACTTTCACAATTAAAAAAAAAAAAAAAAAAAAAAAAAATAATAATCATAATAATAATAATAATAATAATAATAATACTTTATTTAACACCCCAACAGGACAGGATAACTCAACTATTCTTAAAATATTCACTTTTGTAGGTAAGACAATAAACCTGAAATATATTTTTTTAATGACTCTCCCCCTTTTGTTAAAAAGCTAATGCTGGCATTTATTATTACATCCAAGTATTTTTTAGCAATGACATCTACCAATTGTCTTATCTCAATAAATGAGTGTATGTTAGTATTTTTATATATATATATATATATATATATATAGATATAGATATAGATATAGATATAGATATATATTAGGCCTGGGAAAGTTAATGCGTTAATTCTTGCAATTAATATGGTCTGTTTAACACAATAAAAAATATTCTCGCATCCAGGGACTGCATTGAAGCAAACACCTCTGGCAGTGCTTTGGTCAGGGCGACATTTTCGTGCATTTTTTTTTCAACATTACGAATCAATAGTTGAAGTGAGTTAAGTGTTTACCTAAAGAATTACATACATATCCAGTACCGTTAATATAATATTAATTTAAAGTGTTAATATTTCATATTACACGGTTCACAACGATATGCCACGTGCCAATACTTTGCACTGTTGTTCGTTTCATTGATTCATACATACTGACATGGGTGTAGGAGCATGAGAGGAAAGGTGGTGAGTTGGGGGGTTTACTACAGTCCAGGTGTAATTAAAGTTAGGTTAAAAAGTAAAGGTAAGAATTACGCATTGTCTTTTTTTATTTCATGTTTCTGTAAGAAGATTGAATCAACATCATATCACATAATTGCTAAATAAGGTATCTTTGAGTGGCACTAAAACTAAAATAAGTCTCTAGTATCTCTGTATTTAACTTGCCAGTCAGCCATACAGTTTGCAGTGCTGACTGTCCTAAAATAATGATAAAATTCTACGAAATAGAAGTGCAATGATTATTCCTACTCATGTTCAAGTTTTCAGTATCTTCGCTAATTTATGTAAAGATGTTTATGCAACATAACCCTCCAGGTAATACATGATGTCAATTTTTAAGTGAGATAAAAGCCACGGAGATATTTTTTAGCGTGCCAGGAGCAATGGTGTAGGTAGAGCAGTGTTTTCCAAACGTTTTCTGTGGTGGCACACTTTTTGTTACCCCCAAAAAAGCAAGGCACACCTCAATTCTACCAAATCACAAAAGCATTAAATCTATACATGTGCTAAACTGTCCGAAGGGGAGGGGGCAATTAAATCTGTCTTCAGCAGTCCACTCAAAGTCAACAGTCATTTGGATCATTAAATTTTTACTTTGACATGTCTTTGTCTCGTATGTTATGCCAATTTGATAATTAATACACTGGCCTCTTACTGCCTTCTTTTCAACTTGCTTTTTGGGAAGGCATTCAAATTCAGGTTTTACTGTACTTGCTCAATTAGTATTTTGTTAAAAGTTCAGGTTTTAGGTCATTGTTTAAGTTTAAACTGTTTTTTAAATACTTTTGTATTCATTCTACATAACATTTATGATTCAATGTGTATTCACTTCATGATTAATGTATTGACTTTATAATTGCATAGTGTTAGATGCAATTAATTGCGATTAATTATATATATTTATGAGTTTAACTCATTTTTGTAATCGATTCCCATTCCTAATATAATATACACACATAAAGTTCAATGTCACACTTTTGTCTTCAGCAACTAGGTGTCGTCAGGATGACTGAATCTCTCTTACTTCAGTTATTCCACTTACTGCACCGCTGCCTGTCAGTCTTAAATCACCAATAGGTAGTTTCTGCTCTGACTTCATGTATTGGGGTGAATTTACTTCAGAAGTGACCATTCTCTTATGCCCAGGGTAGACAGGTTTGGGGGAATCTTCCCATCTTAGGGGGAAATAAGGGCCAAGGGGAAAAAAGAGGGAATTATGGGGGTATAATCTGGGGGTAATACTTAAAAATAAGACATTTATTTTCATGTCACTTTTCTATGGAAAGAAGATTTAATTCCTTACATGTTTTCTCATCCCCAAATGAATGATGAAAGCAAAGTCATCAATAATGAACATACTGAACCTTGCAACAGCTTCCTGTCATTGCTCTGCCCACTCGTCTCAAAGCTCAGGTACTATTGGTTAGATGGTAGAGTGATTTGGGATTGGCGGCCATCTGACAGTAGCATTCTCATCCTGCCGCAGCCTATACTCCTGTACATTTTTAAAACTTTACTAACAAGATTCAGAGCTCCAACTACTCACATAAGCACATCTTAGACTGGTATTATATTGGAGAGTTCTGTGAAGTTGTAATCTTAGGTTTGCAAGATTAGAATTGCATATTTTGAGTATATTTCATTATAACAATTGCCATTTGTAATGACAACTTTCAAATCACCAAGCTACAGCCAGAGGTTCAGCAGTAAATGCAGTACAGAACAAGAGTTTTTAGGAAGTGTCTATCATTTAAATGATTACTTTTGCTTTTCTAAATTTTTCAGGCCTGTAACTGAAACTTTGATTGCATATTATATTTAGGGATAAACAACATCATGACTTATTCATTTTAAAATGAAACCATCTGCTCATGTCAGAACACAAAACTCTGCCTTTACACATTAAGGGTGCTGCTTCTAGCTATCCATCCATTTCCTAACCTGCTTATCAATGGCATGGTCATAGGACAACCAGAGCCTATCCCACCAATCGTCTGGTGTAAGGTAGAGACAGGTCCTGGACAGAACATTATTTCATCACTGGGTGAACAGATACACACATACACAGACCAATTTAGCAACACTAGTCCGCTAGGCGTCCATGTTTTTGGGTTGTGTGTAGGATTATAAGTAGTAAGTTAATCAAACTTTAACATCTCAGGCGATAACATTCACTGAGGCATGACTGTTTATAAGGTGACATGTTTCAACCTGTTTTGGATAACACAGGGTGATCATCATTTGTAAATATACTCCAAGTAGTGCAAAAATATGGCACTCTTTTACAGAAGGCATAAAGGAATGCACGCAAATGTTGGAAATTATTTACTGTACTTTAAAATATTTTAGACTAAGCTAGTTATTTAACTAGCTTGGCAAAATAACTTACTTGTACAAGTGACAAGACCTTTATCCCTTTTTTAAAATTTGATATCACACTGTTGACATTTCATATGAGAGCTTAAATGCTAGTATTTATGAATTTTAAACTCTGACATCATATTTTGTCATTTTTTCATATCATGTTTATGAAATTTAATATCATGCTTATAAAGTTTGATATCACACTTAAAATTTGAAATCACACTTTTAAAATTTGATATTGAGATTTTGAAATTTGATATCAAAATCCTCAAACTTGATAACAGATTTCAAAAACACAATGTCAAATTTCAAAAGCTCAATATCAAATTCAAATTTCAAAAGCGTGATATCAGACATTTTGCGGTGGGCTGGCGTCCTGCCCGGGTTTATTTCCTGCCTTGCACCCTGTGTTGGCTGGGATTGGCTCCAGCAGACCCCTGTGACCCTGTAGTTAGGATATAGTGGGTTGGATAATGGATGGATGGATGGATATGAGACATTAGAAACTTGATATCAAATTTCAAAACTTCAGTATCATATTTTAAAAGTATAATATCAAATTAAAAAATATATATATAATTTCAAAAGCTTAATAACAAATTTCAAAAGTGTGATATGAAATTTTATAAGCCTGATATCAAATTTCATAAAAAGGAAAGTGGACTAGGGCGGCATGGTGGCGCAGTGGTAGTGCTGCTGCCTCTCAGTTAGGAGACCTGGGTTTGCTTTCTGGGTCCTCACTGCGTGGAGTTTGCATGTTCTCCCTATGTCTGCGTGGGTTTCCTCTGGGCGCTCAGGTTTCCTCCCACAGTCCAAAGACATGCAGGTTATGTGGATTGGCGATTTTAAATTGGCACTGTGTGTGTCCTGTGGTGGGTTGGCACCCTGCCTGGGATTGGTTCCTGCCTTGTGCCCTGGGATTGGCTCCAGCAGACCCCTGTGACCCTGTGTTTGGAAAATGGATGGATGGAAAGTGGACTAAATGTTAATATGGTGTGCCATAATATAGTTGTACTTAAGCTCTCTTTTTAGGAGTTAAGTTTGAAAAGCACAATATAAAATTTCAAAAACTTGATATCAAATTTCAAAAGCTTGATATCAAATTTAAAACCAATGATATCAGCATTGTAACTGCTGATATCAAGGAAAATGGATTAAGTGTTAAAATGTCCTGCCATAGTTAACATGCCCTCAGTGAAAATGGCGTCAGACACTGAGACATGTCCCCGCACGCTCTTGGCACACTCTAGGTTTTCGCCACACACTACGCACTGAATTTTAAGTACGCAGCAATGTGGTCACATGCTATATGTATCCAAAAATTGTGAATTTTGAGGAGGGGCTGGTTATGTGAAAACCAGTATTATAAATGAAGGAGTAAATATAACAGAACAGGTCATCAAAGTGCAAGATAGACCTTCACCATGTAGGTCCACCCTCTCACAAGAATATTACAATAGTTCTTCCTTCACTGCTACTGGACACTCCACCTTATCCTTTTTTCCTCTTAAAGCCAGTAGTAACTGTCAAACTTCTTATGCTGTGACATTGATAAATATACTGATATATTGATCAAAAACTGTGCCCTGTAACTGACTAGGAGAATATTAATGCGAATGTACAAATGTGTTTCAGTTGCACAGCTTCGATTTTGAAATTGGCTGGAGCGATTAACTCATCTATAACTACATTGATTCAGGACTACTTTCATAGAACAATTGCAGAACATTTTCAGCTTTGTTTATTTAAAACTACATGAGACAATTTAAAGAAATTTTTTAAAAACTAGAATTTGATTTTTTTATGAATGCCAATCTCACAGGACTGCAGGGGCCCCATATGCACAACTTGTTGGCTCCCAGTTTGTAAACCATTGCTCTATTCTGTTTTTATGCCTGTCTAGGTCTGACTTTTCAAATTAAGATTTCCTCATAGATTTGCATCTAAAACTGATTTGAAGTAAATCAGCTGAGCGCACTTTAGTAGTTTAGATGGCTGATGAGGGAATATGCTACCTTAGCATCAGTGGGTTGAAGTTATCTTCTTGTGTTCCTCAGTGGAAGTGTTTATCTTGTAGCCTGCATGAAAATTCAGTCATTTGCAGTAAGTAATCCCTCGCTACTTCGCGGTTCACTTTTCGCGGATTCACGACTTCGCGGGTTTTTAAATATAGTAGTAGTATTTCCTAGTCTAAGAACAACAAAACAAGTTCGGTGACTAAGTGCGTTGTAACACGGGCTGTGATTGGTACATGGGAGGGAGACGACAAATCACAGCTTCCCGCTTTCTAATCGGGCCCATGATTGGTGCTTTGACTGATGCCCAGATCCCACAGCATCTCCCCTTGTCACTCTGTCGCGGCCATTTCGCTTCAAGCTTTCTCACCGAGCGGTTTATTTTACACTGTACTGTGTGTGATTTTTTTGTGGTTTCTTTGTGTTGAACTTCGCTTCAATTTTCACCCCCTGCAATGGCTCCCAAACGTGCTCCTTCTTCCAAGGCTGGTTCTGAGCCATCTGAAGAGACGTAAAATACAGTCATCGGCTGCGCAGTAAAAGTCATCATCACCTTCATCGTCATCATTTTTACTGCAAAGCATATTCATCACCATCATCACGTCATATATAGCTATGTGTACTTCGCTATACAGTTAATGTAAACTTATCTACCGATTTCATATCGCTTAACAGTTGTCCCTGTTATTAACAGAGTAAAGGGTGGGTTGTAAACAGTACAGGGAGCGTTTAAAAACGTCCAAATACACGTTAAATAATTAAATAAATATGGTGTCCCTACTTCGCGGAAATTCAGTTATTGCGGCCAGCCTTGGAACCTATCTCCTGCGATAAATGAGGGATTACTGTATACTGAAATTCAACAGGATGATGCTATGAATATACGTATGTCCTATTGATTTCATCTGAAAGCAGGAATGGTGTGATGATATTATTACATGCAGGAGTCCTGGACCCTCTATTCAGAAGCCAGACCACCCCCCATACACTTTTATTTGATTTATGTATTTATGTTAATCATCAATTGTCATTCATTTGAGCTGTGAAAAACTTCAAGGGGACCAAAGAACTTGCCTTCAGTCCACAAAAAGCTTTAGAATCTAAAACTCTGCCCTCTGAATTTCTTGGCTTTGTCGTCGCTTTAATGAACCAAACAGTCTTTGAGTTGACACAAGAAGTAAGTCATCCACATGGAGCTGAGATCTCCAGTCTCAAGGCTGAATTTCTCTTCACTTTGCAGGTGGATCAAGTTCGAGGAGAAAGTGGAAGATGGAGGCGAACGTTGGAGCCGGCCTCACGTTACCACGTTCTCACTGCACAGTGTATTTGAGTTTCGTACCTGCCTTGTGCGGGGTGCAGTGCTTCTGGATATGGAGGTTAACAACTTGAAACAGCTTGTGGGTGAGTACTTCTGGCTGTTACCTCTTAAGGGCGTCCTCCTTAACTCAGCTTGATGAGAAATGGATGTGCTTTGGAGGCTTGCACTATACCTCTTGCCAGGCAAGAGTTGCCTGCTTTTGCACCATTTGGCACTACCTGATGTCAGCCTCTGGCCACTGTCTGTTCCACTTAAGTGCTTTCTTTCATTGTAGGAACCCTAACCAGCATAACATTGGCCAGCTGCTGCCTGGATCCCAGCCTGCAGGAAAAAATTGAATTTGTTCTTTTACAAGAACATCGGCATCAGTCAAAGATGAGTCGGCTGAGGACTGTGAAAGGATTTGGACGGAGACTGTCTCGGCTAGGTTAGACATTTTTGGCTAAAATGCATTTATGTAGAGTTAAGTGTGGAATGGGAGTATGGCACTAACAGAAAGGGAAGAGTATCGGTACTTTTGAGGAAGGGAAACAAGTTTGATATGGAAACTAGGGGTTTTTGGGGGGAACATGAGTTCATGGTTCCTGCAGAAAAAGGAGAGAAGTATGGAGAAGTACTGTATATACAGAAAAATGTCACTATTTTCATAAGAGACATTTAGGGAGACGGATAGTATAGCTCCAAGTGGCATTTAGATGATGGGGCAGAATAGACATGCATATATGAGTGCAGATACGGGGGGAAGTTGAAACAGGACTCGTTATTTGGTATCGGAGACATTTTTGAATGGCTATGACTGGGACATAGAGAATAAAAATTGAGTGGATGCAGACAGTATTTGCAGAAAGAAGCCATTTAAAAAAGTTGGCGTTATGTGTGTGAATGGCAGTATGAACACAGTGACATTCAAATGGTAGGTATTTTGGTAAACCCCTTAATTGGCCTAATCATAAAGGGTCCTTTGAAGAAGACTGTAGAGCCATGGAGTGAGGAGCTGGAAAAAGACCTGAGTGAAGCAGAATGCTGGTATCAAAACGAACAGCAAGTGGGCACCATTAATTCAGTGGTACCACTGTGTTTTTAGGTCTTCACACCAGACAATCTTCTGATCAGAGAGTAGCTTACAACTGTAAAGGGATCATTTGTTTTACTAGGCTTCTTGTTTTGTATCTTTGCTTTTCAATTCACAATGATTTTTTTCTTAACAAGCACATGGCTTGCTTTATTCTGTTCAGTTTGAGTCAGGCCACATTTTTCTGAAATTTTTTGAAAAAGGAGAAACTTTTGATCAACAGTCACCAGCTTAAATGACATGTATTAATTTCAGCTTTTGTCAGTGAATCTGTTTTATATAGTGCCTCATAGACAAGCACATCATTATGACACTTTGCAACACAAACAGTAGTACAGTTTAAAGTAGAATAACAGGGTAGACAGCAAGATCTTCGATACATTGAGTAAAGAAACTTTGAAAAGTCTACAAAAATGATTATACAGTAGTAAAGACCTGCCTACATGGACAGAAACAAAATTCGAATGCTAGACTTTAAAAACTGTAGAATAAGTAACAAGGACAAAATAAGACATCCCAGGCTTGAAGGGGCAGCCAGTTGTTAGACTGGCTGCGATGAAAACTTGTCACCGTAGCTCTCCACAGCCAAGTGTGCTCATCTCTAATCTAGAAGGGAGTTTGCTTGTCTGTGTGTTTATGAAAACATGTGAGTGACTTCTTGGTAATCTTGTAGAGATTAGGGAAATTTACCAGGAGCTGTCTATAAAGTGCTGAGGTCTGGGAGAGAGGCTTCTTTAATTTTACAAGGTGCGTGCATGTCTAATTCTGTACAATGCTAAACAGATGTACTCTATCAGAAAAAGTTAGTCATATTGAGTTTTTTGTCCTCATATTCTTTATTTTATATAGTATCTTTTCTTAGTTAACGTTATCACAAAGCCTTTACAATGCAATAATTATAGAGAAATGATTAGCATTCCATGATGGACATT
Source organism: Polypterus bichir lapradei (assembly GCA_026402145.1). NCBI lineage: Eukaryota > Metazoa > Chordata > Cladistia > Polypteriformes > Polypteridae > Polypterus > Polypterus bichir. The sequence continues at coordinate 44,226,101 of JANRMT010062861.1, read as the reverse complement.
CTAAAAATTCAAGCAGACAAATGTATAAATAATAAAACACAAACTGTGATTAATAACTAATATCTAGTAATGGTACATTGGATAGTGCTGCCAATTCACAGGTCCAGCATCCTGACTATGCCTAGTCACGATGTATGTGGAGTTTACAAATAATTCTCACTGTGTCTGTGTGGGTGTACCTCACACATCACAAAGACATGCTGCTTAAGTTTATTGGATATTCCAAATTGGGTCAAGTATGAGTGTTTGTAAGTGGACTATTACTGCAATGTCCTGGACTGATTCCTCCTTTCTACCCATTGTTACTGGCATAAACTCCAGCCCCTAGCAATCCCCAGTTAGAATAAGTGGCTTGGTAAATGTAATATTGATAACTTTTAAGATTCACCTTATAATGCTGGTAACAGATGACACTTGTCTTTCTGATACAGGTAAGGAAGTGCCGATTCCCCAGGAAGAGAATAATTTACTGAATTCTCCAACGAAAAAGCAGGTAATCGTTTACTGTACATGCTTCCTTCTAAAGATTAGTAGATGCACTTATAATACAACATTTTAAAGCCTTCTTAGGCCGGAGTTATACTTCACGCGACGCGACGCATGCTGCAGCGGATGCTCCTGCTACGCAAGCGTTGTAGTGTTCATACTTGCGCGCGTACTTTATGTAAATCTGGAGGAATCCACCAGGTGGCAGACTGGCAGTGCGAGATATTATCACGGTGAGAACATGTTCGGCTTCTCTGTGTTGTGAATTGCCTAGAACACTCATTAAATTCTGATAACACCTTACCGCAATATCTCTGAAAATTATGTTTATTGATTAAATCCATCAATCCAGGGATGTGTCCATTCCAGCAAGCATTGGGCAGGAGTGAGAAACAATCCCTGGACGAGGCCTCAGCTCATCGCAAGGTGAATACATGCACACAAATACACTAGTGTCATTTTAGCGGCACCAGATTCCCAAATCTGCATATCTTTGGAAGGAAACCAGAGCACAGTGTGGAATACAAGCAGGAAATACCAGCAACATAACTCCCTGTGAGACAGCAGTGCTATCGCTCCACCACCGTGACACCCCCATGTGTGTAATTATTAACAGTATTCATTATTTAAACAAAATTATATGTAAAATGTAACATACACACTTTAACGCAATTCATCATGAAAGTGGTATCAAGTACAAATCTAAAGATTCTAAATGTGCAGAGAGTTGGAATATCATACATTTAATTTGTTCTGTGTGGTGATCTATTGCTGCTTGCCGCTGCTGCCAGGTCCAAGAAGCTTGTAGCGATTAAAAACTGGGATGACATTTACGATGATCTGCATTAATGATAAAGTAAACTACGAGGTTAAATTGGACATTTCGAGATTAAAGCCGAAATTTCCACTTTAATCACAAAATACACATTTTCACCGTTTTCTTTATTTTTTTTCAGTGGCCCAAATACAGCGCTATACATTATGTTGCTGTTAAGTTGCAAAAAAAAAAAGACGGCACAAAAGATGGTATGTGAGACTTTTAAAATGTATCGTGTCATTACGATCGGGAATATGCGACGCTTGAATATAAAAGCACCACGAATGCATCTGTATGTCGGCATTTTGCTTCACCACATCGAAGCATTCATCCCGTAGGATCTGCATAGAGGCTTTCTGTCACATGTAGATAGTAAACAGAGACACCGACGCCACGTTCCGACTTTTAGCACACTGCGCCCCCTGACTTTTTGCTGGTACTGCAACTCACGTACGTGTCGCGCTAATTTCTGAGGACCTGCTCAGAAGACGCGTGAAATGAACGCTGGGAACGCGTGGCAGCCATGATGCGGGCGCGTACATATTCTGACCGTAAAGTATAAATCGGCCCTTAATCGATTACAGAGTTGAAGTGTCTGGAAAACATCATGACTTTCAGGCTTAAATTAGGAAATATTCTGAGACAATACTGCCATCTGCATGTCTGTGAGTGAAAGACGCCTGTTTGATACTGCCAGTACTCTGAGGTCCTGGATGGTCAATGGTTTTTAGTTGCAATTGTTTCATAATTAGAAGGCAGGTATATCTGTTAGTAAAATATATCAGTTTATTTCATTGACTACTCTCATTTTTCCACATCAGACATTCCTAATATTGTTAATTTTTATTTTCTGAAACACAACCTTTGTGAAATGAACTACATTAGGTTTTTTCAGTCTTTCAGTATATTCACATGGAAAAGAAGAGTAGCTGAGCAAGTTAAGAAGCACCATATGATTAAAGAACTCCTACAGAAAAGGTTTCATACAGCATGAATGAGTCACATGACTGAGTTTCACAAGAGGGTCATACACGATAAAGGAAATTCACAGTGATGATATACAAGACTCCCAAGTGAGTTTTATACTTGGGCGGGGGTGTCATAATACTCAATGAGCTTTATTAAATGTGGAAGTCTTGCTTCTGAGCTGGCATCTACAGAGCCGTGGCTTGCATAGATAAAACGTACTCAGACAAACCGTACCAAACAGCAGAGTGACTTTCACCTGTGGAGAGGTGATGTTTTGTTAAACGATTGTCACAAAGTAAGGGAGTTTCACTTCTGAAAGTGTTTACAGATTGAGGAGGCTTCAGAGGTTCAGCACTGTGTAGCCAAATGTGTGAGATAGCGGCTGTGTGTCATATACATCAAAAAAAAAAACTCACATGGCAGAGATAACAACATTTTCTAGATCAGCGGTTCTCAAACTTTTGTATTTTCTACCTGGAATAACTCTGCGCCCCCTGCATAATATAAGATAGATGAGAATAACCCATGATACAACTAACAAAGTTATGATACTTGTGCGGTGTTGCGGTATCCTATCATTTTTATTTTCATAAGATTTGCATGTATTTGGCTAACTTCGATGAAATATTTGCAATTTATTTTTTTTTTAAAGTGCTTTAATAACTGTTAATATTTCTTGTGTGGTGTTTGGTAGTAATTCTAATATCCAAAACAAAGAATTAATTATTTATTCTTATTTAATCATTTTGTATGTAAACAAACGATTAAATATGTTTTAATTCTTAAAAATCTTGTAAACGAGGACACCGATAAAGTCAATCTGTGCGAAACGAACGTATTTTCGTCCGACAAATATTATACCGCTGTTAGTTGTATCATGAAAATAATCCATCCATCCATCCATTATCCATCCATCCATCCATTATCCAACCCGCTATATCCTAACTACAGGATCACGGGGGTCTACCGGAGCCAATCCCAGCAACACAGGGCACAAGCCCGGGCAGGGCGCCAGCCCACCGCAGTGAAAATAACCCAATACGCAGTAAATTATTTAACTCAATTTGGCAATGTTGGCTACACTGCCAATGTGGTGCAGTCGCACCGCATTATCACCTGATCTACTGTTACCCGAATGTTCTTGAACCTGAATACGTCTCGAACTTTCTGGATTGAAAATACGTGACTATAAAAGCAGCAGCAGCGGCTCTGCTCATCAGTTAGTCATTAAATCTATGCCTTAGAAATGTTTTATTTTAATTTTAGTTATAATGCATTCGTTGTGATTATATGCTTGCAAATTTAAAATTTGAAATAAAAATGTAAAAAATTACGTTTGATGTCTTGTTCAATTATTCGACGCCCTCTTTGTACAGCTTCAGCGCCCCCCCCAGTTTGGGAACCGCTGTCCTAGATCATGGATGACTCGCTGTTGTATTATTTTCACAAAAACAAGGTAGAAAAATTCTGAATTGGGTGTCATGGAGAGCAATGACTCATTGAACCAGTGGGAGGAGTAGTTTCAGGTGACATCAATGACTTCTCAAGATCTGGAAGGGTAAATACTTGATCCTGCATCTCGAAGTTCTTTGCTATCAAAGATTTCCAAATGAGCAACAATGATTGGAGTAGGATTCTAAAATGGCCTGAAAGTGGATGGAGGGGAAACATCTGAGGGCCTGTGGTGTGTGGTATATGTCAGTGTTATTTTGTACAAACAAAAGCTAAGAAAGGTCTGCTTCCAAGATGGAGTGATAGGGCTAGGTGTAAAGATCCATCCATCCATTATCCAACCCGCTACATCCTAACTACAGGGTCACGGGGGTCTGCTGGAGCCAATCCCAGCCAACATGGGGCGCAAGGCAAGAAACAAACCCTGGGCAGGGCACCAGCCCACCCCAGTAGGTGTAAAGATGATATTTAGAATAAAGTTTTCTGTGGAATAATACCAAATGGAGTTTCCATAGTGCACTCTAAAAACAATTGTTTTGGGCCAATAAAAAAAAAAATTAACGCAACGCGCTGCATAAAGCTTTTTGAGTTACTACAACTTCTGGTTAAAATTACGTAGAACCAACCTACAATGTTGAGTACTTGGAAAAGGTTTTTCCTTAAATTACTTTTAAGCACCATCTATTTAAAAAATATAGGATACACACAACTTTTTAAATTCACTGCAACTAATTTATATTACATTTTTAAAGACACTTTTAAGTTCTAAATACTTAATTATTAATATATTTTAAAGTTGTGATGATGTAAAAAATGAAGTTGGTGTAATTAGTGTTTTCTGCCTATAATTTTAAGCTTCATCAAGTTTAATTACGCATTAAATTATTAAAACTACAGACACTTAAAGAATGAAAGTGTTGCAAAATTTACTTTTTTTACTTACATTTTTCAACATCTTTCAAAAACTTTGTCTAACAAATAGCCATACTACAGCAGCAAAAATATAGGCCTCAATGTAATATTCATTTGCCAAATATGTTAAACCTGACTTCTATTGCAAGATGCAAAAACATTTTACATTACAGCTTCGGAGTATACTCTAAACCTTACAACTGAAAAATAAGTAAAGTCAAAGAAAGATTATTACAATCAATGAAGTATCTTCTCAATATGCCATCAGGCTTACATCCAGTAAAGCAATATTGCGTCTAAAATCCTTAACCAACATACAAACGCACGTGAGAAATCATTAGTGGCTGGAACAAAAAAGTAATGTTGAGAAAATATGGTAAGATAGACGGCACTAAATTTCACATAGCTATTCAACCTGTTATGCAAAATAAGTAAATGATATTTAATATATTAGAGCAATGTAAATAATTATTACCTTGAAATTGCTCCTCTATCACTAAAATATCCGTTCTATCACTCACCGTAGTTGTTTTTTTCACTTGCAGTATGGCGTTCTGATCTTGTCACAGCATGTCAAGTGGGAGGAGTTTCACACTCATGAAGCAGACAAATTAAGTAGCCATAGCATTAAATTAGGTTAGACGAACTTAAATTTTGTTTTTCAATAAATGAAAAAAGGAATTTGAGTTCAGATTACTTAAAGGTCTAAGCTAAAGTACTGTATGTACTAATATAATTCTTTCACGTCAACACATTAAATAATGTTTTCTAATTAAAATATTCAATAAAATCATCGAACTTGAATTTTTAACCTGATAGCATGCATTTGATTAAGTGATGGTTAAAGGTCCCTTGAATTGCTTTTTACAGTGTGGTCACACCAATCACTTAGTTAGCAGGAAGCCCCATATTATCGAGCTTTCTTGTAATCTAATATAGGTCCTAACAGTTCTCATGTTTTCTTTTAAGCTAAAAAACAAGTTTAAAAAAAAGATACCAGAAGGATCAGAAGCGTTCAACATCCTGGTTGGGGAAGTGGACTTTTTGGAGAAGCCATTTGTGTCATTTCTCAGGCTGAAGCAGGCTGTATTGCTGGGGGAACTTACAGAGGTGCCACTTGCTACCAGGTATTGATTTCTAGGGAGTTTACAGGAGAAAAACAATGGACATAAGTAGGTTTGTGCCTTTGAAACCACAACATTACCCTCTAACCTTGCCAACATGTTTCTTTCAGGTTCCTCTTCATATTATTAGGCCCTCGAGGAAAAGCGAATGCATATCGTGAGATTGGGCGTGCTGCTGCAACTCTGCTTACAGATGAGGTAACCTTCTAATATGAAAATGGATGGCAGCCATTTTTCCATCTAGTAACTCATTTGATGGCTTCACTAAGGCTGTATATGCTGCACTTGAGTGTAATCAGAACACTGTGCGTAAATCAGGCTGATAACTAGCAAGGGGTGGAAAGGAACACTGAAGGCAAAGTATTTTTTCTACCTGAGGGTTCAGTTTGCTGTCTTTTATCTGTGTTTTGACTTTTCCTTTGAAAGGTTTTACCTGAAATTTCATTTGTCTTTTCCTCCAGCTGTACCACAATGTGGCACTGAAGGCTAACAACAAGGAAGAGCTGATAGCAGGGATTGATGAATTTCTTGATGAACTTACTGTGCTGCCACCGGGACGCTGGGATCCCACAGTGCGCATAAAGCCACCAAAATATCTGCCTTCTCTTCACAAGAGGTATTTTAGTCTAGTGTATCTGGCCACAATTCACTTGACTGGCTGCTTAGGGGCAGCGGTTATCTAGTGTCTCACTCACAAGACCTACCCTTGTAGTAATTATCATGCATGGATTCTGTGGGTTTCTTGACTCATTTGTGCTATTGCTTCATACAAAGGGAACTAATATAATATAATATAATATAATATAATATAATATAATATAATATAATAGAAAAGAAAAAAAAAGAAAAGGGGGCGGCACGGTGGCGCAGTGGTAACACTGCTGCCTCGCAGTTAGGATACCTGGGTTCGCTTCCTGGGTCTTCCTTGCGTGAAGTTTGCATGTTGTCTACGTGGCTTTCCTCCCACAGTCCATAGACATTCAGGTTAGGTGCATTGGCGATCCTAAATTGTGCTTAGTGTGTGGGTGTGTGTGCCCTGCGGTGGGCTGGCACCCTGCCCGGGGTTTGTTTCCTGCCTAGCACCCTAGGATTGGCTCCAGCAGACCCTCGTGACCCTGTAGTTAGGATATAGCGGGTTGGATAATGGATGGATAAAATAAAAGCTGAACAGTGGCTCACCAAGAAGATCAGAGATTAATATGTTTTGTGGACACCAGGCAAGAGTATGGTCAGGCTATGCTGTGTGATAATACTTGTGTTATCTCTTATATGTACTCAGTTGTATGAGTCTGTTTGTGTGAGTGCCTGTTTTTTAAAGATCTGTTTGTCTATGTGTGTTTCTGCATGCCAGTTATGTGTTGGGTGTGAAAAGAAGACCTAAAAAAATTGCCCTGCGTTATGTTAAGGTGACAGGCTGTGGATCATGCAGGTGCACCTCCAGTTTAGGATCCCCTGCCTACACCATGTATAGGTGTTTCCCAAAGCCCCTTCCTGCTGCATACTGGGAGCTGCACTGCTGCTAAGTTGGCAGTCTGAAACATTAGACAGCGTACTTTTAGTCAATTTAAAGCTTGGTGTAACATGACAGCCTGAGTGAACAGGGCTAGTATTAGTGAAAAGATGCCATGAGCCATTTAAATGATACTGCAGGTGTTTGGCTTGGTTTATCTGATGGAAAAGTGCAGTGCAATTGCAGAGTCCTTATTATTTTTATATAGTGCCTTTAATGTATTTTGCAGGAAGGCACATATGTTCTTAATCACATGGGGGCACCCTAATTGCCAAAATTAATGTTCGGCTACCTACAGGGAATCAAAGAGACATAAATATTAATGGACAATTAATTTTACATTGTTTCTTTCTGAATTATTTTGCAAACCACCATACCCAAAAGAAAGTAATGCAAAAAGAAGTAGAGGCCCATATTATTTTTGTAAATTTGCTTGAATTGAATGATCTCATGTTTAATCTTGAGACTTTGAGGTGTGCAGTCTTTCTTTCTTGTGAGGATGCTATATAAGAAAAGACTCCTTGATTTTAACAAAATTGTAATTTTAGGATACACGTGTATGCTAAAGGATCAACCTTTCACCTGAACAAGTCTACAAGCCACAGCCTGGGGCCTGGACATGTTCATGAGATCAGCGATGAAATGATGAAGACGGGGAGGTGAGACTAAGTGCACAGACCAGGCATCTGCCAGCAGCAGGTAAAATGCCCGGTGACTTTGGTAGTCAGGGTGCCATCAGGTGTTAAAAGACCAGTTAGAGGGTATGCATCAGATCTTGTTTGACTCAAGGTGGGGCAACATACTTTGGAATGATGCATTTTGCCCCAGCTTAAAGAGCATCCACTCAGTGGCACATAAATATTTTTGAAATCTTTTTATTATTTTTTTCAAGGTTCTTTGGAGGTTTTATTAATGACATCAAAAGAAAAGCTCCTTGGTATTGGAGTGATTACTATGATGGCCTAAACCTACAGTGTTTGCCAGTGATTTTGTTCATCTACCTGGCTACAGTGACCAATGCTATCACTTTTGGTGGGATGTTGGGAGATGCAACTGATAATTTCCTGGTGAGTAATAGTGAAACATGCTAAGCAATATGGTGATCATGCACTGTATGTGACTCAAAAAAGGTTGTCCCTTAGCTACAAATACCAAAGTGTAAAACATCCAACACTGGGGCACGTAGGTGCATTTAGGGCCAGTCAATGAGCCTTTGTGCGTACACATCTCTAATTGCAAGCTGCTCTCTTTTAGGGTGTGCTGGAGAGCTTCATTGGGACTTCAGTGGCCGGGGCACTGTTCTGTCTCTTTGCAGGTCAACCTCTCACTATCCTGAGCAGCACTGGGCCAGTACTCGTCTTCGAGAGACTTCTCTTCAACTTTTGTAGGTAGGCACCCTAGGGAATCCAATGAATGTTACTGGTCACTTAGCAGAAAACTGGCACTCATATGCGTGTTTACTGCCTTTGTCTTTCTCAGAATGCTGTTGTTTTTATTTTATGCTTATACTGGTTGCTTCAGGAGGGCGAATCCAAAGGATAAAGACTACCTTGAACAGCCAGTGAACACAAACACTATACCGTGTAAAGCCTTAAGTACCCATATGGTCCTTAATTTACTTAAGCAGTTCTTATGTAATTCTACTTTACCACAGGCAGCAGGAGCTTGACTATTTGGAGCTGCGACTGTGGATTGGTCTCTGGACAGCCTTCTTCTGCCTTGTCCTGGTAGCAACAGATGCCAGCTACCTAGTGCAGTACTTCACACGCTTCACTGAGGAGGGTTTCTGTACACTTATCAGCCTCATCTTCATATACGATGCCATAAAGAAGATGCTGAGCCTGGCACAACAATACCCAATCCATGCAGGCTACTTTGAAGATGAGAGTACACAGTACAGCTGTACTTGCACTCCACCTCTGCTTTCAGGTTGGTGTTTCTGAACTAGTGCATATGGCACCTCCAAGGTCACCTACTATGTACTGTGGAAGATGAACCCTGGGACACAGACAGACAGACACCAAATGTCCAAAAACACACACGTTTATTTCCTTCAGCACCTTCCCAACCAATACAGTGCACAAATCACTATGCAGCTCACAGTCCTTTTCCTTCTCTCTACTTCTTCTGCCGCCTCCACTGCTCCTCACACAAGCTCCGTCTTACTCCTCCCGACTCCGGCTCATCTAATGGAGTGAGGTGGCCCCCTTTATAGTGCCCTGGATGTGCACCAGATGCTTTCTGATAGTCTTCTGACGGCATTTCCTGGTGTGGTGGAAGTGCCGTATGAGCTCCCGGAAGCAGTCTGGGTGTACCTGGAATTACTTCCGGCGGCACTTCCGGTTGTGGTGGAAGTGCTGTATTCCAGGGCTCCTTAAAACTCTGGGCGCTCCCTGGCCACAGGCCCCAACAGGGATGAGCTTCTCAGCTCTGTTCCCATGGCCCCCATGCAGACCAGGGCCGCTGCCCTCTAGTGGCCCAGGGGAGGTATTGTCCCTCCTGTGGTCCTTACAGGCATCCCAGCTGGGTAGGATTCCCAGCCATCCGTTCCTATCATGAATTTGATCTTGCTACCTGAACATTTCCTCTCCCATTAAGTCTTTTTTTCCCCACATACTGCACCCTGCAACTATCCTCTCCTTAAATTATTGCCTGAGTGATACTTCAAGGCCCTGTAGCTCATACATCAATGCTGGAGGGCTTCAGAGGCTCATACTATACATTCAACACTCAGTCCTTATTTTAACACTTTCTTCTCTGAGCACCCTGCAAGAAACCCACTGTATTAAAAGTTAAAGGCAAAATGTGATTGAAGTGTTAACTTTAAACCTCCAAGTTGTCAGCCCACTCCTCCCTTGATTCAATCAATGACCCTGACTTAGTCACTTCGCCTACCAGTATTTCAATTATAGAAATATGGAAATAATTGAACCATCGTGGGTTGTTTGTGGCTCTGAATCAAAATGTCAGTGAAATAAATACATACTGTATGTGCATTGTTCTGGTGACACAGCAGTCATTTGCTAGATAAAAGAAAAGAATTTTAAAAAGAAGGCATAGTGAGGAAAGAAATGTCCCTGGACTCAAGATGACCACTGATTCAGTACTTTATCCGTTTGACTATAAATTTGTTTATTTTCTAATTGTGCTTAATGGAACTTTGGAGCAGTGAGGTTTAAATCTATCCTGGTGGCATCCACAGGAAAGAGGGAACCAACCCTAAATCTTGATTGTATAGTGTCTTTTTCCGAGTGCATCATCACAAAGGTGGTTTATGGAGCAAACAGGTTTACTACACAATAACTTCCCTGCAGCCCTGCTTAGAATAAATCAGATTTAAAAAATAGCTAGATGGATAAAATGCTATACAATATATTAATATATATTGTGATGAACACAATATACAAGATAAAAGCACCCATCTAATCATTTTCTGATATCGTTTCACCTACCATAGGGTCACATGGGGCTGAAGGTTAACAGCATTGGATGCAAGTATTGAGAATCAATGGAAGGAAGTGAGGAATTACTCATAGACTCGGTTTAACCAGTATGTTTTTAGGTTGCAGGATGTAAAGACAATGAAAATCAGCAAAAACAAATAAAAGCAAAAATGGAGCACTAGCAGATTCTTGAATGACTTTTCAATAACAGCAAGCTTCAGAAGAAACTTTGCAGAACTTTATAGTGAAAGTATTGAATGGAAAGTAGGTTACAAGGCAATAGAGACAAAAAGATTCAACAGAATGATAACAATACATAATTATTTACGGGAAGAGCTAACAGTCCAATTTTATATAGACTCAAAAGCAGGGACTGTTATAATTGAAAAAAATAAAGATATAGATGAGTGTATGGTTTAATTGTGTGATTGTCAAGACAAATAGGGCATTATAATTAGGCCTAGGAAGAGTTTTAGTGAATTGAAGGTAAAAAGCTGAATGTGTCTTAACCAAGACTTCTGTGACAGGATTTGGAAAGCAAAAAGTCAAGTGTCAAACTATTATTTATATGTCGACTGAAGTGTAAACACACATACTCTGGCTGTTGGATAATAACATTACAACATTAGAACACTCTAGACGAGAAGAGGCCATTCAGCCCAACAAAGCTCACCAGTCCTGTCCACTTATTTCTTCCAAAAAAACATCAAGTTGAGTTTTGAAAGTACCTAAAGTCTACCACACTACTTGGTAGCTTATTCCAAGTGTCTATCGTTCTTTGTGTAAAGAAAAACTTCCTAATGTTTGTACGAAATTTACCCTTAACAAGTTTCCAACTGTGTCTCTGTGTTCTTGATGAACTCATTTTAAAATAACAGTCTCGATCCACTGTACTAATTCCCTTCATAATTTTAAACACTTCAATCATGTCACCTCTTAATCTTCTTTTGCTTAAACTGTATAGGCTCAGCTCTTTTAATCTTTCCTCATAATTCAACCTCTGTAATCAGCCTAGTCGCTCTTCTCTGGACCTTTTCTAGTGCTGCTATGTCCTTTTAGTAGCCTGGAGACCAAAACTGCACAAAGTACTCAAGATGAGGCCTCACCAGTGCATTATAAAGGTTGAGCATAACCTCCATGGACTTGTACTTCACACATCGTGTTATATAACCTAACATTCTGTTAGCCTTCTTAATGGCTTCTGAACACTGTCGGGAAGTTGATAGCTTAAAGTCCACTATGACTCCTAAATCCTTCTCATAAGGGGTGCTCTCGATTTTCCAACCGGCCGTTATGTATTCAAACCTAACATTTTTACTTCCTATGTGTAATACTTTACATTTACTGGCATTAACTTTTATCTGCCACAAATCTGCCCAATTCTGTATGCTATCCAAGTCCTTCTGTAATGATATAACGGATTCCTAATTATCTGCTAATCCACCTATCTTGGTATCATCTGCAAACTTAACCAGCTTGATACTTATATTCCTATCTAAATCATTTATATATATTAAAAATAGCAGCAGCCCTAGCACTGACCCCTGTGGAACACCACTCTTAACATCGGCCAGTTCTGATGAGGTTCCTCGCACCAGCACCCTCTGCTTCCTTTGTCTGAGCCAATTCTGCTCCCATCTAAAAACATCACCCTGAACTCCCACTTTTTTTAGTTAGATGCCCAATCTCTCATGTGGCACCTTATGAAATGCTTTCTGAAAGTCAAGATAAATAATATCATAAGCTCCACTTTGATCATCTCCTTTTGTTGCCTCCTCATAGAATTCTAGCATGTTAGTAAAACACGACCTCCCTTTTCTGAACCCATGCTGACTGTTCAGAATAACTCCTGTCCTTGCCAGGTGTTGCTCAATCTTATTCTTAATAATTCCTTCCATTAATTTTCCTGGGATGCATGTTAACCTTACTGGCCTATAGTTGCTTGGATCTGTCCTGTCACCCTTTTAATATAATGGGATAATGTTTGCCGTATGTAAATTCATATGATGCTCTGGTATATTAGCCTTCCTGGTATGGATCTTAACTGCTGAGTTCTGAAGATGATTCAAAATTAATTAAGCCAAAATACATTCTATAACATATGCAGTGTCTGAGATGGCATCAGCTCCACAAAAATACATTTATAAACCACATGAACTGCAATGTCTAAGCAGGACACACCAGAAATCAGCCCCAGCTCTCAAAATGTACTGCTGGCTATGTGTGCTTACACCTAACCTGAACACATACATCTTGTTGAATCAACTGATTTTTGTTGTGCTGAAAGGCAACGGCAGTAAGACGTGGAGTAGCTGTATATTATCATAAAGCAGGAAAAGGTATTTAGCTTCAGTAAGCCTTAGGGCCACTCTTTCATTTCACAAGCATTCACGCTTAAAGGAAAAGTGCAGAATTTTTGAAGTCACATTTATTATGTCACCATTGTGTCATACATTCATTTACCCTGGAATGGTGCATTGTTAATTGAAACTTTAATTACAAAAATAAAATAGTGCCTTACGAAGCAGCTTACAATAGTGACCAATGAGGTACTAAAAGAAGCATAGAACAAAAACCTTATAATTTTCCAGATATGTTCATTTCAAAGTAGAAAAATGCTCTGGTTTCAAAAAATATGCCTTTTGTGTTTTGGCGGTAAAGTGTGTTCATTTGAATAATGTGAACCTGGAAATAAGTTTTAATTCAGATTCTTGGCATATTCTTTCCTGAAGGAAGGACATGTATTCTCTTTTGTTCAAAGCAACTCCAGTGGGTGAAGTTTTAATGTTAGCAGCAGAGTGTGAAAGCTTTTATTGAGCCGAATGGAAGTGTTGCAGTGTAAAAAAATTTAGAAGTAAAACGCCTATCTGTAGCTGTTTAGCTCAACATTGCCATTTAGGTAAAATGCTTTAGAAAAGTATGGAGGATGAGCAAAAAATGGATGTTCTTTTTTGCACAGGCAACAGCTCAGTGGACTTCAATCAAACACTTGTGTCAAGCCAGTACAGCACTGCAAGTAACATGATGGTAAGCAGATAAATTAAAGAAAAAAATGACACATTTTATTACTTTCACTGGTGGGACCGTCCATGGTTAAATACAGTTACAGTTGAGCAACCCAGTAATAACTGTGCAGTTTATGAAGATGCCACTAGAGGGAAACAAAGGGAAATTGTCGCAAGGCAAGTATGTAACTAAAAAGCCAAAGATGGCCATCATAAAGTAAAGGTGCCAATACAGTATATACTGATGGCAAAAAGAAAAGCAACATTTTCTAAAATGAGTGAATTATAGTTTGCCTTCTTGAATCACACTCCTCCTATAAAACTAAGATGCAAAAAAGAGCAGCAATAGTATCAAATTATAGAAAATATATAATGTTCTGTTTCTGAAACGTATGAAATCTGAGATCTTCCTGGATGCAGAATTTTTCCCCAGTTTTGGTCTGTTGTATTGTCCTCCTTTATTTCAGCACATTGCTTAATCCTTCTAAAGGTGCTGCTTTGACATTAAAAACAGCTAGCTAGACTCCTAAGTCTCTCTTTGCCTGGATGCTCTTATTTTAGGCCAGTTAAGGGTGACAAAATTCAATTGCTAAACTAAGAACCAGTGATAAGCCATTAGAAACCTTCATAGGATAATAAGGGTTTCATCAACAAAAATAAATGTGTCATATAGCCTGTATTTTGTTTTTTGACATATAGTATATGAATGTGTCTAATAAAGTTATCTATCTATCTATCTATCTATCTATCTATCTATCTATCTATCTATCTATCTATCTATCTATCTATCTATCCATCTGCAGGCAAACTGGACAACATTGGGAAAGAAGGAGTGTATGAGACTTGGAGGTGCATTAGTTGGGGAAAGCTGTGCTTATGTCCCTGATGTCACCCTAATGTCATTCCTGCTGTTTTTTGGAACCTTTATTTTGTCTCTCATACTGAAGAACTTTAAAGACAGCAGTTACTTTCCACAGTCAGTAAGTGATGCATTTTTGTTACTCTTTAAAATACTCAGATATTGCAGCCTGATGTTTTAAGCACCACACCTCTGATTCTGTAGTCCTCAAACACTGGGGATTTGTTAACCAGAAGTGAAGCTCCTTTAAATCTGAGAAGTCATTAGCGAAACTCCAGGCTGACTTTTTATGTAGCCCATCAGTGAGCCCCTAAGAACTGTGTGCTTGCATAATACAATAATTTGTACATTGTGCTGTGTTATAGAAATGATTCTCTCCCAAAGTCTCTATAAATCAATTTTTTATGTGATATTATTATGACTGGAATCAATGCCTCTAATCCAACTGACATTAGATAGATAGATAGATAGATAGATAGATAGATAGATAGATAGATAG
>JANRMT010062861.1:44183808-44210263 GCA_026402145.1 Polypterus bichir lapradei | reverse complement strand
GTCAACTGTTGCTTTTCTTACTATTGGTCAACTGTTGCTTTTCTTACCCTTAGGTTCGAAAGCTGATCAGTGACTTTTCTATTATCCTTGTCATTGTGACATTCTGCATAATCAACTTTCTTGTGGGCATTCAGACTCCACAGCTGCTTGTTCCCAGTGAGTTCAAAGTAAGTGTCTCTCCTTTTTTCATACCATGTCAAACTCAAAATATATGAGCCGTGAAACATTTCAAAGTGCCAAAAGGAGTAGACATGCCCAGTTAATTCAGATGAAGTATTAACCAAAGGGTAAGTGTTCAGTATTCTTCATTTCTACAAGTACAAGTTAATTAATCTGCCTCCTTCTGTGTTGAAGCTTCAGGCAGCATATTGCAAAAGTCACAGTGCACATTGTTATTTTCAAACCTGCATTTGGACAGATGGGACCTTAGTAAAGAATATGAGCACAACCTGTTAGATGCCCCTTGAACTCTGTGGGCTAGTCATTTGTAGAGGAAATACTGTGTAAGGCTCTGTCAAGCTATCTTAAGCAAATGTTTATGTTTGTAGTTATTAGCTCCTGTTGTTTTTCAGCCAACTAATCCCAACAGACAGTGGTATGTATCACCTTTTAAGATGAACCCATGGTGGCTGACTCTAGTTTCTGCTATTCCTGCAATTCTGCTAACCATCTTAGTGTTCATGGACCAGCAGATTACTGCAGTCATCCTCAACCGGAAGGAGCTCAAGTTAAAAGTAAGTAAGGGAAAGCAGCACACTCTGCCTGCCTATAAAGTCACACATTTACACTAACTGTGCACTCAGTGTCAGACTGATACACTAATCACAGAAGCACAGGCTGAAAGGCTGACACTTCCTTACTTGGCAGAAAGGAGCAGGCATCCATCTGGATTTCTTCTGGATTGCTGTGCTGATGGTTCTGATGTCGGTGCTTGGTTTTCCCTGGTACATCTCTTCCACAGTCATCTCACTAGCTCACATGAATGGACTAAAGATGGAGGACTCCAGCTTGGCACCAGGAGAAGAACCAAAGTTTGTAGGAATTCGGTAGGTTAACTATTAAACTAGATATTCTACAAAGCAACATAATAAATGAGGCAGAGTGGGAAAATAATCAATATACAAAGACTGCACTCCTGGATGAAAGGATAAATGAAATCACTGTCCAAATAGATGCACAGGCCTATATCATAATACCATGATGTTAGTGAGTGAAGACCTCTGTTGGCTAGATTTGTGAGTGAACTTTATCTAGGGAAAAGATTACTGTAGACTTTAAAGTGATGCTTGAGGTTTGCTGTCTTTCTGCAGGGAGCAGAGGCTCACTGGTCTGACTGTGTTCCTTCTCACTGGCTTCTCTGTCTTTCTGGCTCCTGTCCTGAAGGTAATACTGTTGCCTTTCTTAAATTTCACTTGTATGTTTAACTGTCACAAAGTCTTAATTTTTCACAGTGAAACAAAAAACAAAAGCCCAAAAGTTTTAAAAAAGCCAGCATTCCATGTATTTATAACCCACTGCTCATTACTTTAATGCTCATTACTCATTGCATGCTACCTGGAAGGCTTTGCTCATGTAATATCATATTATACTAATATACTAGATTTAATAATATTGTTTGTGTTTTTTAAAATGTTTTGACTAAGCTATATTCTAAGTTTGTAGCTAGTTTTACCTTGACAAAGATGTTTTCTGTATTTCATCTGTCTGTGGCAGAAAAGCAAATCGAGTACCTATATTAGTGGTGCCAGGGGTGTAACAATCCATACTATCAAAGTTTTTAGCTTAATATCTTAATGATAGAAAGATAGATAGATAGATAGATAGATAGATAGATAGATAGATAGCACTTTAAATAAATACATACACACACACACACACACACACATATATATATATATATATATATATATATTCATATATGTGTACCCACACCATGGTCTGAACCCTCACCAGAATGACAAAAAAGCAAGTAAATTAAAGATAAAGAAAACTTCTGACTTGGCAATCCTAGTCAGAGAGGCACTATGCAGATGTATTGCCGTTGGTATAAAGTAACACCAGTGGCATTTTCTGATGCACTTCTGCTGAATATTTTGTTGGTTGAAAGCCCTCAGTGTTAGTGTGACAGAGAGAGGATGTGCAGCATTGTTCATAATGGCACTCAGTTTAGTTTTGCATTCTCTCCTTTGTTACTACCTTCAGGGGGTCCAGAGTGTGACCTGTAACTGAGCTTGCCTTTTTTATTAGCTTGTTGAAATGGTGGACCTCTCCTGAAGTAAGTAGTTACCAGCCCAGAACACAACAGCATAGAAAATTACACTGGCCAGCAAAGAGCTGTAGAAGATGTGAAGGATGTCACTTCCTTCATTAAAGGACTTAGTTTTATGTGTCATTGAACATGTTTTGTTGGTTATTCTGCATCTACTGTAGATTTGTGTTTTTGTCATCCCGTTTCCATTTTGAGCTTTTTTCTTGGACGTTTCTGCTTTTTTGTTTTGCAATATTACATCACTTCCTAACATACCAACTGTGCTTCCTGTCTTTATCTTAGAGTATTGTCTACTTCTGTGTCATAGCCAACTGCAATGCAGAAAATATCTCTGCCACAATAAAGCTAGATACATTCTTAAAACATAGATTTCTTCATAAATTTAAAGAATGCTGACATTTTCTTAAAGTTTTTCATTTGTTATTACTAACAATAGAAATTTATAGGTCAATCCAGCCTTCACAGCTTGGACTTCTCTGCTCACTGCCTGTACTAATTGTTCAGTACTCAATACCTATAACATATGTCACTCTGGTGTTGTCCACTCACTTCCCACTTCTCATTGTTCACATTGTTCTTCACTCATTTTGCTTGCTCAATGCTCACTACTCACTCCTTTGATTCCTTTGCTCGCCTCCTTTTGCCCACTGCTTGCAATACAGAAATTGATAAAAATCATGGTTTAAGTTTTTTTCTTCTTATCTCCATCTTCATCTTTTTTGTCTAATTTTTTAACACTTATTCCATGTGTTTTTGCTCCATTTCAGTATATCCCCATGCCTGTTCTCTACGGGATTTTTCTGTACATGGGTGTATCTGCAGTAAGCAGCCTCCAGGTAACAATGTATTCATTTTTGTACATGTCATGCAGCTCACTTTAAGGAATCAAGCATTGCACATATCTCTCTATTAAATACATACAGTACATTTTAAGTGCTCGCTAAGCTAAACTATTTTGCTATAAAATACAGTGCCTTCAGAAAGCATTCAGATTCACTTTTTATGCATTTTGTTATGTTTTAACCTTATGATAAGATCATTTAAATTAATCCCCCGCCCAAGTGACGCTTAATACACTAGAACAACAAAGCAACTTTACTATTTTTTTTGTCAATTTATTAAAAATAATAAATGGAGATACCCTATTAGCATAACAATTCAGACCATTTACTATGACACCTGAAATCTGGCTCAACTGCATCCCATTCTATTGACCATCACTGAGATGTTTCTAAACCTTGTGTGGAGTCTGTCTATGGTTAATTCATTTGATGAAAGGCACACAGCTGTCACACACCTGCCTATGGAAGGTCCTACAAATGACTATATGCATCAGAGAAAAAAAGCAAACCATTAGATTTCAGGAATTGCCTGCAAAGCTTAGAGGCAGGACTGTGCTGAGGCACAGATCTGGGGAAAGGTACAAAAAATTTCTCAAGAGCACTGTTGCATTAATAATTCTTAAATGGATGTCATTTGGAACAACCACGAGTCTTCTTAGAATTGGCTGCCCAGCCAAACTGAGTAACTGGGAGAGAAGGACCTTGATAAGACAGGTGGCCAAGAAACCAATGATCCCTCTGGCTGAGCTACAAAGAACTTATGTAGAAATGGGGGAAACTTCCAGATGGTTAGCTACCACTGCAACACTCCCCTACCTTTATGACAGAGTGGCCAGACAACACATGAAAGCCTGCTTAGGATTTGCAAAAAGACACCAAAAGGGGTCTCGGACTATGAGAAACAAAGTTCTCAGGTCTGATGAAACCAAAGTTAAACTGTTGGATCTCACTTCTAAACATCATGTCTGGAGGGAACCAGGTACTGATAACCCTCTGTGCAATACCATTGCAACAGTGAAACATGATGGTTGTAGCAACATGCTATGAGGTTGTTTCTCAACTGCAGTGCTGGGAGACTTGACAGAGTTGAGGGAAAGCTGAATAGAGCAAAGTACAGAGATTTCTTTAAAGAAAATCTGCTCCAGAGCACTCAAGAGCACTTTGGACCTCAAACTAGGCTGAAGGTTCAGCTTCTAACATGACAATCGTCTTAAGCACAAATCAATGACAACTCAGGTGTGGCTTAGTGTTAACTCTATGAATGTTCTTTTGCTGGCCAGCCAGACCACAGACTTGAACCCTGTTGGACACCTCTGTAGGGACCTAAAAAATTTCCATCAACGGTCTCCTTCTCACTTGACAGAGACTGAGAAAATCTGCAAAGAAAAATGGTAGAAAATCCCCAAGGCCAGGTGTGCAGAGCTTGTAGTGCCAGACCCAAGAAGACTCCACACAGTAATTGCTGCCAAAGGTGCTTCCACTAAGTATTGAGTAAAGGATTTGAATACTTCTGCGGTGGGCTGGCGCCCTGCCCGGTGTTTGTTTCCTGCCTTGCAACCTGTGATGAATGGGATTGGCTCCAGCAGACCCCTGTGATTGACCCTGTAGTTAGGATCTAGCGGGTTGCATAATGGATTTGAATACTTGTGTCAATGTAATATTTGAATTTTTAATAAAGTAAAAATTTCTAAAATCCTGTTTTCACTTTTTCATTTTGGGTTATCAAGTATTGTTTGATGAGGGGTAAATGAATTTAAATGATTTTACACAAGGCTAAAACACAACAAAATATGAAAAAGTTAAGGGGTCTGAATATTTCCTGAAGGCATTGTATGAAAGCTATGCTCTTTTTATTTTTTCTACTTATACTACAGGTATCAATAGGGAAAGAATTTCAGCAGAGTCAAAATTTTATCTTGCAGATTTCAACTGATTTACACATTTTAAACATTCCTTAATGTGATTTTTTCCACCTTCGGTGTGATGTTTACAGTATGTGTGTACAAGGCGGAATGCATATGGGCTTAATGCAGATTGAGTGATTAAAAAGTCATTCCAAAATAAACCTGATACAGTTATTACAGAACCCTATTAATTTTAAAGACAATCACACCATAGATTTTTGCCTTACAGTTATTTATATACACCATGGGCGCACACTGCATGACAGTAAAGTTTTGGCTTAAGATTTCTACTTGGAGCTTAACAGATTTAGTTTTGAGGCATCCCAGAAAATGATGTCTATCTGTGCGTTATTGTGTGCCTATATGTAAGGATAATTTAATATAAATTAAACTTCACACAGTTACTAGCGTTCTTAATGCATTTCAACACTTTTACACGTGTTATAAATATTAGTGAATTAAATTGTACCTCAAATGCAGTAGTTTTTGGGAAGAACAATTTTTACTTTTTTTGAAAATATGATTCCACATAATAAAACAGTGGCCAGCAATATTTTACTGCTAAGGTCACAGATTTATTTAGGAAATGTTGTGTTATTGACCATTAATTTTTTTGGTATACCTGTATAAATATTTATAAGAAATAACATCAAATTCTGAAGAAACCTCCATTGTTTTGTCTGTATCATTGGCTATTCTTTGCTCTATATAAAGGATCCTTGGGTAGCCACTTGTCAGGAAACAGTATTATGCATGGTATTTGCTCATAATGACCAAGGTCAGTTCAGGCTTTTTTGATGCTCTCTTTCTCCTGTGTCTGTAGTTCCTGGATAGACTGAAGCTGTTTTTCATTCCTGCCAAGCACCAGCCTGATCTCATATTTCTGCGCCATGTACCCTTGTACCGTGTACACATTTTCACCTTCATACAAGTACTCTGCCTTGTTCTTCTCTGGATCCTAAAGTCCACTTCTGCAGCTATTATATTTCCGATCATGGTAAGGACTGCTTCTCTCTCTCTCTCAGAGGCAATGTGATTTAAAAATAAATTGGAGTAAACAACCATTTTGTGAAAGTAGGTCAATAAAAGTCAACTATTCATAAGGTTCTTTATTTGTTGTGTCTGGTTAAATAGTACAAAGCTCTTTCAAGATACAGGATAATAGTCAGTTTGATGAGAGCAACAGATTAAGTGATGCATTGGGCCAGCAGGACTGGGACCCCTGACTGTGTGCTTTCTAATCAGCACCTTGGGAACATCAGCCACCCAGTTAATCTTGGTAGACCTAAAAATCTACTTTCAAATCCACTTTATTCCAAAGCTCATTGACTTTGCCTGCACTTCATTTTTCATAAGGAATCCTAACCATGCTACCATCATGCAAAGACTGATACTGAGTTTAAGTAAAAATTTTCACTGTGGAAACTTTCCCTTTCCTAAAAAATAGGTAGAATTGTCCCTTAACTCAGCTGACAGACAGTTGCCAAATCCATCAAAACCTGATCCCTGAGATGAGTCAAGTCTTTATGCACTTTCAGGATGTGTCAAGGTTGCATACTTTTAGCTTTTACTTGGAGTTGGCATATTCTCCCTGTGTCTGTGTGGGTTTCCTCCATGTATTCCAGTTTCCTCACACTGTCCAAATATATGCATGTTAGATGAATTGGCAATGCTAAATTGGTCCTAGTATGTGTTTAGTTTCTTTGTTTGTTTGTGTGCGTATGTGTGTTCACACTGCGATGGGCTGGTGCCCTGTCCAGAGTTTGTTCCTGCCTTGCGCTCAGTGCTAGCTGGGATAAGGCTCCAATCTCCAACCTACAACCCTAGTTTGGATTAAGCAGTTTAGAAAATGTCATGATATTTTTCTCATGCCCAGTGGATTGATTTGTGCTTCCTCATTAATGCCACTAGAAGTAAGTATTTATTGCTGAATTGTTCTTATTCCCTTAAGGCAGTGGTTCTCAACCTGTGGGACAGGCTCCCCCCAAGGGGGAGCGAAGTAACAAAAAGCAAGGTGCGAAGATGTGAAAAAAAGAAAACAAGAATCAAAAATATGAAAAAAACATCTGTTGAAACCAAAACAATTTAACTTAAACTACATTCTTAAACTAGAACAATAAATACAGAGTTAGATAAATGTCGATAAAAGTTAAGTAGGTATAATCAAATATGCATCTACATTTCAAAAAAATGTTAGGGGGGGCGCGATTAAAACTGTTATGAAAACTCAGGTCGCAAATACTTAAAGGTTGAGAAACGCTGCCTTAAGGTTGATAAAACCGCTTTAGTTATACAGGAGTAGTAAGAGTAAGCCAGAAGTCTTACTTATATCTTATACCAAGCAAACGAAAAAAAAATCTGTTACAATGCTTTGCTGTTAAGAGTGATATTTCCAATCAGGACCTTGCTCTTAGTATATTTTAAACCATTATTATTTAATGAAATGAATGAATAAGTGTTATTTTTTCAAATGATTTTGAATTTGACAGCCTTATTAAAAAGATTATTGATGAATATAAATAAAATAGCACTTATAATAACAAACATGTCAAGTAAGACAATAATTTTGTATCAGTTTAGAAAATGGCTACTTAAATAATCAAATTAATCCTGTTGGTCTTTAGTTACTTGCCTTGGTGGCAGTACGGAAAGCTATGGAGTGGATCTTTTCTCGCCATGACCTGAGCTGGCTTGATGACATTTTACCAGAAGAGGTCCACAGAAGTGATACACCACTGAAGAAAGTGACTCAACACAGCAGTGACTCAGACAGTGAAAATGTAAGTGAACTTTTGAAAAAACAATTAACTAAATTCTGATGCTATCCCCCCTGACTTTCTTGACTTCTTTTCTAAGGTATTTTGCAAAATTTAAAATGTATACAGCATATTAAGGTTATTGTCAAAATATTCAAAGTTACTAGGTAATTGAAAATAACAGTTTTAGGTCCAAGAAAGTTTAGTTTTGCCAGGACTAGAAGGAAAACTACTGTGTGAAGGTATCAACAAAAGCTAAGTATGTTGAGTAGAGCCGTACAGAAGGAAGCTTAAGCAGTCCTCATGTGAAAAGATGAGTCTTCAAGAGGCACCTGAAATATTGCCAGGGCATGAACTTAAAAACAGCATACATTTTTAGCACATCTGCAGAGAGGAGAAACATTTACTGAGCAGAGTAGAGAAGAAAATGAAGAAGAGAATTGTATTAGAGATACATAGAGAGACCTAAGACATGAAGATCCACACAAGGAGTGGTAGGTCAGGAAGTGAGTTTTACACATTGGGAAGCCAGTAGAGGAGAGTGAAGTAAAATAGTATTGTTGGTGTAGCAAAGAATAAAACAAAATAATCTTTCAGCAGAGTATATAAGATGGTGTAGCATTGGACCAACCAAAATGGAGCAAGAAGCTGAGCGGCTAAGTTAGTGACCACGAGTCAAATATTAGGAATGTTGTGAAAAATTAAAAGACAAAAAAATGTATTTATACAAAAATAGTGTAATCTAAAGTGACATTGAGGTTACTGGTAATTTATGGGGTTTATAGGATCTCTGGTATGTGTACTGAATACAGTAAAATTCTTACTTGCAAGCGGCATTTCAACATGCAACATGCAACTCTCTTAGCATGACTACTTCACCTTGTAATTTCTGTATTTCTTACCTGAAAAATCTCAGAACATTTCTGCTGTTACATGAATATACAAGAAAAACTAGCATTGCGCTACAGTACAACTGTAGGCAAGGCACTATAGAGCAATTTTATGAGAAAACTCAAAACTGTTGAGATGGAACCTCTCAACCTTAAACATCCATTTGTTGAAAGAAGATGGTAGAGAGGCAATGGCACATCTGAGTTTAAAAATGAAATCATCTATGTGGAAACCCATCCATCTGTTTTGTGATCCAACTTTTACATTTTAGGATTAAAAACATTTTGGCATTACTGAGGGCAACATTCAAATTAATCTTGGATGAGACACCAGTTCACTGAAGAGAACACTAAGTCATTTTCACTCAGTTCATACAGGGCCAGTCCAGAATGGCCAATTTATCTAACATTCATGTCTTTGGAATGTGCAAATAAACCATTAGAAAAACCCACAGAGACTCCAAGAGGACATGTAAACTCCACTCAGATTATGACTGAATCAAAATTCTTACCCAGGTTGCTAGATACATGTGGTAGAAGTGCAGCTAACCATTGTGGAGGAAAAATTGAAGAGGACATTTAAGTAAATTTTGATTCACACTCACAGACAGGGGGAGGCCGAAAGTTATGACATGTAACACATTAATATTATTCTGATTTTTAAGTACAATTTAGGGTGCTGCTTTGGTTTTGTCATGTCACTCATTTGGTTTCTTGGCTAT
Source organism: Polypterus bichir lapradei (assembly GCA_026402145.1). Taxonomy (NCBI): domain Eukaryota; kingdom Metazoa; phylum Chordata; class Cladistia; order Polypteriformes; family Polypteridae; genus Polypterus; species Polypterus bichir. Next base: position 44,200,880 of record JANRMT010062861.1, on the reverse strand, counting down.
AAGCTATGCCCCTATTTTCTGATTACGTTCCTTTTCCTGGCCCTTTTCACTTTTCTTTGCCACTGTTATTCCTCAGGCAGAAAAGTGAAGCTTTGCCTTCCATTGAAAACATTTTAAAGGACCATTTTGATTTGTACCAACCAATGTCTTCTTCTTTCACTAAATGTGAATTTCTAACAAGGATCTCACATAAACATCTATGAGTGCTTGTGATCCATCATTGTTCTTTAGAACAAGACAATTGAAATGATGGAGATGTTCTCTTTCAACAGTCAGAAATGAAGTATCAAGAGAAAGCTCCTGAGATCAACATCTCAGTTAACTGATTGAAGCTGAATGCAGGTTAGTGTTTTATACTATTGATTTATTGAATTTGTAACAATATTGTTTTATACCCTTATTTCTTTATTTTCTTATTAAGAAATGTAAATATCCTGACTCAACTCATTTTATTCCAATCACCAAAAAGTGTATGATCATGTCAAATGACAAATAAACGGAAAAGTGGTAAAATCCTGGAATACTCAGTAAATGATATTTGTATGTGATGTCAGTGGTAGGCAGGTCAGACAGAAACTATGATGATGGAGTTTGTTAGTTTTCAAAACAAAGAACTGAAAACATAGCAGTAATTTAAATGTAAACTGGTGAAACAGAAACTATAACATAATGCTAAAAAGGTTAAATATAAACAACAAATTAACCTTATCTTAAACTTGATTGTGAATTCTGAACTCATATATACAGTACTGTGTCCTGAGGGATTATTGATAGATTGACTTGTATAGGCTGTGCTTTTAATTTTTCATTTCACGATTAGATTGTTTTGACTTATGTTTGTGGTGGTTTATACTTCGCTTCATTCTGATAGAGTCATCACCCCACCACCATCTTGGATTGTGGTTTGCTGTGTGTGACACCTTTGTGTGTTGAGTTCTCATGCCTGTGGCCATGTTGTGTATAGTAACTATGGTCACATGATCAGGTAGGGTGATAATAGTTGATACCTATTTAAGATGGCAACACACTCATCCAAACATTCTCTCTTTGTATCGAAGAACTCTCAACAATGAAACCCTTTCAACCAAGTTTTAGAGTCAGAGGAAGTTAAAAAATGCTTCCAATATGACTTTGGTGTTAGGATCTTTGCTCTGCTCTCTGAAATGTCATTCTCATTTTGTGTTTGCTTTAATTGTTTGTTCTCTATTTTCCTACATATGTTTTGACCTTATAGCTACCATTTCACTTTGCACTTTGACCATTTGACATTTGACTTCATGGTGCTTTCACCTCCTGGTGCTTTTTTATTTACAAACTTTCAGGTCGCTCTTTTTTTCTTTAACAAATTTCATATGAATGCTGTCTAGTGATGATTTTACAACTCAGTGGACATCATTTACAAACATTCAGATAATGTTTTGGTTTTTGCCACATCCATTGATGTGCCTGCTGTTGCTTGGCACTAACAGTTACACTTTTATCAAATGAACTGTGTGTCTTTACTGCTATAATTTAAGTTCAAGTTCCAGTTTATTATCTTGTAGCATCTTTCCTGTACCCAGTAAGTAGTCCTTCTTGAGTGAAGCCCAACTTGTATTTTGGAGCTTACATAATTATACCCTAATTAAGACTTTTACCCTGTCTTCTTGCCTATATTTTTCCACCTTATTGCTTAAACTTATTTCCTGAGTTAATGACTACATTCCCACTTTCCCCTTATTCAATTACTTGAGATTGTGCAGTCTAGTGACATGTTACTATGCTGACTCTGTTTCAGTTTCCTCAAGTGGTCTGCACTACGGCACTGTACACATCTTAAAAAAATTATTGCTATTCACATTCATCCCTAACACTCAGTCAGAACTTCCTTGTTTGAATGCTGAACAGAAAATTCACAATGGGTACCTGAGCGACAATTAAATCTCTAAAATGATTTTGGCCTGTAGTAGTGTGGAAAATACTTATTGACCAAAAAAAAAATTGGTCATGCTGACCCTTAGACCAGACACTTAATCTGCAAACTTCAAGTGTAATGCTTGAACATTTTTCAAAATACAAGGGTAAATAAAAATAAAGGCAATTTGAAAATGATGTGGTAACTGCAACGGAAAGAAGCTGATGAAATACAACACATTCATGATGGCTTGTTTGTAGTTTGAGCCCACACAGTGCAGTGCTCTGCCATTAGTCTAGTGCAGGGGTCCTCAATCACAGTCCTGGAGGGCCACAGTGGCTGCAGGTTTTTGTTCAAACCTGGTTGCTTAATTAGAAAACGATTCTTGCCACTAATTTAATTTCATGGCTGGTTAATGCCAGGTAATTCTCATATCCTAGATTTCCTTCCCTTTCTGAGGATATCATTCAAATGATTTGAAGGCTAAAATGGATGAGTAATTCTCAGTCCTTCACTTTTTTTCTCTTCACTTTCCTTCCAAGTATTTAATTAATCCCAATATTGCCTGATAAATACACACAGGTGTAAATGCTAACAAGCTAAATGGAGAAATGCTGGTCTCCTTTGTCATTTGCAAGTTATTGCTAATTATGAGTAATTAAAAACCAAGACTACAGCTGTTTAAGACTAAAATAAGCAATAAGGCTTCAAAATCTTAACAAGCGAGACAACTAAAGTGAAGCAGATCTGTTACTTTAGCAATAAGTGACTTTTTTTAAGCAATTGGGTTGGACCAAAAACCTGTAGCCACTGTGGCCCTCCAGGACTGTGATTGAGGACCCCTGGTCTAGTGAAAGCCAAAGTCAAACGAGCATGGACACTCCACGGTCCGATTACACCATTGCTTGAACAATGCTCTGCACTGATATTTCTTTGGGCAGAGGGACTGAAACCTGCTGAATTTCACCCAAGGATGTTGTCTTGTGTAGATCACTAAGCTGTCATGGGTACCCACCTTGTGTAAACTTTACACTACCCCAAGTTATCATGCAGTATGGCAGGTGCAGATATCCAAATGTGCAGCAACAGCAGACAGCGTAATCCATCAGTCTTCTCTGATGAAGGCATTCGGCCTGTCAATGTGGGCTTGTGTACATGATGTAGATGGCTGACCAGACTGAGCTTCACTTGTTACACTTGTTCTTTCTGCTTTAAACCTTTCTACCCATTCATAAACCTTTGGTTGAGCTGTGCTGTTTTCACTTCCATACCGAGCCAACATCTTTCTGTGAATTTCAACAGGTTTCACTCCCTCTGCCCAAAGAAAATCTCAATCAGCGTGTTGTTCAACAATGGTGCAATCCCGTGGTGGAGTGTCCATGTTCATTTGACCTTGACTTCAACTAGACTAATGGCAGAGCATTGTATTGTACATGCTCAAATTGCCCATAAGCCATTGAGAATGTGTTGTTTTGCGTCAATTTCTATTTGTTGCAGTTACTGCAGAATTTTAAAATTTCCTTTACTTTTCGATTTGCACTCACAATATAGGCATTCATTGGGACAAACTTCTACTGTATGCTGCAGTAGTGGTAATGAAAAAATACTTTTGCTTACTGTATATTGCATTCAGTTTCACAGAAAACACATGAATTCATGTGATGGAACTAATGTGAGGGATTGACAAACCCAACTATTGCATGCTAAAGTTAAATTATGTCACTCTTGCCATTTTTAATGTTTATATTTGTATGCCATTGCTTTTACAATGCAGGATCTTTCTAAAGTTAACTCAAGGCATGATGTATTTTAACCTGTATTCTTTTGCAGACAAAAGTTATGAAAACATTTTATGTACTATAGAAAATGAGGGCAGTGTCAGCATAACATGCTGTACATTGTATGATTATTGCGTCCTTCTTCTACTTCTTTTTCTTCTTCTTTCGGCTGCTCCCGTTAGGGGTTGCCACAGCGGATCATCTTCTTCCAGTAACTCCTGTCTTCTGCATCATGCTCTGTTACACCCATCACCTGCATGTCCTCTCTCACCACATCCATAAACCTTTGTTTAGGCCTTCCTCTTTTCCTCTTCCCTGGCAGCTCTATCCTTAGCATCCTTCTCCCTATATACCCAGCATTTCTCCTCTGCACATGTCCAGACCAACGCAATCTCGCCTCTCTGACTTTGTCTCCCAACCACTCAACTTGAGCTGACCCTCTAATGTACTCATTTCTAATCCTGTCCATCCTCGTCACACCCAATGCAAATCTTAACATCTTTAACTCTGCTACCTCCAGCTCTGTCTCCTGCTTTCTGTTCAGTGCCACTGTCTCCAACCCATATAACATAACTGGTCTCACTACTGTCCTGTAGACCTTCCCTTTCACTCTTGCTGATACCCGTCTGTCACAAATCACTCCTGACACTCTTCTCCACCCATTCCACCCTGCCTGCACTCTTCCACACTTCCCGTTACTCTGAATTGTTGATCCCAAGTATTTAAACTCATCCACCTTCGCCAGCTGTACTCCCTGCATCCTCGCCATTCCACTGACCTCCCTCTCATTTACACACATGTATTTTTTCTTGTTCCTACTGACCTTCATTCCTGTCCTCTCTAGAGCATATCTCCACCTCACCAGGGTCTCCTCAACCTGCTCCCTACTCTTGCTACAGATCACAATGTCATCAGCAAACATCATAGTCCACAGGGACTCCTGTCTAATCTCGTCTGTCAATCTGTCCATCACCATTGCAAATAAGAAAGGGCTCAGAGCTGATCCCTGATGTAATCCCACCTCCACCTTGAATGCATCCGTCACTCCTACTGCAGTTCTTAACACGGTCACACTTCCCTCGTACATATCCTGTACCACTCTTATATACTTCTATGCCACTCCTGACTCCTCATACAAAACCACAACTCTTGAGGCACCCTGCCATATGCTTTCTCCAGGTCCTGCACAACTGAAATCTGAGCAAAATATCAATTTTATTGATCTTCACTTTTAACACTGCTTACATATGTGTTGCATTACCAGAAACTCAAGTAAGCATAACTGCAAGGAAGAAATCAGCAACTGAGGATAATTCATGAGCGGACCACGCCATAAAAGGGGCACAGAGGACAATGGACTGGAATCAGCATGGAGCCTAAGTCATTGTGTTAAGGAGCAAAGCAAGAAGAGCGCATATTTTCATTGTGTTGTTGCTTCAATGGAGGTGCAATTTTGGAGAAAATCTACACTATATTATGTATATGTGCTTAATATTTAATTTTTTTGTTATATTTAAAATTTCACACATACAAGAAAGAGCGTTTGTGCCATGAGAAAAAAAAAAAATCAATGCAGTACCCACACTGGATTCATTCAAAATATTGATAATGCAAAATCAAATTATGACTTAAACTCAAAAAAAAATTAAACTTTTCTCCTTATTTCTGCTTTTAAACTTGGGAAATCATATTTTAGGTTTAGGGATCTGACTTAATTTGAAATCTTGGTCTTGTCAGGATGTTGCATAACATTTGGCTCCTATTTGACCATTTTGAGGTGGGGGTAGATGTGACACACATCTCATCACCAAAGCAAAGAGAAGATAATCTATACTAATAAAAGGCAAAGCCCTCACTCACTCACTCACTCACTGACTCACTAATTCTCCAACTTCCCGTGTAGGTAGAAGGCTGAAATTTGGCAGGCTCATTCCTTACAGCTTACTTACAAAAGTTAAGCAGATTTCATTTCGAAATTCTACACGTAACGGTCATAACGGTCGATAACGGTCGACAACGTCCGCCATGTTTAACTTTCTTATGTTCTTAATTTTTCTCTTTGTAAAAACTTGATTGCTTTGTATGGATTGTAATAAAATTAATAAATAAAAAAAAAAAAAAAACTTTCTTATTTATGGCCCCATCTTCACGAAATTTGGTAGGCGGCTTTCCTGCGCTAACCGAAACAGAAGTACTTACTTATTTCGATGGTATGACGCCACTGTCAGCTGCCATATTGAACTTTCCAACGTCACCAATTTTCCAACTTCCCGTGTAGGTAGAAGAATGACCCCGTCTTCACGAAATTTGGTAGGTGGCTTCCCTGCGCTAACCAAAACCGATGTACGTACTTATTTCGGTGGTATGACGCCACTGTCGGCCGCCATATTGAATTTTCCAAACGTCACAAATTCTCCAACTTCCCGTGTAGGTAGAAGGCTGAAATTTTGCAGGCCCATTCCTTACAGCTTACTTACAAAAGTTAAGCAGGCTTCATTTCGAAATTCTACACGCAATGGTCATAACGGTCAACGACGTCCACCATATTGAACTTTCTTATTCATGGCCCCATCTTCACGAAATTTGGTATGCGGCTTCCCTGCGCTAACCGAAACTAATGTACATACTTATTTCGGTGGTATGACGCTACTGTCAGCCGCCATATTGAACTTTCCAACGTCACTAATTCTCCAACTTCCCATGTAGGTAGAAGGCTGAAATTTGGTACTTATTTCGGTGGTATGATGCCACTGTCGGCCGCCATATTAAACATTTAACGGAAACCGATGTACGTACTTATTTCGTTGGTATGACACCACTGTTGGCCGCCATATTGAACTTTCCAACGTCACTAATTCTCAAACTTCCTGTGTAGGTAGAAGGCAGAAATTTGGCAGGCTCATTCCTTACAGCTTACTTACAAAAGTTAAGCAGGTTTCATTTCGAAATTCTACGCGTAATGGTCATAATGGTCAACAACGTCCGCCATGTTGAACTTTCTTATTTATGGCCCGATCTTCTCGAAATTTTATAGGCGGCTTCCCTGCACTAACCGAAACCAATGTACGTACTTATTTCGGTGGTATGATGCCACTGTCGGCCACCATATTGAACTTTTCAACAGTCTTTGTTACTTATGGGCCCATCTTCAAGAAATTTGGTACATGGGTTCCCAACGCTAACTGAATCCTACTTACGTACATATATACGTCCATAGCCTGCAGCTCAGTCACTGTGTGAGGTGGCGTTGGGTCCCCCATCCCAACCCCTCCCACGTTGTTGGCTGGCTGCCTGCCTATATAAGACCGTCCGTCGCTCCGGTCTCTACATTCCCTTCCTTGCTTCGCCACGGGATTCACGTCTCCCTACTGATAACTACAGCCTTTTTGTTTAATCCATGGCTTCTCCGCTGTTTTATTGTTTGTTTATTACAATTATAGTTATTGTATAGGTATTTTAGACTTACTTTACATTGCTCAGGTACCCATTTCCTTTATCATTCCAACCCCCATTACCATGTCTATCGAGGTGATCACTATCGATCAAAGAACTGTCACTTTACTGAGTGGTTTCCATGCCCGGAGATGGCACCTACCTTTTCCATTCTTTTTGTTACATATTGCACGGCCATATCAGGCTCACTCTTGATATCCGGAGGAACATTGTGTCTTATGTATTGAATGACTGGGACAGGTTCAAGGTGTGGACTGATGACGGTACAGGAGATAATTATACTACACAGGAGCACTATAAGACTGAAATGCTTAAGCCCTTCACCTATGGTTCTGCATGTGAGTTGATGGCTGCCGCTGAATTGTTCGGTTGTCGCTTTCAAGTGTTCTGAAATGGCCAAATATTTTACACCTTTCGACAACCGCCAATGCCTCTTAAACATCTTAGATTCACAGGTGACGATTTCAGTAGTGGACACTTTGATATTTATGAATGTTTAAACTCTCAAAAGCTGGATGTGATTTTATCGATGAAACCGGTTGTGTGCTTACAACGCTTGACAGATGCCGAATGTCACTTCAACACAACAAATCCTGCAAATACTGTCGTAATTGAAACAAACCATGAAACTCAAACCGATTATGACAGCAGCAATCCAAGCTGTGAGATTTGAAACAAGATTACTGTTCACATGGCCAACTGTAAGTTACATGCTCAAGAGTAAGCTCAGCGCACAGCTTGGTCATGTTACAACTGGAGGGCCGAACTGACAACATGGTATACAAAGAGATCCTTAACAAATAATTATTGGCATATTTTCCCTCAGTTTAAAAAGGTTAAATTTTCTTCTTAATAAAAATTTTAAGGCAGTACTTCGCCGCTGCGAAGCGCGGGTATTTTGCTAGTAAACATATAAAAATTAGATGGGCTGATGTCATAGAAGGCCTGTCACCAACTCCTGCTTAAAGGTCACTTGTCATTGTGTGTTCCTTTTGTGTAAAAACTGAAAAAAAAAATGAACACCACCTAATGATATTGCGGCTGAGCCATCACCTCAATAGATAAATAAATAAATAAATAAAGAAATCCTCAATCGAGTATAGCATGATTGACAAGAAAACTGTGGAAAAAGTTACATTTAACTTTATTTTAAATTATCATAATTTCAAACAGCAATTTTATATACTCAGAGTTTTGACAATTACTCTTTCAAGGTAGCTTCAGGGGGCAGAGCCCTCCCAAGTGTTTCCCACAGTGGCAGTAATTCATCTTTAGGCAATTCAACACATTTTCAAGAATTAACACAATGTTCCTTAATGTATTAAATTGGGCTTGCTTTCAGTAGCAATAGGATACACCATTATCATAAATTGTGGAGCTTGGAAAGAAGTTATACAGAACATATTGAAAGCAAAAAAGATTATGCATTGCGTTCATTGTGATCAAAAGTGAAAATTCCGAATTTTATGCTCATGGCCCAGTGTTTCTTTTTAATATGCTGTACTTGCTTGGTTAAGAAGGCTTCTGTCATCCAATTTTCTTTTTCACTTAACAAGGAAAATAAAAAGATGCAAATTTTGTGAAGACTGCTTATGGCTGATCTCATTCATCGTACTCTCAAAAGACACGGAGGTCTGCACATTAGGGGTGCAAATTAAAACATCCATTTAAAAATGGAAGTAAAATGTCTTAATGTCTTTGGATTTTAGTGTATGTAGGCACAGTATGTTTACATGGACTGTTCCAGAACCACTTGATTGACTTAGAATGCACAGAGATCTCTATTATACTGTATTTGTCATATTTAAAAAATGTTTTCTTTTTAACTTGTTACACATTGTTTATATTTTTGAAAGAGAATAAAGTTTTACTTTTCAAAAGTTTTTATGACAACCGTGTCAATTTATTTGAGCCTATGTTGCAATACCTCAAATATCAGAAAAGATTTTAAATCAATTTCATGTATGTTTTTAACCTTTCATGTTCCAAATGTTTCTGTCTGCCATTTGTAAATCGTCGGGACAAAGTGTATTGTTACATTTGTATAGTAGTTCGTGCTTATGAGTCCAGCATCCTAGCTTCACATCATGCACCTTGGTCATGGTCTGCATTGAGTTTGCATTTTCTTTTTCTGTCCGCTTCTCCTGTGATGTGCCTGCTTCTTTAATCTAAATTGACCACAATGTGGCTGGGTGTGTGTGTGCCCTGCAATGGACTGGCATCTTCTGCAGGGTGGTATAACAACAAGTACCCAGTGCTTCCAGAATAGCCTCTGGCCCTGAACTGCATTAAATGGAATTGTATGTGTAGGTAAATGAGGTAAGGATTTTGCATACAACGTATTAGCATGTGATCAAGTTTTATATTGGTCTGCATCTAATGACTGCTTTCTTACAATTTTTACACAAAGAAATCCTTTATTATTATTACTGATTGTAATCACTTGCTAAACATACCCTCAGTGACCACTTTGTTAGGTATGCCTTGCTTGTAATTGGCAGGGGCCTCTTTTGCCTGCAGAACAGGGTGAATTCTTTGAGGCAAGGACTCAACAAGGTGAAGAAAACACTCCTTAGGGTCTGGCATCAAGTGGTAACTATGTTATAAACCGGGGTCCTCAATCACGGTCCTGGAGGGCCGCAGTGGCTGAAGGTTTTTACTCCAACCCAGTTGTTTAATACGAAGCACTTATTGCTCAAGTAACACTTCTGCGTCACTTCAGTTGTCTCGCTCAATACGATTTTGAACCCTTATTGCTTATTTTAGTCTTAAACAGATGTAGTCTTGGTTTTTAATTGCTCCTAATTAGCAATAGCATACAAATGACAAAAGAGACCAGCATTTCTCCATTTAGCTTGTTACCATTTACACCTGTGTGTATTTATCATGCACTATTAGGTTTAATTAAATACTTGGAAGGAAAGTGAAGGACTGAGAATTACTCATCCATTTTAGCCTTCAAATCATTTGAATGATATCCTCAGAAAGGGAAGGAAATCTAGGATATGAGAATTACCTGGCATACTGTAGCAGAGTTAAAGTACTAACAAGCCATGAAAATAAATTATTGGCAAAAATTGCTTTCTAATTAAGCAACCGGGTTTGAACAAAAACCTGCAGCCACTGCGGTCCTCCAGGACTGTGATTGAAGACCCTGTTATAAACCTTCTACTTCATTTCCTCTCAAAAGTGCTATGCTGGATTAAGATTTATTGATTGGTGCAGTAAACTAAAATCATTGGTTGTCTGGTTTATTACACCAGAATGAGATGATGCATGCTTTATAACATGGCATATACTGTGGCACGAAATGGATGTACATGGTCAGCAGCAATGCATTCAAAAGACATAAAGTTGGCCTTTACAGGACTAATGAGTGCCATGCCAATTAGTTATTACTATCACTAGCCTGTATCAATGGACCGGATCCATAGATTCGAGCTATTTACTCTAATCTCTGACCCAACAGAAGCCAAGATTCATCACCTAAATCTTCAGTGGTTCAGTTTCACTGTAGCTTCATCCATCCATCCATTATCCAACCTGGTATATCCTAACTACAGGGGTCTGCTGGAGCCAATCCCAGGGCAGGAAACAAACCTCAGGCAGGCGCCAGCCCACTGCAGGGCACACACACACACGCTAGGGACAATTTAGGATCACCACTGCACCTAACCTGCATGTCTTTGGATGGAAACCGGAGTGCCCAGAGGAAACCCACACAGACTCGGAGAGAACATGCAAACCCCATGCAGGGAGGACCCGGGAAGCAAACCCGGGTCTCCTAATTGTGAGGCAGCAGCACTACCGCTGCGCCACCGTGCCACCTCTGTAGCTTCATCCTCCTGTCATTAGCTGGTCACCCAGTGTGGTCTTCTGCTGCTGTAGCCCATCCACTTCATGGCACAATACATCATGCATTTAGAGCTGCCCTTTTGTACACCACTGTAATGGAAAACTGTTATTTGTGCATCTGTGGTCTGACTGTCCTTTTTCATTTCACTTGTCTCAAAAGCAAAATGTTTTTGCCTATAGAATTTACTGGATGTTTTAATTTATTGCTCCTTTTTTCTAGATTCTGTAGTGCATGAAAAACTTATGAGAGCAGCTGTTTCTCAGATACTGGAACACCCACATCTGGCACCAAAAACAATATTCATATATTTTTCAGATAACCTTGGATCTAAAATCATTACTTTAACTCTAGTTTTTAGAGTAATACAAGAGGGGATAACAATGTTATTAAAAATCTCTTGTGATAACTTACTTGTGATATATTGACATAGTTTACGCTTGCTTTTCAATCTGTACTCATGGTTATATTGTGCTTAAAATCAAATATTATTGTGCCGCATGTTTACTCTAGTCAGGTACACTGATGTTACTTGGCACTATTTGTTCACAGCCTTGCAAATGTGAATTACAAATACAGAGAAACTCAGAATTGAATTAAGACATGGTGATGTAGAGAAGAATGTGTGGTGACTGCTAAGTATAATTGATACAGGAAGATATGAATTGACAAATACTTAAAATGTGACATTTCCGGGAGCAACCGAAAAGTCGTGCACGATGAAGAATTCCGCTGTTCAGTGATTTAGAATTGGCAAATTCTATGAATAACCCATTTAACTTTACGCCTCCGAAATCTTTAAAGAAATTCTAACAAAACAATTCCAAAAACAGTTTGAGGTTTATTAATAAAATAAATAATCACACTACATAAGAAACAGATATAATGTTTTATTTACTTTTAAAACTTTTATACAAAATTATAATATAAAAAAGCTTTGCTCTTGGTTAGTTGAACATAATGACCAGCTAAAATAATATTTCAGAGATAAGTGTGCCACCCAGTGGTTGGAAAGCATATTGTCTTTAAGGACCATTCAGTTCAGTGCAGTAGACTGGAAAAGAAAAAATCAGTAAGCTGAGAGCTTGAAATGGGAGCCCTTCACACTTTGATCTTCATCCTGCATGTCCAGTGCCTTTAAAAACTTGATGCAGAAAGACAGGCAGTGTTAGAATCTCCTGCACCTGGAACAGTGAAGAAATCTCCCAGGCCATCTTCACAAAGCTGTCCATACTCATTATTGTAGAAGGTCTGTCCAGACAGCTGGCATAGGTAGGGTGGCTGGCAGAGACCTATCTGCTCTGTAAAGAGGGCTGTAGCATCTGTACGTCTGCTGGAACTATAAAGGAAAAGAAAAGGTTATGTAAGTTTTACTTTGTTATACAGTGGAATCAGAAAGGATTCAGACCCTTCACTTTCCACACACTTTCTTTTGTAGATTTTTAATGGATACATTTTCAATTTTTGCTCATCAATCTACACTCAATATCCATAATGACAAAGTGCAAACTTGCTTTCAGATATGTATTCAAATTTAGTAAAAATCACAATCTGAAATCTGTCATTTATATAGATATTCAGACCCTTAATTCAGTACTTTGCAGAAACCTCTTTGCATCAATTACATTTCAGGTCTTCTTGGGCTCTACAAATTTTGCACACCTGGATTTGGGCAGTTTATCCTATTCTTCCTGGCAGATCATTTAAAAGCACCATTAGACTGGATCCAGGGATGCTCCATGGGATTTAAGTCTGGACTTTGGCTGGGTCACTCAAAGACAGTCAGAAAGTCCTGAAGCCACTCCAGTGTTGTCCTGGGTTGTATGCTTCATATCAACCATTGCTATCAGTATGAGACTGCATGTTCTAGAGCAGGTATTTTCAAAGACCTCTCTGTTTTCCACTGCATTAATTTGTCCCACAATTCTGACCAGTCTCCCTGTCCCTACCATAGCATCCCCAAACGTGATGCTGCCAACACCTTGCTTCACCATAAGGTTGGTAGTAGGTAGGTGATGAGTAGTGCCTGGTCTTCACAACCCATAGTGCTTGGAGTTCTGCCTGAAGAGATTATATTATGTCTCATCAGACCAGAGAATATTTTTCCTTATGGTCTTAGAGTCGTTTAAAATGCTGTTTTTTTCAAACTCTAACTGGACACTCATATCTGTTTTACTCAAGAGTTGCTCATCTCTGATTATTGGAGTGCTGCTGAGGTAGTCATCATTCCAACAGGTTCTCCCATCTCTGCAGAGAACTTCTAAAGCTCTGTTAGAGTGACCATTAGGTTCTTGGTCACTTCCCTGACCAAGGCTCTTCTTGCCTAGTTCATCAGATTGGTTGGACGGTGAATTCCACAAAGAGCCCAGGTGATTCTGAATTTCTTCCATTTCATAATTATTGAGGCCATTGTGCTCCTGAGAGCACTGAAAGCTTTCAAAATGGTTTTAGACCCTTGTCCTTATCGTGCCTCACCACAGTTTTTTCTCAGAGGCCTTTAAAGAGTTCCTTGGATTTCATGAATTGTTTTTTTGTCCTGACATGCATTGTAAATTGTGGGACATTCTACACACATGTGTGTGCCTCTCTAAATAATGTCCAATCAAGTCAATTTGCCACAGGTGGACTCCAGTCACATTCTAGACACACCTTAAGGATGATTTAAGCAAACAGGATACACCTGATCCATGTTGCTAGCGGTACTCTTGTTTTAGTGAAACAGTGACATTCAGTCAAAGAGTTCTAACTTCAAGTGCCAGGATGCACCATAACTCAATCGAATAGTGGGATGGGATGGGGTCCCTTGTGAAAATCCCCTAAAAATGATGGTATGCTAAGAATGGGCGCAGTTGCCCTATGTAAAGGCACGTGTAATCTAAAAATTCTAAGAGGTGCTGGTACTGTGTACCGGTGAGTATTGTCCCACGTCAAGCACTGTACCTGACCATAGTTTGAATTGCCATAGAAAAGGGTCTCATTAATTCAATAATTATATAAAGGAGAAATTTTGGTTTTAGATTTTTGATAATTTGCAATACTTTCTGAAAACAGGTTTTCACTTTGTCATTATGGGTTATCGAGTGTAGGTTGATGTGCAAAAATGGAAAATTTATCCATCAAAAATGAAATCTACAACAGAATAAAGTGTGCAGAAAGGATGTGAATACAAATCTGCAGTACTTCTTATTTATATATGTGGTAATTAACAAAATAATTCAATCTGTTATTATCTGAACATTTTTTATTCTTCATCCTTTCAAAGTACCTAAATTCCCATAAATAAATTCTTGTGTTATAGTTGGTTAACTAGAAATATTGTCTATTTATTCTATGAAGACTTTATTTTTAAACAAAGCTATACTAATAAAAGAGGATCCTCAAGTGGTAGTCATGGATGCTGAAAACTAAGGAAAGGAGGCTATAATGAACTAAGCTCTAGAGCAAGGGTTCCCAAAGTGGTCGATATCGACCCCCTGGGGTCGATTTGAACTTTCTAGGGGTCGATAGTTTCAATAAAAAAATTGGGGGGTCAACGACAGCAAAAATAGACCCCCTTACTACTGCTATTTGTTTGTTACTTCAAAATATCTATGATTCCAATAGGTACCTAATTAAGAAGTAAAATAATTAAAAAAAACACTTTTTTGATAAAAACACATTACATACCAAACTTGCGAACAAAAAGGTAAAATGTGTCATTAAAAGAGTCACACGTAAGAATGCATGAAAATACATGTAACACAAACATACAGTATCTGTGCATTGTCTTATCGAACGTATCAAAGCAAGTGCGAACATGAAAAACCGTTGCATGTCCGCTCTTGCTTGCGGTGGGACGAGACGACGGATATTCTATATTAGCAGAATCTATCAGTCTTGTACGGTCATGCTTTCATAAAACACTATAAATTGGTTCGTTTGATGTGACATGTACTTATTTGTGATTTGAACTTTGAATATAATTATTTATTGAGGAGCAGTACTACGAAAAAGAAAATTGGAGGACACAGTTTATTCAAGTAAGAACAAAAATCTTCTGTTTCAAGTAAGTACATACTTTATTGTTTTTTTTTTTTTAATCACAGGGACTGTCGAAATTGTTTGTTAATAAAAGTTTGTATTTCTTCAGATAATAATATGACTGAACCAAAAAAGAAATGCAGACAGTACAGCTTGGACTATTTGTACTTATTTTGAATTTACATATTTATTTCATAAATGTCAAAAATGTAAAAAAAAAAAAAAAACTCTGCTCGTATTTTTTTGCTTAAATTTTCATTAGTGCAGGTTTCGATATTAAATGTTGCACAAGATAATGCCATATTCCGTAGCCATTTTATCTTTTTAAATCATAATTACAAGTGATTAAAATCTGATACCTAGTGAAATATTTAATATTGAGTACTGTACAAATGTATTCATTTGAGTAAGTAAAGTAAATGACTAGGGGGTCGACGGTTTTAAAAGTTTTTGGTAAAAGGGTCGGCGGCCGAAAAAAGTTTGGGAACTCCTGCTCTAGAGTTAACCACAATTCAAACTGCAGATGGTCCAAGACTGGGTCATTTATGCTCACTGTGGATTCACTGCATTTTTCACTGATTCCTGATGCTTGAAACTGCTGGTAATGGGTAACATTTTAAACAGACTTTCATTTCCAGTATTTTTCCTCAACCCACATTTCACTATGATTATTTAATGTTGCAACGTCTCTTGACTCTCTGTTGATTCTTTACAAATGTATGCAGCTCTCAGATGTTATTGCTTATTTATAATACTAAAATATAATACTAAAGAGGCATAGTAGGAAACAATAAATGATAAAATAATTCCGTAGCAAATATTCTTCTTGACTCTCTGTTGATTCTTCAGAAATGTATGCCGCTCTCAGATGTTGTTGCTTATTTATAATACTAAAATATAATACTTAAAGAGGTGTAGTAGTAAACAATAAATGATAAAATAATTCAGTAGCAAATATTCTTACATTACCTATGTCCTTAGTCTTGAATATGTGCACTGTAGTTTGTTATGTAATGAATATTATAAAAGAAAACTAAACTGAATGCAAATTGAGTGGCCACATAAGATAGAGAATACCTAATGGTGAGATGATCCTTCAACTGACCTCAGAGCACCCTGAGTTCTTCAGATCACGGAAAAAATGGTTAAAGTGAGGCATATGTAAGCTGCTGGCCCAGGTTGTGTCTATTACAGTTTAACTTGGAGCAGATATCCTCTCTCAGTATCTCATTCTATCTCCTCCAACAGATGTCTTATCAAACTGAGATCTGATGACTGGTGAGACAGCTGCATTAAACTACTTCTCTATCACATTCCTGGAACCATTCCAGCACTTTTGAAGCTTATGGCATGAAATATTATTCTGCTGATAAAGTTTATTTGTAAATGGATACAAGGCTTTTCAGGAGAAAAACCTGAACCTTCCACAATCATAAGTAAGCAGTATTTTGGAAATACAAATCCATACACTGTTTTTGCAATGGTTCCCAGTGTTTGTGTTTTACGTCCTAATAGATCTGCACATTTTTGGCTTTCTTAGCCACAAGTAGAACTTGGGTTATTGACTTTCACACCAATTTTTGTATGTTACAATGTATTCATTTGGATATACCTCTTTGGGAATCACCATTGCAATCAACTTTTAGGCCTATTCACCAACAGTTTATATATCTAACCATGGGACTGACATTGGGTGGATGTTAAATGAGTTGTGGTCCATTCTATGACACGTTTGTGTGTGAAAATACTAGCATGGTTGCTCTACATGATACACACATGCATCTGTACCTGACACTTATTAACATATGATAAACAAAGGTGCAAAAGTGTTTGTTCTTGCCAATTCTCCATTTAAATAACATATACACAACTCATTGGTACCTGTCTGTATGATTCAGTCTGCATTGTCTGGTCAGTAATATAAAGTAATGGATACCCACTGTCCGAAGAACAAGTGTAGCAGCTTGTGATTTGTCTGTATGTTTAAATAACGGTTTTGGGTTCAGAAACACAGTATGGGCTGCAATTATCTATCTATCTATCTATCTATCTATCTATCTATCTATCTATCTAT
>JANRMT010062861.1:44171751-44183798 GCA_026402145.1 Polypterus bichir lapradei | reverse complement strand
TATCTATCTATCTATCTATCTATCTATCTATCTATCTATCTATCTATTTCAGCCATAGTGACTATTGGGTTCTTGGTCACCTCTCTTACTTTGACCCTTCTCACCTTAGTGGTGGCCAGTAGTAGAAACAGTTGTGGTTGTTGAAAATTTCTTCCATCTAATAATTATAAAAGCAGATGTGCTCTTGGGAACCTTCATTGTTACAGAGATGTTTTGTAGACTTCCCCAGATCTGTGCCTTGACACAGTTCTGTCTCTAAGCTATTCATGCAGTTCCTTCAGCCTTATGGCTTATTTTTTCTCTGATATACATTGTCAGCTGTGGGAACGTATCTAGACAGGTGTGTGCCCTTCCTATTCACATCTAGTCAACTGAACTAACCACAGGTGGGCTCCAAATAAGGATAAGATACATCTCAGTGATGATCAATAGAATGAGAAGCACCTGAGTTAATGTGAAATTTCAGTTTTATATTTGTAATAAGTTTGTTAAAATTGAGTCAACAAGTGATTTGACTTTGAATATGTACAGTATGTGTCTATGGAACATAATACAGGCTGAGCAGAGCTGATGTATCCATTAGGCGACATAGGCGATTATCTAAGGTGCCAACATATGAGGGGCGTCATTTATGAAAGTCAAGGAGTGTGCACTGCTTAAAGTCTGAGGTATAAACACAGTAGCTTGTGCTACTGAAGGGGCACACACTATGAACACCAAGGGGGACCCATTAACTCCCTTCCACCAGTTCATCAAAGTCTAATAATACTGACTACCCTCTATGGACAACGTCCATCCATGCCACCTGGTATTCTCAATGAACTTCAACTAGCACCGAGATTGAGGTTACCTAGAGTCATGTTCTGACACCATCATCAGATTAAAGTAATGTCCTACCAAAATTAATTTGAATTTTTCCTCTCAGAGATCAACGTCTCAGATTTCTAAGTACAATTTGCATGCACAATGCTGAAAAAGTTGATTAATATATTTTTTTTATTTTGTAATGAAATGAGAGATGAGTATAGGGGCACATCAAAACTCTATGAATATGAGTAACCATTTGAAAGGGCATTTAAGGGAACTTTCACAATCAAAAGCCTGTACTTCCTAAATCTCTCTTAGTATGTAAGAACAACATCTGAAAGTAAAATTGTTTTTTTTTGTAATCATTTTAAAATTATTTTTAAAGACAAAAGAGAAAATGATGATGACCATATAGAAAGGTTCAGTATATAAGAAAGGTTCAGTATCAAAATAAGAATAAAATCCCCATTCCCACCAGCACCCATCCACTCCCCCTTAGGAGCTGACTGAAAAAAAATGTAACCACATGTCCTACACATCCCATTTAAAATGGAATAAGTGATTATTAATAAGTGCAACTCCTTTTTCTAAAGATGTACTGTATATATAATGGATGAAAAAGAGAAATGGAATTAATACAAATTGCTCAAAGTTCTAAAAAGAAGTAAGTTATAAAATAAGTTCCTTCAAGATTTGGTCTTGCTTTTTCGACAGAAATGTCAGAAAGATCAGTAGCAGAAAAACTCACTAAGACCAGTTTCTTATTGGAGGGTGAAAAGGACTATAAAAAATAAATCTAGAAGTAAAACAAAGCTGTGGAGAATAAGAAATAAAGACATCCCAAATGAGTGAAAGAGAAAGAAACAGATGACCAAAAAGATGAGGTAGGAAGGCAGGGCCAAAACATATGGAAAAAGAAAGTAGGCATTTCAGGAGAGAATAAATTAATAAAAGGACCAAACTCATTAATCATCGTTTTAAATGATCATATGTATAAATCCTGTGGACAATTTTACATTGGAAAAAAAAGCAGGTTGTTTGAATTTTTGAAATAGTTTTTGATTTATTTAAAGACTGAATTCCAGTTCAACGCAGAAGAGGAGTGCAGATCTCCCACTTAACAGAAAGAGTAGACAGGCTTTTTACCGGCACCTTGAAGATGCATGCAGAGAATTAAGACAGGTTTTAATTGAAAACTGGTTGTTGAAACAAAATTGAAAAAAGAAAAACATGAGATAGGCAATGATCAAGCTGTATCTGAAAGAAAAAAGTGCAGGAAGGTAGAGAAAATTTAGAGGAAGGACAGCGGATTGAAAAAAAAAGAGACTGACGATTGTATGAATACCTAAAGCAGACCACTGTGGATATAGGAATGGGCGCCCACTAATTTTAAGAGCTTTACAATCAAAGATAGGGGTTTTCGAACACCATTCCTTTGAATTAAAATGATTGATTATCCCTCAAAGTACCTGTGTGCCATGAATCCTCTGTGTTTGTGCTCTATTCGTTCAAATTCTTCAGATGCCAAGACCATCCCACTATCTGTTTGGTTATCCTGAAAAATGAAGTCAACAAAGAAAATCATTTTTTTTTCATTTCACTGCCACGCTTGATTATACATGACTGGCTCTTTCATTTGTTATGCAATAATGTGTATGTGTCCAAAAAATGAACAAGCCCTAGAAGCAATGCTGTTGGTGCATTCAACTACATTCTGTAATGGAGTTAGTTAACATGGGCCTCCATATGGATTCATCATAACATAATTCTTATTTTCTGCAAAATCTAATCTGTGAGCTTGATAAAAGACAGAATAAAAGCTCCCAATTAACATAAATGTAGACACTGACAGGTCAGGTCCTCCCACCCTTTACTCTATATTGGCAGGTCTTCAAGAATTGTGGAACATCTTGTGAATATCCTGAGTATTTTGAACTTGGATGACTGACATACAAGATCAAGATACATAATAACTGTTTGCATATATACTGTATATGGGTACAGCTGTTTCTGTACCCTCTTTACTGCCTTCACTGTACACACACCATGTTGGTGGCATTTGAAATTTTATGAAAAAGAGAAACCCTCTTGGGGCATAACAGTTTGAAAGTTTATCTCTTATGTACCACATGTACAATAGATATGGTGTTAATGGTGTCATGTCTCTAAGAATTTCATGAAGAATGCCACCATTTAGGTAAAGACCAACAAAAAAAGGCTACAGTGAAAACCCAACCCAACTGGTTGATAAAAATAAAGGCTGACATTTCTATACTTTATACTCACAATACTTTTTTTGTCCTTTGTCTTTGTTATATCATGAGAGCAACGGGTACAAGGCAGTAATTAGTCTCTTATTTTAGTCTGTAGTTGTTTTAAATGGGTGAAAGAAAATAATAATTAAAAAAAAATATCAGCTTTTATATTTTTCAGTTCATTATGTGGAAAATTAGATACAAAATAATTGCAGGTAGGGTTTTTATTTTTTCCTTGTATATTCTTGTGCTCTAATTTTTGTTAGCTTTCTGTTACATGGCAGTAATCGCTGGTTTTACACCTTCTGGTTTGATATTTGCAACACAATGAGTTAGTGTTGGGGTGTCGCAGTGGTAGTGCTGCTGCATCACAGCAAGGAAACTGGGGTTTAAGTCCCAGGTACTATCTGGGTGGAGTTTCTTCCTGTGTCCATATGAGTTTCCAGTCCAAAGTCAGGCAGGTTAGGGGGACTGATGATGCTCAGTTGGCTGTGTGTGTGTGTTTCACTCTGCTTTAGGCTGGTTTCCTGTCAAGGGATTGTTCCTCCCTTGCGCTTGAAGCTTGCTGAAATAGGTTCCAGCTTTCCCACATCTCTGCACTGAATAAGCAGGTTTGGAAAATAGCTGGATAGGTCAGTGTCAAGTTTACCTTTGCTGCTTTTTCAGTATTGCATGCCATGTGGTGGAATCAGGCTAAAATAAGTGTAATTTCCACTACCCTTTTATCCATAGAGTATCAGGAACATCTGTAGAAATTTCATTGCTCTCTGTGGTCCAGTTTCATATGGTGAAAGACATCAAATAGGGTCACAGTGACACCATGGTCACAGATGTTTCTTCAATCTTTTCATGCAGAAAATAAGACTATAGTTGAATTTTTTTTTCTTTGTGTGTAGTTTTAAAAAATTTCCCAAAGTTGTTTAAATGCTTTCTGGTGGTTTGTGAACTGTACATTTTTATGTGTAATATATAGTAGCAAGTGTATTGGAATTACTCGAGTTTAAGCTTAACTGAACTTTGAAATTTCAGTTATGTAGGAAAAATGTAAATAGGAAAGGAGCATAAAACATAGATGACATATAAGTTATGAGCAGTGTGAAATACAACAGAGAAGAAATTAAAACCAGAGTATAATAAAGTAGAAAAAATAAGCTAGTATGTTCCCCATATCATCCCTAAAATTGTATAGCTCTAACCTAGCAGTTCTTATCATGGTAGCGCTGGTTGTGTTCATCTCAGAAGCTGAATGAAAAGCTGTTAGTTTTAATGTTTGGTTTCAGTTTAATCTGCCTATCATAGTCATTTAAAAGAAAGACCAAAACATTCAAAATAGCAAAGAAGTGGCAAAGCTGTTTACTCACAAGATGTGTCTTATGGGACGTCTGCTCAAGAGGATACTCTTCAAATGTTTTGACTCGCCCATGGCCATGTACTGGGAAGGTTGCATTCAAGCAGCCAGAGAAAGACAAGCAGTTGTAGTATCTGAGGAGAAAACAAGCCTTTTGGTTACCCTGCACCCAACTACTCAAGACAAAGAGGAGATGAATTTCTTCCACTGATGTTATTACATATATTTCATGAATGCGTGACCTGACTTTTTGATTTTTTGTCGATTTAAGATTATAAAAGGTTAGCTGTTTTCATAGATGTCTTCTGAAATAGGCCTTACCTGCCAGCCATGGCCTCACATGCCAAATGCAACTCACACTCCTCCTCCTGGGAGGGTGGCCGTGAAGATGCCTGAGAGAATCCATCATCTTCTGAGCTCTGGGATAGATTCAGAGGAATGTAGTCCTTTCCTTCCTAGTAAATATGAGGAATCAATAAGTAAATGCATTCTAAATCCATCCATTAACTTTTTAACCCTATTTATTCAGTCCAGATGTTTGAGAAGCCAGGTCTTATCCCAGGAATATATGGACAAGGAAGGAGTCAGTACTGAACAGAACCCAAGTCTATTCCAAGACCAAATTCCTTATCCTGGACCAAGTAAGAGTCATTACTTTTTGAGTAGTGAGAAAGCACTATATAAATGTAAAGAATTGTTATTATTATTATTATAGTCATTGGATTTAAAACAATAAGGCTGCGCAACTTCAGATTCCCATCACTCTCAGTCAGTGAACCTGAACAAGTCATATGCTGACCAACTGAGTAATGAATGTTCACCACTTAAGGCACTAAGTTAACATTTCTGTCAGACATAAGGAAGTTTAAAAAACACTCATACAACCATTATTCATCTAAAGTTACAGGTTTAGGCTAAATGGTTCTCACATTTTATTAAACTATATGTTTTTACAGCTCTGTTTTTAGCTAAAAATAGCATAAGACCTAAAACATCTGGAGTTTCTAGGATTGTGCTAGACTGAAAGGCTGCCTGTCCACCATAACACTTTGCACCTAGAGATTTCAAAATAAATTTCTCAATAATCTCACCTTCAAAACATTTTCTTGCAACAAATCTCCCAAAATCTCCACCAATGCAGGAAATGTAGGTCTCTTCCTTGGCTCACCTTGCCAGCAGGCCAGCATGATCTGATATCTACAGAGTTTAAAGTGGAGAGAACAAATTGACGATAAGCCATAATTACTCCATTACAGCCCCGCAGTAACAAATGTAGATTTTTTTCATCCATCGACTGTGGACTATGCCTGAAAAACGTTTATATTAAATTGGTTCTCTGATGAAGTGAGAATTACATTTTTTTAATAGAATGGGCATTTCCATTTCTGCTGTAGCTTTCTTAAGAGAAGAAATGTGAACCATAAATTAAAAACAAAAATAATCTGGTGCAGTGTTCCACACAAGTTTTTCCATACTCTGATGGTTCTCAATCAATGCATGTCTGTGTTGTGGTCCAGATTTCTGAAGAAAATAACACAACATTAGGGAGCACTTGACAGATGGAAACAAGGTATAAACATGCTTCAAATGTGATAGACTGGTGATGGATGAGGGATCAATGTGTGGATGTGACTTTCACCGGTGATTCGGTGATTTAGTGAGTTTCTGATACTTCACACTAATATATTAAACAAGTGAATACTTATAAAAAAAAGACATTTCAGATTTTGATTTATAATAATGTTTCAAACCTTTCTGAAAATGCTTTCACTTTGTCATTGTGGGTTATTGAGTGTAGATTGGTGGGCACTATTGGCAAAATTATCCATTTAAAATTAAATCTACAAGACAATAAAGTGAAGGGGTCTGAATACTTTGTGGATCCAATGTATATGAAGTAGTTGCTCATGTATATTAAAACATCAAATGCAGATTTGCTTTAAACCTCCAATTTGTGTTGTTCTTCTGGTACTTTATATGCCTCTTCATTTTCTGTTTTGATTTGTGTCTTATGAAATACTTTATAAACATTTGGAAATGCAAATCAAGAATATTGTTCCCTACTGGACTGCAAAGACGATTGCATTGAAAAGGGCATGAACAAATATATCTAATATGGGCATTTTTACTTCACAATGTTAACCTATAGATTATCTCTGAAAGCATCGGTTTTGGTTTAATGTTACTGTATCATCATAATAAAAAATTCTGGAGGAGTGGTCTGACTGTACTTACATTTCAGGAGAGGCATTCTCCGGTGCCCGCATTCTAGTACCCTCTTTAAGACGCTGACAGAATTCCTCGTCAATCTGTACTCCAGGGTACGGTGATGCACCTTTCAAAATAAAATAAGGAAAAATAAAGGTATGCATTACATACGTGATAGTGACATTTTGAAGGTGGTGAGGTAAATGGTACTGCATAAAGCTTCCACATATTATACACATATATATGTATTACACATGTAAATATACAGTATATATAGGGTGTTATTTGTATTGGAATCTTAAAAGCCCTGTGTGTAGAAATATACATGTATTTGTGCATGCAGTAATTAACCTACTGCATCTGAGGTTTAACAAATTCCATTTATGTAAATATGTAAAATGTGAGTCTTACAGAATTTCTTTTAACTTCATCTGTTTTAATAATATTCAAATGAACCTCAGGGTAAAGGAGTTGAGATCATGAGGATTCCATTCTTGTAAATGTAGTAAGGTGAGAATATTGGGTTCTGCCTTTGAAAAACAGGAACATGTGCTAGCTGATTACAGCTTAACATAATATTTAAACAAATACTAAAATGTGAATGTCTTGCATATATTGTATAATTCAAGAACATCTGTAAATTAGAAAATGTGTTATTAGTTAAAATTCTATTTGTTTTTTTCTCCAAGATTTTTTTATTTTCTCTGACATACAATAAAAATTAAAGTAACTGATTATCCTCACTTTGATATTGCAGTTATGAAGTCATTCATATTTAAGAGCAAGGCAATCCCCAATCCCCAGTTCACTTTCCACCTTATGGTAACAGTTAATGTCATTTTGCTTCCTCTGCATCACTCCATGTCTGTTTTCTTACCTAATGAGAATATTTCCCACAGCAGGACCCCAAAAGACCACACATCACTCTGGGTCGTATAGACTTTGTCAAAAATACTTTCAGGTGCCATCCACTTCAAAGGCAGTCGAGCCTAAAATATAAGGTGAAAGATTTAAAAGATTAGAAAACAATTTGGGTGTCCAAATGGTATGCAAATGTTGGCGACAAGGGCAAGGCAAGCAACACGATGACAAGGGGCAGAGAAACGTTCTACAATAAACCTCCAAATGGCAGAACTATGCTGGCAAAAAGAGGCAACATTTATATACAGGGCCACTTAAGGGGTGCTTTGCCATTTTACACCCCTTATGAATATTGTGTTGTTACATCTCTTTTAAATATGCATATTTTTATTTTTCCATATCTAGTACACTTTACTGTGAAAACTATTCTGTTATACTCAACCAAGCTATGTTTTCTTTTTTTGTGTAAAAATAAAAGAGGTACAAAGGCTGATTAAAAAGAGTTCGGACGATGCTCTTTAATGAACATTTTGTGTTGCACAAACACAGTTTTGATTTTGCTAGTTAAATACAGTTGCCTGCATTCAAAAATACAGTAGAGATAACTTGCAAAAAATGTTCTGTTTTATTTTGAATTCTCCTGTTGGGAATCACCAATCTTAATTATTTTTGAACCAGTAACGGTGTA
Source organism: Polypterus bichir lapradei (assembly GCA_026402145.1). NCBI lineage: Eukaryota > Metazoa > Chordata > Cladistia > Polypteriformes > Polypteridae > Polypterus > Polypterus bichir. The sequence continues at coordinate 44,175,631 of JANRMT010062861.1, read as the reverse complement.
CTGCACGTTACACTTGACTTGAGCATTCCTAGTTTTCATTCTCTTTCTCTGTATGTTTAGCATTTGTTTGCTCAGAGGTTGATGTGCTTGCTGCTTGCTAAGCAGCTCTTCTTTTTTCCACCCTAGCGGCCCACTTCTTCTCTTCTTTCGTCGGCATCTTTTTACGTTAAAAATGATCAAGTCTGTGTTTGTATTGCAATTACTTAGTACGTTTTCCTTAATTTTTCAAGTAAGCTGGCACTTAAGTCTTCAATCTGCCTCAAGAATGATTTAAGATATGAAGAGATAGAGGAAGTGATGGCGAAGGTGGGAGGGAATGAGAACGGCGTCTATACACATGCACCGCACGGCCGATGCCAAGAATTAATTCTACAATAAAATAAAATAAAAATAAAGAGAGTAATAATTCCAAAATTCTTTGCTTTTAATGTAAAGCTGTAGTGCAGAGTTTCAGCATAGTATATGTGTACCAAATTTCAGGCTACAGGTTATTTGATTTTTGACCTTCACCTTCCTGGGTTGACCTTTGACCTTGGAGGTCAATCATCACCCCAAAAGCGGATAGTAGACATCATGTAGTATATGTGTACCAAATTTTAGGTCAATAGTTCAAACGGTTTGCGAGCTACAGGTGATTTAAAATCCTGGACAGACAAACAGACAGCCATGGTATTGTATTATATAAGATGATGCTCTGGAAACAGAAGAAATTCAATTTTATGACTGAAAACTGGATAATATGGATGAATACGTGCACCAGGATATCCAGAATGGCAGGTAGGCAGTGAGGCATAGCAGACAGTCAAAGTGGAGTAGTGGTTGAGGGTTTGGGCTTCAATCCCTGAGGCTGTGGGTTTCGATTCTACTGCTGACTCTGCATGACCTTGAACAAGTTTCTTGACCTGCCTGTGCTCCAGTTGGAAAACCATAAAAATGTTGTAAATTGCCATGGATTAAGGTGTCACCCAAAGAAATGAATGTAATTGCCAGGACATAATAAATCACATGAAATAATACTTTCATCTTGATATTGTTCATTCTCTACATAGTTGACATGAAAACAAGTAAAAAAATGCTATATCTTCTGAACCTGAAAATTCTACTTTAAAGTTACAATGAGTCAGAGTGTATGTTCTTCAACATGGTGTAAAAGCCTCTTTGCAATATTTGAAAATGTTTATTAAGCTCTTCTAAATTCTCCAAATAAGTTTCTTGATATTGTGGGCCAGATTTTACCCTGGCTCTTCCATCAGCATGTTCTACAGTAAGGCACTCTCTAGGATTTCTCTTTAGTGCTGCTGGCTGAGGTTGTGTTCTGATACTTCTGTGTGTCCATTTCCATTTAAATCACTGAGATTAGTTCAAACTAAAATACTCCTCTGCCTAGGTGAGAGTGCAGTCTCAAAGCTGTGTAGATATTTCAGCTTTTGCTCTAATTTACTCTAGTTAGTTAATTTCATACCACAGTATTTCATTTTCAGGTTTCTGGAAGCATTATGACTTACATTTCCTTTTCTTACGTAGTCCGGGTCTTTGTATATGTCACGAGCCAGGCCAAAATCACAGATCTTAACAACATTATTTTCTGAAAGCAGAATGTTTCGGGCTGCCAAATCTCTGTGAATGCACTAGGGGAGAAGAAAATAGAGCAATGTTTTATTTAATAAAGCATGGAATATTAGACTGTTAAAATATTACCCCACGAAATAATCACCATGACATTTGGGCCATGTGTAAGGAAAGTCTTATTACTTTGGCATTTCCCCAAAAGCAAACACAATGAAAACTAATATAAATATGATACACATGTTACTTTTGGTAGTAGGGGACATACAGCCTGGTAAGATTATTGTCCTTTGTGTGTGAAATAAATAAGAGCATATAGAAAGAAAAAATAATATTACAAGAGAAAGGGAAAGGTACCGTCTGAACTTATTTTCACAAAGTGAAGGAAGTAGATAAAAATAGATTCAGTTCATATTGAGAGCTCAGATTTACAAATGCAGTATTAAAATTTGTTCTGGGAATCAAAATGGAAACTAGTAGATGAGCAGTAAGCAGTACAAGTGCAATCAGGATAAACACAAGTTCAAAAGCAAGAAATTTAGTGATTACCCAATTTCAAATACCAATGTCAGCACTGAGGAAGTCAAAGAAGTTATTTGCAAAGTAAATGGATCAGTTAATCAACTCAGAAAAAGCAGACATACATTTAGTGCAGATGACAGATGGATAAAAAATTTATATGGAAAAAATAGTTTGGTGACAATGATTTATCCATCCATTATCCATAATGATTTATGAAAAGAAATGTTACTATACAAAGACTGGACAGATTCTACAGAAAAAAACAACACACTCCACAAGAAAAGGTCAAATGCTATAAGTCAGCCATCTTGAGCCTCATCTTCATCCCATGAGCTATGACCGGTCTTTAATAAAAGCAAAACCACTGACAAAATTACCACGCAAAGGTTTCAAAGATCAAAAAAGCAGGAGATCTTGAACACTAGAATGAACACAACATTGGAAACGCAAAAATCAAGACAAAAGACTCACTAACCAATAGCCAGTAAAAGGAATCTGGTTAAATACAACAATAATTTGGGAAGATGGGGTCTTTGGTGACTGCAGAGTACATAATAGTAGTATAAGAACTACAAAGATGGTAAAAGAGGGCACCCAATAAATCAAATTAGGACGTCTAGCACAATTACAATATTTGATAGCCGTTGATTGTCTTCGCTTTTTATTTCTTTATGGTATAAAACAAATAGAAGATTACATAAATGAGAAAATTCTAGTCAGGATAATTAATATTTACCAGGAGATTAGCAACTCTGCTATTTTTAACAATTTCAGTCTATTATATGTTCAACTGTGAACACTTGAAAAGGGTCAAATTTAAAATTATGAATTTAAAAGTATTAAAGACAAAGAAATATCAGTTCTACATTTAATTATGATGGGTGGGAATCATGTAGATATTGCTGGGAATTAATTTGAACAGTTTGTTAAATAACTTTTTTGCTAAGATAAATTATATTTTGGTTGTTGGTTTGTTTTAATTGTATTTTTGTGACTCCATTGGGGTGCCATGTTGTGTGCCATCTTCAATGGCCACAGTCTTATTGTTTATGGTATTGATATCTGTTGCTGGTTCATGCAGTTCAGATGTTGCATTGCTTATGATGCCATTATATTGCCAATTTATAAGAAGGTGACATGCCTAACTGGATGTCTGGACTTTATTTAATAAAAGACTCCAAAGACTAGCTTAGAAAAGAACTTGGAAACCTTTAAATTTGCTTGGTTTTGCCATTTTGTGGTTTATTTTCCTTGTAACTGATCCATGCTTGTTTGACTGTTTTATACAGTTTCCCATCCACTCCACTCCAAACTAAAGCTAATACAAATTAAGTTGCTAAAGCTGTTTTAAGAAAGAGCTAAATGGAATAATTTTATCAGTTAACAGCTGGGAAACTGGATGATGTGCAAACTTTTTGCTTTGGAAGCTTTATAATATTGTTGCTATATTTATGAAATATCTGAAATCATGATATGATAACTGTTTTCAAAACTTTGCACTAAAGAAGTAACATACACACATCATTAAAATGAATGACTGAAATGAATTGATTCTTTTAACTACTCAGGCATTTATCAGTACTTCTTTAAAATACTTCAGTACACAGAAAAAATACCAGGCAGAGAAACTCACCTTTCGTGAAGCTAGGAATTCCATGCCACGTGCCACCTGAAAGCTGTAGCAGATCAGGTCCTCCATAGTCAGTGGGGTCTTCCACAGATCTTCAACTATGAAAAAAATAACAAGATAGATAGATAGATAGATAGATAGATAGATAGATAGATAGATAGA
>JANRMT010062861.1:44076116-44171741 GCA_026402145.1 Polypterus bichir lapradei | reverse complement strand
AGATAGATAGATAGATAGATAGATAGATAGATAGATAGATAGATAGATAGATACTTTATTAATCTCAAGGGGAAATTCACATACTCCAGCAGCGGCATACTGATAAAAAACAATATTAAATTAAAGAGTAATAAAAATGCAGGTAAAACAGACAATAACTTTGTATAATGTTAACGTTTACCACCCCCCACGGGTGGAATCGCATAGTGTGGGGGAGGAACGATCTCCTCAGTCTGTCAGTGGAGCAGGACAGTGACAGCAGTCTGTCGCTGAAGCTACTCCTCTGTCTGGAGATGATACTGTTCAGTGGATGCAATGGATTCTCCATGATTGACAGGAGCCTACTCAGCGCCCGTTGCTCTGCCACGGATGTCAAACTGTCCAGTTCCATGCCTACAATAGAGCCTGCCTTCCTTAGCAGGTTTGTCCAGGCGTGAGGCATCCTTCATTTTTATGCTGCCACCCCAGCACACCACTGCATAGAAGAGGGCTCTCGCCACAACCGTCTGATAGAACATCTGCAGCATCTTATAGTCTCCTCTGATGATCACGGGGTTCATGAGGGGCCTGGGCCTCCTAAAATCCACCACCAGCTCCTTGGTTTTGCTGGTGTTCAGGTGTAAGTGGTTTAAGTCGCACCATTTAACAAAGTCCTTGATTAGGTTCCTATACTCCTTCTCATCCCCACTCCTAATGCAGCCCACGATAGCAGTGTCGTTAGTGAACTTTTGCATGTGGCAGGACTCTGAGTTGTATTGGAAGTCCGATGTATATAGGCTGAACAGGACCGGAGAAAGTACAGTCCCCTGCGGCGCTCCTGTGTTGCTGACCACAATGTCAGACCTGCAGTTCCCGAGATGCACATACTGAGGTCTGTCTGTAAGATAGTTCACAATCCATGCCACCAGGTATGAATCTAATCTGGAGGACATCAGTTGATTTCCTATACAAGAATTATCCATATCTATTACAATCAATCAAGTCAATTTTATTAGCAGAAATGTGTTGGAGTATTTTACCAAGAATACCACAAAATGAAGTGGTATAGTGCAATAATTTACAAACACATTTCAATCCATTTCCCAGTGTTAATTTTTTGGTTACAGGATCAGGAAGACCTGATTCTTAACCTGGCAATATTAAGTGTAAGACAGGAGCCAAATCTAGAAGGTTGACCTGCACAAGCTGGGCATAACCATAATCACACTCATACTCATTCAAACAGGGTTAAAGTGCAGAGACTAACTAAGGTATCATATATATCTTTTGGATGTGTAAGAGAACCTGAGCACCTGGAATAAATCCAGGCATTAAAACTGCCAAGAATCAAACCTAGGTCTCTGGATCAGTGGAGTAGTAGACCTACCTTTTTGAAGACTGGGTCTGTAGTTCTGGTTGTGGTTTGCAATAATTCTGGAAAGAACAGTGCTTTCATTGGCTCCTACGAGATTTCGCCTATCTGCAATCACAGCTTCCATCATGGAGCGCACCTGACTGCGCATTTTTGGTGAGTGGTCCTAAAAAAAAATGGAAGATCCAGTTTGTAATACTTTGAGGTTATTCAATGTCAGGAGTCACCTGGTGCCCAATAAAGTAAAAATTGAATATTGGCACTCAGATCAAAACAAGCTGATTGCCGAGTGCTTTAAAAATAACTGTATTTAAGACTCCCTGGAGATACTCTAAACAATTCTACTGACTTCACCCATCTCCAGATCTTTTTTTAACATTTCAAACAGGGAGTTTAAACTCTCACTTGTACCAAACTAACTAAATTTCTTAATGTGGTTGTTAATTTTGTGTAACAGGTCAGGGGTTGATGGAGTTTATTGGGTATCTTATATGTGGATTTCAACAGTAAGTTAAGGCACATGCCAGGATTTTGCCAATTCTTGATTTTTTATTAAATGTCAAATTTCCATTTCATGGCAACTACAGAGCCATAAGTTATTTTTATATTGGGCTATGCTGCATTGATTTTGTACCTATCAAGTGAGAACTCCCACCTCAGCACCTTGATTTTTGTATCTTAAATATTCCAAGATGATTGTACTTTAGTGAAATGCGATTTATGTTTTATAAATTAAACAACTAGTGTTGTTCATGGCATTCTCATTGAATATCTTTCAGTGTTTTTTTTGGGACAGCTCCTTTCTGTGCTACATTGCACCACTATTTCCAATTTATAATAATGATTAGACTAGCAAAAGTTCAAATTAATTATTTTTAATGAACTCATCTGATTAGTTGTTGCAGCCTTGGATATAGTTGACGCAGTATAGTAAGCGCATATGATGAATAGTGATTTTTTTTGGAGATTCTACTGTATTTGCTTTATACTTATAAATTTGTGCAATGCTCCGAGCCAGTCAATGGAGAACAGCACTATGTAAGAATAAATAAATTTTTAATGGACTAGAGCCCAGAAGTGCTGTTTTCATGGAGTCTGCCAGTCTGGAATATTTTGATAAAGATAAGGCACCATTCACCCATGATCAACTCACACGTCACAACTGTGAAGTCAGTAAGTGCTGCTTTAGGCTTCATTCCAGGATAATCTGGTACAAAAGAAGGCCATGAAACATAAGTAAGTTGTCATGTTTATCAAAATACGACATGTCCACATATGCTTTGTGGATGGGGATACCTCAAAGAATCAGGACTCTTAGGTAAGGTATTCACTACCTGATCCTGAACTAATCTCTGCCCATAAAAGTAACTTAGTAAGGCCGATGTGTAGAAATGACTTCATAATTGATTACTGCCCTGTACACTGAAAGAGAGGATAGAAAGCTTGTTTCGTATTTCAGAAGATTAAAACCTTGTCTGCCATCCCATGTAGATTTTTTCTTACATCTTCAAAATATTCATGGCCGTGTTCATTGCCAATTTGTAAACCACCTCAAGCTATCTATGTAATCAATTTGTAGAGCCAGAAGATGAATAAGTATATATTGAAAGCATCAGGTGAAAGCAAAAAAGAATTTTATAGATAAAGAAGAGAAGAGTGACCAACTGTAAGATAATGAAGTACATGTGGAAAGAAACCAAGTGAAAAATATTGTAGAGTGTTGTTAAGCTACTTAAAAGCAAAGTATATATAAATATTAAGTGAAGGGCAATAAGTGATAAAGGGACTGGTTAAATAATTTTAAAAATTCATTGGTTTACCCGGTAAGGAAGGAAGGTTTCTCTCTTAGTGCGGAGATAGTTGGATAAGTTGCCATACTTGCAGTACTCAACTATTACCATCAGAGGCCCTAGGAAGACACAGAAGTTAAAAATAATATAAACACCAACACCAACATATCTTCAGGAGTAAAGGGAAGAACAATAACTAATGATTCAAATATTCCAGTGTTGTGTGTACAGTACATTCATTTGTATTTACTGTACAATAAGTACAATATATGGGGGATTGAACTGTATTAGTTTTGATTAGATTGGATACATTTTTTATGTTATACTTTTTGGAACATCTCATGTAACCCTGAACATTGCATCAATATGCAGTTCAACTTTCATACAGAATACCAAACAAGAACCCAAAATATATATATAAAAATAATCATGGTAAGAATAACAACACTTACTGCAGAGTTCATTATTTCAAGAATATTAAATATGAACTCAGTTAGCCACAAAGTCCTCCTCCTCCCCTGAGACGTTCTACATAATGAGTATTTCCTAGTCAATCTGATATTATGGTTTCTCCACAAGTCCATTTTCAAACAGCATAAACAGTTTCACTGCCCAATCACGTTTTCTTCTCACCAAATATCTGATGCATGTACGTTCCTGACAGTGGGCTCAATTTGCTTTCTGACTCAAGATGCAGTGTCAGGGATCAGCTTGTTAAATCCTCTATTTTAATCTCAGAATCATTTTTAGGATCAGAACATTACTACAAAATTCCACAGCCACAACAGCATTATTGAACCCCCTTACTCTCAATGTTAACATCATGAGGATCTAATTTTCCTCCTTGGTACTCCTATGCTAACATCTACAGCGCAAAATTCACAGACTTTCTTTCAGTCTGTCACAGCATCGTACTGGTGTCTCCAAGTAATCCTTATCTGGGGCACCCTGTACAATCAGAAGTAAGTGTAGTAACACCAAGTTTAATGTGTTTAATATGTGTTAAATGAAAACTGCCAATGTCAAAAAATATCCATTCAAAGCAAAAAAAAACAAAAAAAAAAAAACAAATAAACAAACCACAAAATCAACCCTAGTCATGTCATCAAGGGGCTATAGTTTTGTAGCATTTTAAAATGCCATTTTCCCTATTAATCCGGCCTGTGAATTGTGAAATATTTCTTTGATGTGCTAATCTGAACATTTACATGAGAAGTCCTAATCCTGAAAGGTCACCTCCATTGATTCAATTTACATCAACTTAATTTTCTTTTAGAAGTCTAAAAAATTAAAGGGCTATAGACCCGCAGGGTTCTCAATTTCCCATTTGGGCTTCAAGAGGGCTACTTTTTTGATGCTATTCATTAATTGTACAATACATGCATAAATACTGGGTACTTTAAGTATATCAGAAGCAAAGGGCAGCAGGACACCAAAACTGTACAGGGCCCACGCTTGCACACAGACACACTTGGGTCAATTTTGTATCTCCAATCAATGAAATATGTGTGCCTTTGGAATCTGGGAAGAAAACCATAGTACCCAGAAGAAAATCTTTGTAGACATTGGGAGAATGTCCAGACTTCACATAGACAATGTCCAGATGTTGAATTCAAAGCCAGGACACTGGATCTTCCCCATTGTGCCTCATTTAAAAGCATAACAATTTTATTCATTTAAAAATTTTTACCATTGGGTTTGGTGCAAGCGCCTAACAGATTCACCACGTTCAGATGGTTTCCAATGTGAATGAGGATTTTCAGTTCTGACATCAGTGCCTTATGCTCACTGGCTGTTGCACCCTCTGGAAGAAAAACAGACGTTGGTTTAAGTGGATAAGATGCATGATGTACCTACAGAATAATGTAGTATAAATGAGTTTTCAAAATATGAGGAAAATCAACTTTCCCATAGGGTACATAAGGAAATACCAAAATGTAAGAATTAGAGGAGTTCATCCATTTTGTTGAGATTATTCATCACAGCTTCTCTGTAAATCATTGCAAAAACCATGGAGTAGAAATGAACACAGCGCCATCAACTGAGTGATTTGCAAAAGGATGCACATGTCCAAGTGCACTACAAATAAAAAGCTCACCTTTTAGCATCTTAACGGCAACTGTGTTTAGACTGCTTGACTTGTCAATTCCAAATGCTGAGGCTTCAACTACTTTTCCAAAGGCTCCATGTCCCAGAACCTTTCCTGCAACGGAAGCAATAAAACATTGAGATAAACTCAGTAACTGCTTATGATGATCTGCGGAAAATTACACTATAATTAAACTTTTTTACACTTATGCTGAAAATACATTCAACCACATAATCAAGGTTTATGATACAAGTCCAAAAGTTAAGTGCAGGAATGCCACAGCATTTACAGGCTTTTGTTCCAACCCAGTTACTTAATTTGAAGCTAATATGGTTGACAATAGAATGTATTAATTAAAGTTTTCACTTGTTAGTGTTTTTATTCTGTCACGTTAAATCATTCTGTCTCTTTCCAAGAATATCATCCAAATGATTTGTGAATCAGACCACCCTAGAAACTGTCATTCCTTCACTCTGCTTCATTACTTTCCATAGATGTTATTAAAACAGATACTATATGGTGTGCACCAGAAACCAAGTTAAATCCCTTCTTCTCAAGTTCATTCCTAAGGGAACCTGTTGTGGCTGCAGTTCTTTGTTCCACCTTTTTACCCAAATTTGCTCCAATTGATTTCATTGCTTAAATTGCTGGTCTTATTTAGGTGCATTTATGAATGATGCGTGAAGCACCTATTGCGATAGCCCATGCCTGTCTGTCTGTCTGTCCGTATGAAACAACTTGGCTCTTTGTGGGCTAATTTTGTTGAGATGTGGCATACTTATTCTTCAAATAAATCTATAAAGACAGTTTAATTTTTATTCAGATATCTCAAACGGATTACGATGTGCAAAGTTTTAAAATTTCAAAATTTCCTAATGAAAAGAAATGGCCAGTTTGCGAGCTCATCCATCTTAAACATTCTGTGCAACTTCAACTAGGAATTAGTTTCCTGTCTCAATTTTACCATGAGAGCGGTTGCTTGAACTTGTATATTTTGAATATTTTCTTCTTTTTCTTGTGTGACAGCTGCTTGGCTGTCCAGTGACTTAATCCTCTGAACTCTGATGTCCAGCTCCTAATGTTTCAGCTCTAGATATACACAAACAATCGCAGCAAGCCCCTGATCTTCTTGTCCATCATGCTCCATTCATATTCCAGTTATACATTAATCATTTTTTTTCCAAATTCTTATTTATATAATTTTAACAAATTACTGTGTTTTAACTGATATTAATTGGTAGATAGGGAACTTATTTCAGTTCTTTTTCTCCTTTCATAGGGCAATACTGATACTGATTTTATTCTGGCATTGGTCATTTTGTATTAATAGATATTTTTCCAATTTCTAGTTATTGGGTACTGCTCTTTTGGGTATACTTTCAACTATGTTATACTGAAGGAAATTAAAAACCAATTGGTCACAGACCCTCTACCACTAATGCACATCAATCAATGTCATTTTCACATAAGTTGAATTTTAATCTGCTGTACTGTATATGAAAGCTATTGAACCACCACAGGCCTATTTGTGCTGTTAAAAAGCACATATTCAATGTAGTCAACCATCACATGAAATCACATTATATTATTACTATTTCTTTTGAATATGTCTCATTGATACAAAATTATTTAATAATCAAAAATGTAATAACTGACTCTTGGATAAAGTAAATAGAAAATGTGAGCTGCTCTAACTTTTATCAGTTAACTTAGTCCCTGAACACACCTGAATTTTATGCCATCCATACATTATCTAACTTGTTTCTTCGCTTATTCTGCATTTAGAAAAGCAAAGTAGTATTAGATTTACATTTCTAGGACATTTAGAAATCTTTGTATTTTTACCATATCAATTACACCTTTTTGTGTGGAGTTTCCACCCTTAATTATAATCTAACAAAGACAACTAATGAAAAGCAGAGGAGACACCAGAAAGGAGACTGGAAGGTTACAGCTATTTATAGCTAGTGTGCTCATTTGTATATAACATTAATAATCAGAACATCAGGGAAAATTGAATAAAAATCATGGTGATGATCATGAAAATTTTAAAAACTAAGACAGAAAAATACAGTACATTATCCCCAAATAACATGCACAAAGGCTTGCTATATTCCAATAAAAAATTAGCAAACTAAGCTTTGCAATCTATGTAATGACACCAAAACATTGAAACTGGGAAAAATGAACTTGATTAATGAAGGTGGGGGTCCAAATCAAAGCAAAAGCTGAAACAAAACCTATGGCCATAATGGGTGCCAAGACTGAAATGGAGAACCACTGAGTTAGATGGTGAGCTGTTGGTTTCTTCGTCTTTTTCATGACACTATTTATTGCCACCCAGTTAAGAAAACAAGAAGCTATTAAAAACAGTGCATGTAGCTGTTGAAAACTAAAACAATCCATTACAAATCCAGAATCTTAACAAATGAGTTAACAACAATGACACACAAAAATGCTGGTTAAGCAACAATTACTTCAGCAGGAATAATTTTAATTAGAACAAACATCTGCAGTCACTGTGGCCCTCCTGGACTAGGCGTGAAGACCATTGTGGAATTTATCTAAAGGTTTTAAATCTTTCTTTTACTATTATGATCTACTCTTGAAATCATTATAAATTGTGCACTAAATCAGGTGCTTTTATTTAAGCAGTAGCATGTGTTGAACATACCATAAGCTGGTAAACCATGATCTGTTTTGACAGCTTGTTGCTGACAATGCAGACAATACATTTGTTGATGGCCCTCCAGCTTATAAGACTGTAGAGAAAAGCCAAGCAAAATGACCCCTTTTATTGGCTAACTAAAAAGATTACAATATGCAAGCTTTCGAGGCAACTCAGGCCCCTTCTTCAGGCAATAAAAGGTGTCATTTTGCTTGGCTTTTCTCTACATTCATAATGGCAAACACGGTACAACACCCTAGTACTTATAAGTACTTATAGCTTATAAGACTGAAAAGCAAATCATTGCTTTTATCATGTCTTCTGATAAAATGAAATAACATTTCTGTGTGTTGCTTAGTGTAATGGGCTATAAACCAGTGTTTTAAAGTAAAGGCAACACTCCTGAAGAATTCTGCTATAGGTTATTGTTGATGGCTATCCACAGGACATAAATATGTATCTGTTTTGCAAAAGAGTCACCTTCTTTGAATAATCAGACTGCTTTGATTACACACAACGTGGTGATATAGAACTGCCTGCTCCCTTTGAAAATTAATGTGTTCTGGGGACATTGGTTTCTAATCAGGTACTTCTTGATAGCTGACAACAATACTATTGTTTAACCAAAGTAAATGTTTTTATATTATTGTTCTGCAGAGGAAATTGGCATGCACCATTGTTTAACTGATCATCATGTTGATCTATGCAGAGATCCATCCATCCATTTTCCAACCCGCTGAATTTGAACACAGGGTCACGGGGGTCGGCCGGAGCCAATCCCAGCCAACACAGGGCACAAGGCCGGAACCAATCCCGGGCAGGGTGCCAACCCACCGCAGTCTATGCAGAGATTGAAGCATTTACATATTTTTGGGTAAATGAGAAAAAAGTTGAACAGAGAGGAATGGTCTGAGACTTGTGACTGCTGCTTGCTTCTTTTATGTTTTTTCACCATATCACTTGGCTACACCCTGCAGCAACAGTGGTTTGTATCTGGCTCAGGTTCCTCTAGGCCTGAGGCCAGTAACAAATGCAAATCATACATTTTGGTACCCTTAATAATTTCCTAAGAATTAACTGAAAGAAGGCATGTCTCTTACCTAAACGTAGTCGATCCCTGGGAAATTCCCACTGGCTGGAGTCATACGGAAGATATTCACATTGCTCTTCGAGAGGAACCTCCACTGGGTCCATAATAATTGACAAGTAGCCAGTCTTGATGTCTGCAGGATTTGCCTGTGGGATAGATTAAGTTATTTTTGCGTGCTAATGTCAAGTTTAAAATTAGACAACCCTATAAGATAATAATGTTATCAAAATGTATACACAGTTGTATGGGTTTATGGTTCAGATGATGGAGGTCTATATGATGCTGCAGGTGGACTTTATACATTCCGGCATAGATAAAAAAAAGAAATATTTTTGAGTCCTTATGGCCTGTAAGAGAAATTACTTCAACAGATTCATATGCATGCAGCAGCAGGAAAAAAAGAAAGCTTTATTTGCTTGATTCTTCACATCTTTGAATTCAAAAGAAAAACATACATCTTCTGCTGAATTACATGTATAATAATTGTACTGACCCAGAGTGAGACAGTGAAGGTTGTAATGATAAAGATCAGGAGATCTGGGAACAAGCCTAAATCAGAACAAAAGGCAAGCCAGTCATTTGTCAATTTAAACTGCTAACCAAAAATTGAGCTACCATAAACAACAGCAGAGTTCTAAAGCCGGGAAGTTAATCATCACCAAAAGAACCACATACTAACACGGGGAATATCCACAAAAATCAGACGAGAACATGGCCACCATTATCGTCCAATAAATCTGTTGCATAAAAGATGTCAGTTGTTGCAACCTCCTCAACCGCACACCTAACAACTGGCAGTTGTATCTCACAAGATGGTGATACCCATATAGAAAATGGTGTTGTGGTGTAATGCTATAAAATTTCTTATTTCATTGAAAACTTTTGAAAGATTAAATAAATTTATTTTCTCAATCTTTGGGTTCCATTCCCCCTAAAAAGACATATACTTTACCTAAAACAGTTTAGTGGAAGCCACAAAAATATGCGTATCAATATATAGTGTAGTGCTTGAAAGAATTATGACTTGGGGGAACAAAAAAAACTTTTAATTTTCAGTTAGAAGATATGTAATTTTCTATCGCATACTGCAAGAGAATAAGGCTTATACCCATAAATGGTTGTAGTTCATAATTATACAGCCATTCTTCCTGAAACACCATACTGTGCAAATGCTGTGTGATGGTGGAATATCATTTCAGATGAGGCAGGTTGTGTTCTTCTTGCCATCATATTATAATGCATTGTGATTGGACCTTGAGTAACTACTTTACGAGAGGGGTACACGACCAATAAGTAAACATTCTGCTGCACATATGTACAAAGAGATGGACTTTCGTTATCTTAATCTAGCATCTCCAGTCCATTTTAAATCCAACCATACCTTGCCTTCCTTATTAATATGCTGACCTCCTTCTTGTAGCCGCAAAAGCCATTATAAATCAAACAATGCTAGATTCTTAATAATTTATCTTTTCAATGTTTCCAAATAATAATAATAATAATAATGAATATTTCCTTTTCAACAATTCACATATTAAAAAGTAGATGATGGAAAAAGTACTTGAAAGGACTATCTGATAATCAAAAACCTGCACAACTTGCACTGCAGCAATTGGGTTGTTTCTTCCTGCCTTTAAGATCAATAGTAAGAGATGGTGCTTCTTTCCACCTTCTGTAAGCATGAAGGGAAATCTTAAAAACATGTGCGGGCAAAAGAAGGCCTTTACTTTGTAATACAAAATATTGACAATGTGTCAATAGACTGTAAATTGGAAATGTTTAAATGCATTTTATTTCAATTCCTATTTCAAAGTTTTGTAGGAAAATACTACTATTCAATACAAGGTTCAAGGTTAAAGGTTAACTTTATTTGTCATTGCAGTGCACAGCAGATTGAAATTGTATGACCTGGCTTAACTATGTGCAAGAATAACCAACAAAAAAACAATAATCAACAAAAAAGAATCACCAACATACATACATAGTTATGTACAAACACCCCACAATGCGACATAATCCACCACATCCATTTAAATCAACAAACAATAACAGAATATTGTAAAGATTAATTATGTATTTCACTGAATTAATAGACAAGCACTTTATGAACAGTCTGATCATTATTTAGTCTAATGGTTTGTGGGACGAAAAATCTGGCAGTTCTGCACAGTATACTTCAGTTCCACTTGCCAGAGTGCAGAAGTTCAAACAGTCCATTGAGATGTCCTAGGGATAGTCTCAGCTGTTCTCGTCACTCTCTGCAAGGAAATTCAATCACTCTGTTCTGGCTCTGTAGAAAATGGCGAGGATGGCCATCCAGGACATTCCTGTCTTCAGTTTATAGCTACACATATTTTTGCTGTCGCTCAATGTTAGTTTTCTGAAATTTGGGTTTGTTTTGATAAAAAATGGATTAACAAAATGAACTAACTCTATTGATTCCAATCTATTTATAGAAAGGCCAAATACCACTGACTCACTCATCACAAAATCTCACGAACCATGAAGACTTGGGACTTGGAATTTGGAATGTAGGTTACCCTTGGCCCATAGGTGCTCGCTAAGAAACGGTTTTAAAAATTTCGTGGTCCAGGCTCGAAATTTCTTATACTTTTTTAGACCCATTTGTATGTCTGTCCGCTTTTCACGAGACAACTGCTTAACAGATTTAGATCAGGTTTTTTTCTATAATTTGCTTGAACATTTCATTGATTTTACAACTTTCTCATCGCACTAAGTATCATAGTTTGCTTGCAGTACCGATTTATTAGCGTGAATCTGAGAGAGACTCATCGAGCTGCAGGAAGGGGGGGCAGGTCCTCCTCACTCACGCGTCTACCTCGGGGCGTAACCTTAACTCCGCTTAGTTAGCAAACGAGAAATCTACTTGACGGATTTAGATCTTTTTTTTTGTCTATAATTTGCTTGAACATTCTGGTTGATTTTGCGACTTCTCTCATTCGCTTGCAGGAGCAATATATTCGCACTAATCTGAGACAGAGGCTGCGGGCCAAGCTGAGGTTGATGAGTGACGTCAGGAGTAGAGAGCTGGGTGGGGCCCTTCTCACTGTCCTGCTTCACTTATACGCAGGTAAAGCCGGGGGGATGGCTAGTCAGTAATATGATGTGCCATAAACTAGTTCTTATGATAAAGAAACTTCAAGTCTATAGCCCTACTGTTATGTCTGTTTATCTCTTCTAATATAAGAAATAAAAGGGCTAAACAATTATTTAATATATAGCAGGGGTTATCAAATTGTTTTGAGCTTGTGCCTGAAAAAAGATATTGTAAGATGCAGATTTTATAAGTGCCAAAGATTAGCTCATGTATACTGTAATATGTGGATTACAGGCTTGTAAGATTTGTACTAATGGAGAATTAAAGATTGGAATCCTGAGAGATAGCAGACACTCCAGGAATATGTTATAATTCAATTCAAATGGATACATTTTACCAAACAATTAAATATAAGGAAGGTCTGTGCATGTTGGACCACCAGAATGTTGACTCTTCAAATGAACAATTACTACATCAAATGTCCCATGTAGAATCTTAAGCTAATGAATTAAGACTTGATAAATTTAAGATAAATCTAAGAAATGTTTTAAGAAAATGTACATGAACCTCAAAGTGATTTAAGAAAATGCAGGTGAACCTCTAGATATTCAGTAGTACTCATAGTCCATGAACACAGTCATGGTGCTATTCAGTATCGGCACGATCATGTGCACAGTGTTCTATGAGGTTACGGGTCTAGTCTACAATGATTGCATGTCTCAGCATGTCTCACAAGGACCATATACAGTGGCTTGCAAAAGTATTTGGCCCCCTTGAACTTTTCCACATTTTTTCACATTACAGCCACAAACATGAATCAATTTCATTGGAATTCCACGTGAAAGACCAATACAAAGTGGTGTACACTTGAGAAGTGGAACGAAAATCATACATGATTCCAAACATTTGTTACAAATAAATAACTGCAAAGTGGGGTGTGCGTAATTATTCAGCCCCCTTTAGTCTGAGTGCAGTCAGTTGCCCATAGACATTGCCTGATAAGTGCTAATGACTAAATAGAGTGCACCTGTGTGTAATCTAATGTCAGTACAAATACAGCTGCTCTGTGACGGCCTCAGAGGTTGTCTAAGAGAATATTGGGAGCAACAACACCATGAAATCCAAAGAACACATCAGACAGGTCAGGGATAAAGTTATTGAGAAATTTAAAGCAGGCTTAGGCTACAAAAAGATTTCCAAAGCCTTGAACATCCCACGGAGCACTGTTCAAGCGATCATTCAGAAATGGAAGGAGTATGGCACAACTGTAAACCTACCAAGACAAGGCCGTCCACCTAAACTCACAGGCTGAAAAAGGAGAGCGCTGATCAGAAATGCAGCCAAGAGGCCCATGGTGACTTTGAA
This sequence comes from Polypterus bichir lapradei, assembly GCA_026402145.1. Taxonomy (NCBI): domain Eukaryota; kingdom Metazoa; phylum Chordata; class Cladistia; order Polypteriformes; family Polypteridae; genus Polypterus; species Polypterus bichir. The sequence continues at coordinate 44,158,330 of JANRMT010062861.1, read as the reverse complement.
CGAGCTGCAGAGATCTACAGCTCAGGTGGGGGAATCTGTCCATAGGACAACTATTAGTCGTGCACTGCACAAAGTTGGCCTTTATGGAAGAGTGGCAAGAAGAAAGCCATTGTTAACAGAAAACCATAAGAAGTCCCGTTTGCAGTTTGCCACAAGCCATGTGGGGGACACAGCAAACATGTGGAAAAAGGTGCTCTGGTCAGATGAGACCAAAATGGAACTTTTTGGCCAAAATGCAAAACGCTATGTGTGGCGGAAAACTAACACTGCACATCACTCTGAACACACCATCCCCACTGTCAAATATGGTGGTGGCAGCATCATGCTCTGGGGGTGCTTCTCTTCAGCAGGGACAGGGAAGCTGGTCAGAGTTGATGGGAAGATGGATGGAGCCAAATACAGGGCAATCTTGGAAGAAAACCTCTTGGAGTCTGCAAAAGACTTGAGACTGGGGCGGAGGTTCACCTTCCAGCAGGACAACGACCCTAAACATAAAGCCAGGGCAACAATGGAATGGTTTAAAACAAAACATATCCATGTGTTAGAATGGCCCAGTCAAAGTCCAGATCTAAATCCAATCGAGAATCTGTGGCAAGATCTGAAAACTGCTGTTCACAAACGCTGTCCATCTAATCTGACTGAGCTGGAGCTGTTTTGCAAAGAAGAATAGGCAAGGATTTCAGTCTCTAGATGTGCAAAGCTGGTAGAGACATACCCTAAAAGACTGGCAGCTGTAATTGCAGCAAAAGGTGGTTCTACAAAGTATTGACTCAGGGGGCTGAATAATTACGCACACCCCACTTTGCAGTTATTTATTTGTAAAAAATGTTTGGAATCATGTATGATTTTCGTTCCACTTCTCACGTGTACACCACTTTGTATTGGTCTTTCACGTGGAATTCCAATAAAATTGATTCATGTTTGTGGCTGTAATGTGACAAAATGTGGAAAAGTGGGGCTGAATACTTTTGCAAGCCACTGTAACCAGTCAACATTATACTGATCTGCTTTGGCACTTGTGGCAGTGCCCTTTCTGCTTCTTAACAAATGCTCCTATTTATTTTGCTGGGATTGTGAAGGCTGCTCTTCAAAACTGTGGATTCAAATAGATTAAAAGATGACACAAGTCACCCTAGTCCTTTGACCAGGCCCAGTATGGCTTTCACCCATTCCTCTATCTTATGGGCTAGGTTCATGGTAGGCACTATGCCAAGTCAGCTACAGAAGGGTGATTGTACAAATAAGATAAAATGTTTTATTTAAGTGGCATTAATGACCTTTGTGAATGTTATAACAAGTTATAACAAATGTTTGCAAAATTAAAACCTGTTTGGTTTTACTGGTAAAATCAGTGCTGGAAAATTGTTTTCAGGACCCTTTATATTTCAACCTCCACTTTATTTATTTTTCACCCGATGTTTTAGTGATATAAACTGTATATTGTCGTGCAGAAGTCTGTTGCAGCCAGAAATTCGTTGCTTGTTTATTGTTCTATCCTTTGATGATTGTGGCCTGGTTTTGAAATTAATTTGCAAAGTCATTCATTTAATCAAGAAAACTCAATTGCTAAAATGAAACCAATTCTCATCTGAGGGCTGTTATTTAGTAATTAAGGCAAATCCAAAAGGAATCTTTAAAGCAGAACTCAAGATGCTTCTCTGAGTTTAGTAATACCTTTAATAGAAATATATTTGTAATTGAAACTTCAAATACAGCAACAAATTATAAGGGTTACCTTTTTGACATTGCAGAAGATGAGAATTAGTAGAATCCAGAAGATAATGGCAATAATTCCAGTTCCCACCATAATGACAATTTCTACACTGGTCTTGTCATCTGAACCTGTAAAAAAGCCGTAAATAACCTTCAGAAGCATGTATTTGAAACAGTGCACAGTGGACAGCTAATAGGTATTCATAGTTGAATTACTTTTCTTAAATTATGTGGACATTTTAAAATATTTCTATTCTGTAAACCTAACCATTGAAAGAGGCAGAATGAGCTCCAGTAATTTTGTAGGAGATATTTTATTGCTCCAGGTGTTGTTCCTGCCTTGCGTCTGATGATTACTGGAAAAGGCTCCAGCTACCCTGTGTCCCTGCCCAGGATAAGCAGGTTAGAAAGATGATGGATGGATACCTCATTGCTCTGATTAAAACAAGTTCATCATAATGTTAAATTTGTTATTTCAGTCTCTTTCTTGAAAATGAAAAAAATTCTAACGAAAGACAAATTAATAAAATATGTCAATCTGAATAATCCACAGGGCAACACAGGGGCACAGTGGGTAGCGCTGCTGCCTCTCAGTTAGGAGACCTGGGTTCGCTTCCTAGGTCCTCCCTGCGTGGAGTTTGCATGTTCTCCCCGTGTCTGCGTGGGTTTCCTCCGGGTACTCCAGTTTCCTCCCACAGTTCAAAGACATGCAGGTTAGGTGCATTGGCGATCCTAAATTGTGTGGGTGTGTGCGCCCTGCCCGGGGTTTGTTTCCTGCCTTGCTCCCTGTGTTGGCTGGGATTGGCTCCAGCAGACCCCCCGTGACCCTGTAGTTAGGATATAGCGGGTTGGATACTGGAAGGATTGATGAATATTTCACTTTAGTCTCTGCAAATATTTATGTGTACTCTAACAGCATTCAAATGTATTGTGTGTATTTAATTTGTGGAATTTGCAGATCAAAGAACAATCAGTTTAACTTTAGTTAATGCTCAAGATACATATACAATATTTTAAAAGGATAACAAAATATTGTTTAATAAAATTAAATCTCTAGCTCTTTTAAAACTGCCAGTTTTTTCGCCTTTTTCAAAATTGTAATGCTCTACTACTCTTAAAATATGAGAAAAGAATACAACAATCACTGTAGTAACAAAGAACTGATCACACTGCATTTGTCATGGACCTAGAGGAAGATTTTGAGCTAGGCATTTGGAAGATGCCAATAAAAATACTGGGGAGGACAAAGAGATGCTTTTTATGAAGTTATACATAAAACAGAGAGCCAGGGTTAAGAAAGAAGAAAGAAAATCATACTCCGGCAAAATCAGATGCAGTCTGAGATATTATGTTCTCCATTACTATTCTTGATTTTAATGACGTCATTGATGATGAATGATGTAACTGAGTGTGCCAGGAAACGAGTGAGATGAGAGAGTGAATTAGCACTGAACATAAGCTTAGCAGATATCCAAGCCATCATAGCAAATTATCTGTAAATACTAATACACCATGAGCTTTTCTTTAAAAGGATAAAGAGGAATGAAGAAAGTATCAGGTCTTCTTCCTGTTTAACATGAGAACATAGTGTAGAATAGTCGGAAACCAAGAATGAAGACTATAAGACAAATAAATACATCCTGCAATTGTAAGTGGACAACAAACTTACAAGTGGACAAACTTTAGAAAGCTGTTGTAGGGTGAGAGAAGACTTTGAATCAAAAAACGATGTAAAGGAGAAAGTCATGTAAGAGTAGGAGTTGGGGGTAAATTATGAAGAAAAAGATCAATGGGACAGCAGAGAACAATATTTTGTAACCGTATGAAATGGCCTTCTCTATTAATATTAATAGAGAATACATGGAAGGCCACACTCACTACTCATGGTGTAAACGTGTTGCATGTTGATAAGCACAAGCAAGTAAATTTTTCATTGTATTGTGTACATGTGACAATGACTCAATAAACATTTCCTTCCTCTGCCCTCTTTATAAATCTGTGGTAGGCTTGAGTTAGTATGACTTAAAATCACTCCACATACTCATTTCTCAAAGTTAAATTTACACAGGATTTGACTGAATCCCTTGGCTACACATTTCTGCTTCGCCCTTTATTCAGACTCTACGGGATGTCTATTTTATTTTGTTGTTGAATGACCTTGTAGTCTCAATAGACCCTCATCCACATATTCATTTTTTACAGTTATCGCAGATAGAGCATTTTCCCATTGTGGCGAATCTAGTTAAGTTGCACTGCCAACATGGTTCAGCTGGAAGATCCCTTGTATCATCCCTTATTTTGGAGTGACTTGGCATGGACCAACCCAGTTATTCTACAGTCAGGAAAAGTTGAAATCATTTTTAATTTTAAATTATTTCACTTACGGCATATTGTTGAACTCCTAAAGAGAACATTTTTTAAGTCTAGTGTAAATTATCTGATGTCAAACAAAAACGAAAGTCATATGAGGATGGATGCAAGTCATATCTACTTGAAGGAACTGCAGAAATATGAAACAAGATGATTCTTATTACATTAATGTTGAAACTATTAGAGTTTGTTTCTGGGTGAACTATGCGAATACTGCTTGACAGTATTCAAACAAAAGGTTTTTTCTTTACTTTGCCTGGCTCTTAAAAAATAGAAAGTGTTTAATTGATACGATGTAGAAGTCATACTTTTTGATTAAGAGAGCTCTGGAAAACAGTAAAAAAAAGACTATTTCTTCAGGCAGCACGGGTTAACATCCAAGAGAAAAACAGACGGACAGGTAGAGAAGGGAAGCTCCTCTTACCCTCAACTGAGACTTTTGCTGACATGCTGATGCAACCCTTCTCGTTGCAGGCTGAGCATGTGTATAGCCCTGCATCTTCCTCTCGCACCCGCTGGATACTGAGTGTCTGGTTGGAATCCTGAAGCACAATCCCTGCACATTTTAACATAATCACCATTATAAACACTGCCACCCCGATGTTATTCAGCAATACTCTAGGCTCCTGGTTAAAGCAGAATGGTTTCAATTGTAATTTAATTCATTTAAAATTGGTTTTACTATCCAGGTTTTAGATTTCTATAAAATCACAAAAATACAAAATCTGCAGTTTGAAGAATGAACATATGTGATCATAACTTTTAAGCAGGCAGCACACTGTTTTTAACAACATATGACAGATGTTGCCCATAAACCTGTGACTTAACATTCAAGCAAAGTTAGTATTCTACGTGTCATCCAAACTGACATTTCTTTTTCTTTTATTGCCTGCATAATGAATTATCAGTTTGAGGCTGTCCTGTCATTTTAGTCTTCTACAATAATAATGGCTGTTTCTATTATCACAGACCATCTTCAACCATTTTTTTTTTTACTTTGACTTTTGAAAGTACCAAAAGAAATTGTAGCAAGCCCTGCCTTGATACAAACTGAGGTTACCACCCAGGCAGCATTGTGTGAGCCCTTCTAAAGATCTGACCACATCCTTCCATCTTTACTGAGAGATTCTGAGGGAGCCAAAGCCAATTATGGCAGTGCACAGATCTTAAACACGTGCTGGCATAAGCCGGTGCCGCCTCATTTTTTTGTAAAGACTGATAATGAAGTTTTCTGTTTTGGAAACTTCAATGTGTCTCAGTGATGAAATATCCAAGCATTTTACCTGACATTTCATAAAGAGGCTTTTCATCCTTAAACCAAGAAATCTGAGGGGTAGGTGTGCCCACTACATCACATTTCATCAGCATGGACTCACTGACATTCACTGTTTGGTTAACCAAATTCTGCCGAAGCCGGGGTGCTTCTTGGGCTGTTAAGAAAAGAGCGAGAGATGCAACACAGAATATTTAAGAACATTTACATTGTACATGAGAACACTGAATAGCAAATTTTATATGGAATATGAGCTGCGCCCACACCGAAAAGGATGAGTAGCAATCTATAGTCAGTGCTTGTTTGTAACTTTTCACATCAACCAAGTGACAGTTGGTACATCAGAACAAAAGTTACTTATTGCGTACAAACATATCAGGAGTTCATATCAGAAAAAAGGCCATCAGAACCATCACAGAGGCTACTGAAGGGGCCTCTACACAGCTGTCGCTCAGAAGGTGTGAGCTGTGGGCTTGGGTCTGATCAACCCTAGCTGGGTCACCCAAGTATTGACTTTACATTTATTCACATTAACAGATGCTTTTATTGATAGTGACCTATAAAAGAGGTCAACATAATCTAATAAACATCAGTCTGAGAAACTTGAAAAAATTGAACATCACAAGGATCTACAGAACTAGCTAATCTGTTCTCAGTAACAGGAACCTATCAAAGACATTATCAATTGGACAGATATTTACAGAGCAAGAGCACATCTTGATTCATATTTTTAGGTAATCAACAATGAATAATTCAATTGTCCAATCTGAAAGTAGTTTTAGCCTTGCTAAAAACGATAACTATTTTTCTAATATCATAAAACTTCAAAGTGGCCACCCCAGTCAAGGTAGGCCTTTTCATCTGCATTCAAATAATGATCCACTAAAATCTCTGTTTTCCGCATTTAGGATCCTACCTTGCACAGTGATGTATTTGCGATGGCAGTGTCGTTCTCCTGACCTGCGGTTTTGGACTTCACACACATAATCTCCTTCATCATTCAATTGAATGTGTGAGATATTGACCTCCAGAACCCAGCTGTTAGTTGCTTCATTAAAGGTGAGGTTGCCTTGCTGGCGGTCAGCATACTTGTGGACGGTTTTGCATTCAGGAATCAGAGGGTTTCCATGGTCATCCTGCAGGACTTGGGAGCCCAGCCTGTACCACTGCAAGTTCTCATAAGTGTAGTTATCTGCGCTACACTTTAGGCTGACAAGCTGCTGCTCTATTGGTTCTTCTGATGGGTACAAGTCAATGCCAAAGCCCTCTGGAATCGCTGCCAGGGAAAGCAGAAAATAAATAGAAATAAACGGGCAAAAGAAAATTGACAAGTGTTGCATATATCTTTTTAGCTTAGTGTATAGGTTTTATTGTTTAGAGCAGTTTCTATCACACTGTTTGTTCTTTATATTGACAAAGGGGGAAAGCCCCCTGCTCATTTCGCTCGCCCACAAGGGGGAGCTTCGTGCCAGCCACTTCATGTCTCTGCCACTTACGTTGCTGAACGCACACTAAGGAGATGCAAATGGATCAGCTGCTGGCTTGCTGCTGCTGAGCTGCGTGTTCTGCTTGTTGCACTGCGTGTCGATCATTTAAAAACCTGTACAGCAGCTATCCTTTTGTCTCACTGCTTTGTCTCGTGGGACTTCAAAGTGTCTTCTGAGAAGATCACATCTTGACCCAAGTTTATTTTATTATAATAGAGAGACATATGTCTGCAGAAATACTGAAAAAGTCACAATTTTTTTTCAAAATGGTAATATGTGAAGTTAATTTTCATCCACATTTTTAGATTAAACTCAATAAAGAGAAGAAAAGAAAAATATATGACTTTCAAAAACTTTACATATGATGGCTTTTCGACATGCGTTACTATCTTTAAACCGTAATTTAATTTTGGTTTTTCAGGCAGCTTTAGGTAAAAGATTGGTACTGATGTGGTTTAGGATGAATGCTGCTTTACAGGCAGATAAAAAGTCTAAACTCAATTATGATTTAATTATACATTAGGCTACTCGCTTTGCATATTTTGTCTAGTGCTAAAAGTTTCCTCACCAAATCTAGCTTCACCTGAATTTAAAAAAGTCTGAGTTAGCATAAGTTGCCCTAATTTGGGGTATTCATAAGAAATGTAATTACTTCATGAGGTAGAAGTACATAATAAATACGGATGGTTGTGTCCGATGCTTGAAACATTAAAAAAAGGTTCTTCAATTTAAATGTTTAAAGTCTAAATCTTCTTGATTGTTATAGAAATTTGTAATGTGTCACCCACTGATAAAGGCCCAAAAAGGGCTAGATCTCAAGGAAATATTCAAAAATAACATCATATTCATAATCACTGACCTTAAAATAAAATGAAATTCCACATTCTTATGTTTGAAAAGTGTAATTTTCAACATTCTGGAAGTGTCCCTTAAAAGGCTAGGACCACCAGTAAAGAATCAAATATCAGAAATATTATATTTGTGATCAGGATCCTTAAAACAGCACAAAACGATACTCCACATGCCCATATTACTGATCCCTATTTTTTCAAAGATTTGAGAAAAGAGATAACTTTGACCACTCAGATACTATTTGGGGTTGTACCCTTGGGGTCAATTGATGCAGGATGCACAACTTCATTCATTTTTGCTGAGGACACCTATTGGTTCACTATGTATCATAAAGATGTAATTTCCGGCACAAAATAAGGTTCAAAAATGGAGTAAAATGAAGGTTTAGAGAGCCAGAAATGGGAGGTGGTGCTCAATGTCTTGCAAAGCTAGACATCAAGATGTATTAAATGGTATATATTTCTTGTACTCGTGAGTTAGGAGGTGCTGGACAAGAAAAAGTGAAATGATTTCAAAGTGTTCATAAGTAATTCTTATGAACACAGTTATTATTAGAACTGTTATTAGAAAAATAACTCCTGCTTTTGCATAAAAACTGGACAAATAAAACTTGGTATTAAATGCCACACTTGTGGAATATATCTACAGTATATCTCCAGCTACTGAATAAACTAAACGGCAGAGAGAAGTCTGGACTGGCAGGTACATCTCATGTCTTGCAAATGTAAAAGGAAGGCTACTATCAGGGGGTTGGTATGTACTATAGCTGTTTTAGGTGGCTCAGGCAAGCAGTAGACAGGAACGTACATAAGAAGAAGATGGCTACTGGAGAGTAGTGGTAGTGGTAACCCAGGACCATTAGGTGGCAGACATTAGGGAGAGACACTTTCTGGCTGCTAGAGGGTACATAGACCTCAACAAACAAGTAACCAGTCATGCTGCCTTGCTAACCAAACAGGGATCTGAAAGAGTGCAGGGGCAGTTAGCCCATTTAGGTACTGAAAAGGCTCAGAAATGCAGGTGTAGATATAGTGCTTTTCATAAACCTGGGAATGATTTTGGAATTGGTCAGGAAAGGCTGCAAATTGTGAATTTAAAGCCCCTTAACAACCACAAGTATGCCAAGTATGAAGGCAAGAAAAGATGAACAATTAACTGGTGGGAGGATGATAGGCCAAACAACTACTTCATGAGAAGTGAAGGGGAGTGCTGTGGTGGAGTCTGGGATTCTAGACTCATGGAGGTGGCTATAGGGTTTTGATGATTTGTGTTGTTTACACTTTGTTTTCTCCTTTTTATGTATCCCTTTTGTTGTAATTTTCGAGATGAATTATGTTAACCTATTGTGTTATCTTGACCTCCTTGTCATTATTCTGTGTTTAAGCATGATACAGTAGTGCCACCTAGAATTTAAAATGTTATTTATAGCATTTAATCAGATACCAAAAAATGCTCTGGATTTGGTCCTAATATGCATCTTAACAAATTATAAATTAAATCCATATTCACTGTGTAGTCCACATAAACTTAAATCAGTATGTTACAGGATACCTACTAGTTACATAGAAGTAGATGTCCCTCTCGTCTTTGTCCACTTTGTTAGCAGCAGAGCACTTGTACACCACAGAGACATTGGCGTTCTGTATAACTAGCCTGCTAACTGTCTGCAAAAAAAGGGAAGAACAAAAACAGCTCAGTTGCAGGCAAAGCCTGAAGAGTTACTTGCATATGTTTGATATATTTCAGAAACAACTCTGAGAGGTATTTATTTCCCCTATTAATGAAAAAAGTAACATCGATTTAATGATACAGAAGAAAATCAAAATAGACCTTTGGGAAACACTGCACTGCGGTCTGCTTAATAGCTGTTCTTAGAAAACACAGTATAACTTCATGAAACTTGATATCTTTTCTCCCAATGAAAATGATTGATTTACAATAATGAGAGTAATGCCATATGCCACTACATCATCCTCTTGGCGTCCTTGTGCCCTCCAATCATTGCAGTTCATTTCTTCTTCCAATTTTCTCTGCTTTTCATCCTGTGGATAATCTATCAAATCTGTTTCACTTCTCCACAAATCAAATCATCACCACAATCATTTATTATTAATTATTTATCTTATAGGGCTACACTATCCTTATTATCTATTGAATTCTTCTGCAAAATGGGCCCCAACAATCGAACCTTTCTTAAAATTACTGAGATCTTCTATTGAACAATGGCAGAGTAAATAATGAGAAAAAGAGGGTCTGCTCAGCATTGTACGTGACCTTTGATGTTAATGCGTTATTTTTTCAGTGACCACATGTGACAGTGTGGGTAGGCCTCATACTACCGGGTCCTTCCGGGGAGCCTATTGAATCTGCTACTACCAATAACATACCCAAGTGGATGAGGACACTCACACAGAGTAAGGGGTAGGTGCATAAAGGTGCCAAGCGCTTTTACTAAAACAATCCAAAAACTAAAGTGTTTAAAACAGTGCTGTGCAATAAATAAATAAATAATCCATAAAATATCAAGATGCTGATCGACGTTAAGAATAATCTACTAAATAATCCAATAAAAACAAGGTTAAAATTACTTGGCAGAAAGCTGCCGACAAAAACATGAGTCCTGGTTCAATCCTTTAAAAGCTGACGTCTCCCCAGCTTATCCTACTTGGATCTCACAGCCGAGAGACACCTCATCCAACAGGCACAGACACCCTTCTGTCCTGCTCGTGCCCCTGCCGCCCATCCCATGCCTTTGCACAGGGTGCCACCACGCTCCACTTTAACTCCTGCTGTCTTCTCAGACATACACGGCAAATCCTCTAGAGTAAGTTGGTTGCTCCTGCTTCCAGGCTACTCAACTGGAGCAACCCATAGCCCCCTCAAGCATCGGCCACAAGCTTCTCTCCCAGGGCTCAATTCCTGTCCGCCTGCTTCCTTTCCTCTAGCTTCAGCTCGCCTGCTCGCTATTTTTATCTACTATTTCATGATCCTGAGCACACTCCATGTTTGTTTCTCATTCTGCTCTTACAGCAACAGCAACACCTCAGTCTCTGGCGTTCTTAGGTTTTCACCACTGTCTTTTCGCATTTCATTTTTGCTTTCTTGTTGATTACCTTGTTACTGTCAAGACCACTTATTGCAATCCTCTTTTCTTCAGCTAGCTTCTCTAAATCAGCCTTCCATCACCTTTGTTTTGGGTATTCCTTGTACTCAGCCAAACCAGGCTTTTATCATTGCTTTGCACTTACAAGAAGGGTCACATGATAGCAAACAGGAACAAAATGGCACAGGACAGGGAAAACATGCAAACAAGGCCCTGATGCAGAATGAAACAATCTTTGACAGACATAACAAATGTAGTCGTGCCAAAAGCTGCTTGCTTGAAATCTCTATATATAAATTGACAAAATATAGCCTAATTTAAAGATAAAAAACAGATTTTTGATGCACTGCTCTCATTTTGAGAGTTCAAATAAAGGGAAGGGATAAGCATTTAATGTGGGTTTTCCTCAGCAAACCTTTCCACAGATCAAAGGACAAACCCATTTGTGCTCTTTTTGTTGTATAAATGTATGGTTTTTGTTTCCAATAATAATCAGCCTTGCAACACCTGTACATTGCAGCATACAATACACTATTGTCATAACCTTATATGTAACACAACAAAGGACGTATTCAGTGCCATCACAAGAGTGGAATGATAATGAGCGGAAGTCAAAATATTTCAGTATAGTTTTAAAAATGAGCTATTATTATTTGTAGAAATTGCTAACTAATCCGGCAACTGACAGGACAGAAGCATGGTGGTTAATGCTGCCACTTTATGAATCCAGCATCCTGGGTTTGAGTCAAGCACCCTGGCTTTGAAAGCATTCAAAATTTGTTCTTTCAACTTCACTATTAAAGGGTGGCACAGTGGTAGTGCTCCTGCCGTGCAGTAAGAAGATCAGGTCCTCCCTGTGTGGAGTTTGCATGTTGTCTGTGTGGGTTTCATCCGGGTGCTCTGCTTTCCTCCCACATTTCAAAGACATGCAGGTTAGGTGGATTGGCAATGCTAAATTGGCTTGTGTGTGTGTGTGATGGGCTGTCGTCCTGTCTGGGGTTTGTCTCTACATTGTGCCTGTGATATAGCAGGTCTGCGGCTCAGATTAACAGGCCAGTTTTAAATAAATAATCACCGCACACGTGGCTTAAAGAGGGGGCTGGTAGTGTGGCTGGAGCAGTTCCTTGGCGTGATGCGGTCTTGGGCATTTCACACTGAAGTGCACAGGTGTGGGTTTGCCCATGTCCGTGATTGATGCCGGGAGCTGCTAATTGCCGCACCTGTGCCACGTCCCCATTATATATAGTAGGAGGGCGAGTGTGGAGGGAAAAGAAAAAGACTGGAAAAAAGAAAGGAGGTTAGAGGAGGAAGAAGAAGCTGGAAGCTGAGAGCCGGTGCGAGTGAGTGAGCAGGAAGAGCAAGCTCGCTGGTAGCAGAAGGCAGCTGGAAAGTGAGCCCAAGCGGGGTGTTTGGCCGGCACTCGGGGCAGACGGATTGGGTCACTCCTGCTGAGTTTTGCAGAGCAGCTGGATTGACCATGATTGCGGACGGCTTGCCGCGGAAGGCAGCGGGAATTGGAGGCTTGGGAGGTGGAAGCCCCAGTATGAGCGCTCTGGTCGCTGGGGGAACCCAAGTCTCGGTCTGGAGAAGCCCTACGAAGCCAGGGTCCGAAAGGCTACCAGAACATTAGGAGAAGTCAGCTGCAGGTAAGAGTAGGGCGACTCCCCTGGTGCAGGGCCCGGATGGGAGAAGCAGGGGAGCCACCACTTGAAGAAGGCACCATGGTTTTTAAAGAAGGGACTGCTTCCAGCCAGTACTTTAACCTCATTTTTAAAGGATTTATTTATGGAATTATTTTAACCTCCATTTTGCACCACTTGTTTTTAATGGATTATTTATTGATTGACTTTTGATTGCACTGCACTATTTGAACACTTTGGATTTGTTTTGTTGGTTTTTAATAAAAGCACGTTTGCACTTTACACCATTCCCCTTGCTTCGTTTGGTGTCCTCATTGTCCGGCTCATCTGGTTACATTACCGACGGTGTTGGGTTCAGGAGCTCCCAAAAAGGAATAGAATATGTTAGAATGGATAAGTTCCTGTATAGGAATAAGTGAGTTAGAAAATGACATAACTTTACTATTAATGAAATCCTGGGTACTGTCAAGGCCAAAAACGTTAGTATTCTGACATTTTTGCAAAGAGCAAGAACTCCTTGCCAGTTGTCTTGTATTACAACAAGTTTTTATTTTTAATTTTGTTGATAATACAGCCTGTAAAAAAAATTTCCATCTTCACAATTAACTTAACGCATACCCCTGAGAAACTTGTTGTGCTTGTGCTCTGCTAGTGAAAATAGCATATGAACAAGTGTAATATAAAGTAAAACTTGCCTTGGAACTGGCATTGTGAAGGTATTCACTATAGTAAGGTGCTCAAAATAAAAACACTAGTCAGCAAAAGTCATGTCACTTTATGGTGATTACATATCAGCTTAACACTATTGCTGACTTAAGGCAGACAATGTACATGAAATTAAGAGCCATCTGTAGAAATGTGTGTTTTGTAAGAGACAAACTTTTGCACATGCAATTGCTTATCTGCGGACTTGTAAGCTATATGTGTAAATGAAAAAGTAAAGGCGATTTGAAAATTATGCAGTAACCTCAACAGATAGAAGCTGATGCAATTCATCAAGTTCAAGAGGGCTTATGAATAGCTCAAAGACTCTGATTGGAGTGCTCTGTGGTTAGTGTAGTTGAAGCCAAAATCAAATGAACATGCTCTGCTGTGTGATTATACCATTGCTGAACAACATGCCATAGTGAGATTTCTTTTGGGCGAGGGAATGAAACCTGCATAAATTCATCAATACACAGCAAAAGAAGAGGAATGCTGTCAAAAACAGTCCATGGAAACGTACATCTTCATGCAGCAGCTGGAGCGGTGGAGTCAATGCAACAGCTTCATTTGGAACGTCTCCCATATCCCCCTTACAGCTCTGATGTATCCTCAAGTGACTATCACATCTTCAGTCTACTTAAAGGCGATCGGTTGCAGGTTCATCTCTGATGATGAGGTTAACTCATTCAGTTTGTCAAAATTCAGGGGTAGAGGACAGTAATCAGCTGTAAACTGCAACAAAACTTGCCCTTATGTTTTAGTTTGACTCTCTTTGTAGAAGAAAAGTTACATAGCTTTGCTGATTTAACCTCGATTCCCTACACGTGCGTGAGTAGCGAAGAGCAAACAACCTCTAAAATGGCATCGACATCTGGCGAGAGACCAAAGCGAATGTGCAAAGCAAAATACTCAGTGGATGTTTTACATAATTTTGTTGAATAGGACTCTGACCTGTCAGACTCCCAGTTTGATGCAAGTGATCTGGAGATGGATATCAAACGAAAGTGAAGTACCAGCATCGGCTGATCGGTCCCCAGCTGATCGTGGTACTGAACACTTTCGTGTAGCTGATGCGCCTACAGCAGCATTCACCTGGGAGGACCACCACTTATGATGACAACAGGTACAAATCATATTGTGTCTCACTACGATTGTCACCGCTCCGCCCACCTGCTGTGCAAAGGCAGCCAGCCCACTGTGTATTCCTGTTGACCATCAAGGTACCCCAGCGCAGCCACTGCCGCCAGAGATGCCAAGCATGCTCCAAAAGCAGCCACAGCACATAGCAACAGACGTTTTATGTTGATTTATGTGTGAAACCATTGCTCTGTGTGCTTTTCAGAAAACCAAGTTTATTGGAAAAAATATTCAGCCCTCAAAGAGTTAACTAAGAGGTACAGACTTGGATTTGGGAAAATCCAAAATGCTTCTTCTTTCAAGGAATGCATAAATTTGTGGAACAACACAAGAACTGCATTGACTTGCAAACAGACTATGTGGAGAAGTGATAGAGCTGTTAAGTTCATCTGTTCACAGTTACCAATATTAAAGGGTAAGTTGCCTTTACTTTTTTACTCTCCTGTATAATAGCTATATAATAGTTTTGCATCAGGCTACACAAGCAAGTTTTCTGGTTGGTGAAGTTTTCTTTTATAAAGCTTTGGAGTGCCTCTAAAAATATGCACCTTATTGTGATGCAGGGTAAGATGTTGTTGACTGTATATTGTTTGTCAGTTCTGCAATAAAAACAATAACAACTGTACACAGACTTGTACATAAACAGAAGCAATCCAGAAAACACAACTTATTGAATGATAAGACTGGCCTATGATAAGAAATATGACATTCTCCCATTAGACAACAGCAGTAGCTGGAACACAGATAGGCCTACTAAACAGTAAGCACTAATTTCCTAACGGGAAATGATTTTGGAAAACAGGAAGAATGCAATCTCACCCAACATGTTTATTCTTTCTTCCTTTAGGAAGTGTGAAGCGGAAAAGTCAATTAAATATTTCTTTTCTGGACATAGAGGCCCCTGTCCCCAGCAGTAAAAGACAGTGTTGTCTAAAAAGAGTTGCTTCAAAGAGGAGATTTCTGGTTGCAAAAAATCAAATTATTTTATAAATGCTTAGATATAATAGTTTACCTTACTTCCTTTTGCTATCGTTTAATATTTATTCAAAAACCCCAATTCAAAGGCTTATAGTAAATTGCATGGGTGTTTAGCTATGCAAAATAGTTTCATAAATAGATATGATTCATGAAAATATTTCTAGACCCTTAGTTGGTTGCCTACATCTGGAAAGTAACTAATTGAAATTTAAAAATAAACTTGATTCATGAACTGGGATGAACTGGTGCTCTGTGCCAGGCACTGCTGGGTTAGGTCCTGGCACTATTACCCTGATTAAATGGGTTTGATACTGGGTCAGATCTGCATTCCCCACAACATCCAGCCATCTGTCTTCTGCTGAATGCACTGCAGGATTGTAAAGAGATGAACCTTTTATGTCCTTACTGGGCATTTGGCAGAATCAACCCTAGATAGGATGTCAGCCCAATGGAGGGCGCTTTCAAGAAATAACACCTAAATATGCTCATATGAGGCAAATATAGAGATACTTAACAAGCTAAAATTAAACTTAGCATCGATAGAAATACTCACATAAAACTCTTGGAAACACCTGGAGAACATACACAGCTCACAAATATACTGACTTGGCCAGGATCTGAAGCAGGACCCTGAAGTTGTGAGGTATCAATGCACCACCTTGCCACATTTGTAGAAAATAATGCCATAAAAGAGGCAGATGTATTTAAGAATATATAAAACAATAAGATGTAGCTATTATTCTAAATAATTACCGTAAAATTTTAATGTAAAATATAAAAAATAAAAACATGAATCTATTTATCCATTTTCTGTACTGGAGCTTATTCCATCAGAATCATGCCACCAAAAGCAATTTAAACACACACACACACACAAACTCAGTAAATTCAGTTAGTATTTTAAGGAAAGGGTAAAATAATGCAAACTTAACTGATGTATGTAAAATTTTTGAAATGTAAGGGGACATATTGAGCATTTTTTAATATTTCAATAACTTGTCTAATTTGCTGTGATAGACTGTTCCATAAATTAGATGCACAATGATAGAACACTGTATCTCCACTATTTCTGTGTTGATGCTTTGTCTGTTACATACTTGGGGTCCTAAGTGCTTGCTTTACACACAGGGAGTTAATGAAGTACACACGGCAAAAGTCTGTGAGTGTGTGTATAGGGTGCATTAAAGGTTTGAACTCTCGCCTGTAATGCTTCCTGGAAAAATTAACAGAAATAGGAAAACAATCATTAAATACCTCTGAAAAGAAATGTTAAATTTCTCAACAAACATCGACTTTTTTAAAATCAGAAAAGGCACCCCAAATAAATAAAAAACAAAGTCACATGGCACAATGAATTTTCATTAACCTATCACTACTTTGATATTGTAATGGTGAACATCCAACATCTCACCAACATAAACCTTGGCACAAACCCCCTCACACACATAGGGAATTAGCTGTGTACTGTGCCTCGGCCTTCTCCAAAATCAAGATTCTGCTATAGTCCTAACATCTTAGAAACATTGATCACCACATTTTGTGCAAGTAATGGGCCAAATAAATGCTTAGCTTTACAATGGTCATCCATCTTGGTAAAATCTTGGTAGACTGATAGAACAGAAATGTCATATACAGATTTGCTTACCTTGTTTTCCCCCTTGAGATCTTCAATCCAGGAATCTATACTGTCAATTTTATTGGCATGATCCAGGATATCCACTTCTTGCCAGTTCTCACAGTGTACTGACTGGGCTCTCTTGTGTCTACTGCTTACTCCATGTTGTCTTCTGAAAGTGAAGAATTTTGGTTTTATGAGATCACAGTGCTATACCCAAGACTGTTGTTATTCCATTCCATTCTGGAATAGTAATTTAAATATCTGAAAAGTGGGCGGCACAGTGGCGCAGTGGTAGCGCTGCTGCCTCGCAGTTAGGAGACCTGGGTTCGCTTCCTGGGTCCTCCTTGCGTGGAGTTTGCATGTTCTCTGTGTGGGTTTCCTCCCACAGTCCAAAGACGTGCAGGTTAGGTGGATTGACGATTCTGAATTGACCCTTGTGTGTGTTTGTGTGTGTCCTGCGGTGGGTTGGCACCCTGCCCTGTGTTGGCTGGGATTGGCTCCAGCAGACCCCTGTGTTTGGATTCAGCGGGTTGGAAAATAGATGGATATCTGAAAAGTTAAAAAATGATTACACATTGCTTCCTATTTTGATGTAAACATTTAACACAACTTTATATGAAGAAATGTGGTCAATAGCCTGTGCTTAGCATTTACAAAATGTAATTTTTAAGAGAAAGCGTGAGAAAGAAGCTGAGCCATGAAGGGACTAAATGATATGTGCACTGACAGTGGCAATATTTACAGCATCACTTGTGACACTTGACCACCAATAAAGGGGGACAATGTCTCCTGGCTGTGGAATGAGTTTTGGATTAGTTTAGACTTGAGGTGGATGCAGAGTTAACAGTTGTACTACAGTGATCCCTCACTATATCGTGCTTCGACTTTCACGGCTTCACTCCATTGCAGATTTTAAATGTAAGCATATCTAAATATATATCACAGATTTTTCGCTGGTTCGCGGATTTCTGCGGACAATGGGTCTTTTAATTTATAGTACATGCTTCCTCAGTTGGTTTGCCCAGTTGATTTCATACTAGGGACGCTATTGGCGGATGGCTGAGAAGCTACCCAATCAGGGCATGTATTACGTATTAAATACAACTCCTCAATGATATACGATATACTTCCCGTGCGGTGCTCCGCATACTTAAAAGCTCTAACAGCACGTATTGATTTTTGATTGTTTGCTTTTCTCTGTCTCTCTCACACTCCCTGACATTCTCTGCTCCTGACGGAGGGGGTGTGAGCAGAGGGGCTATTTGCACACTGGCCTAGAGGATACGGACGCTCCTCTAAAAAATGCTGAAAGACTACCTTCACATTGCTCCCTTCCTTGCAGCTGCTTTGTCAGGTGGTGCTTTGCATACTTAAAAGCCCGAACAGCCCTATTGATTTTTGATTGTTTGCATTTCTCTCTCTGTCTCTGTCTCTCTCTCTGACATTCTCTGCTCCTGACGTGCACTCCTTTGAAGAGGAAGATATGTTTGCATTCTTTTAATTGTGAGACGGAACTGTCATCTCTGTCTTGTCATGGAGCACAGTTTAAACTTTTGAAAAACAGACAAATGTTTGTTTGCAGTGTTTTAAAATCCCTGTCTCTACAACCTCCTGTGTTTCTATGCAAATCTGTGACACAAGCGTGTCAATATAAAAATAACAATATAAACGTATGGTTTTTACTTCGTGGATTTTCACCTTTCGCATGGGGTTCTGGAACACAACCCCTGTGATCGAGGAGGTATCACTGTATATGTGGCTCCAAGCTAGCAATAATGAAAAACAGCTGGTCTTTGGGTTGGCTGCTTTTTTAATTAATAGCCAAGACTTGGAGCAGCAGGGGTCTTTGGAGCTGCTAGAGGAAAATGGACCAAGGAGTTACAGAGTCTGGTCCTGAACCTGGAAGTCATTGCTTGGACATGCCTGGTAGAGATTTGTTGATAAGTTTAGAAGCACTTTCAGCCAAAATTGAGTGGAGTTTGGAGCTAGAAAGTCAAAATAAGGAGAAAAAAATGTAAGGTGAAAGCAGGAGAAGAGTGGTTCAAAGTACCATTTTATTAGAGAAGTGGACTAGCTACCCTCAGTTTGACATCCGTGGCAGAGCGACAGGCACCGAGCAGGCTCCTGTCAATCATTGAGAATCCACTGCATCCACTGAACAGTATCATCTCCAGACAGAGGAGTAGCTTCAGCGACAGACTGATGTCACTGTCCTGCTCCACTGACAGACTGAGTAAATCATTCCTCCGCCACACTGTGAATCTTCAATTCTGCCCGGGGGTAAATGTTAACATTATACAAAGTTATTGTCTGTTATACCTGCATTTTTATCACTCTTTAATTTAATATATTTTTTTATCAGTATGCTGCTGCTGGAGTATATGAATTTCCCCTTGGGATTAATAAAGTATCTATCTATCTATCTATCTATCTATCTATCTATCTATCTATCTATCTATCTATCTATCTATCTATCTATCTATCCTTCATGTTAAATGAGACACACTTTTTTTTTTGCATCTTATATTATTATTTAAATTTTTTCATTATGTGCTAAATATTAGTTTGTTATGATAATAAAATAAATATTATTTGTTGTGTTTATTATATGTTTGGTTATATGCCCTGTCCTCATAAAATAGAGTTTCAGGAGGCGGGGCCATGATAAGATACTGATGGAGGACCGCCCTCTGCCTATTTAAGTTCAGGGAGAGTGTAAGGCACCTGCCAGATTGCAATTGAGTTCTGGAGAGCTGTAAATACTTTCTGCTGTCAATAATAGTACTTATTCTGCAAGGTCTTTTTGAGTGCGTTCTGATTTCTGCAGAAAATTAGTAATGCTCAAATAAATAAATTTCTCATTTTAATCCACTGTTCCGAGTAAACTATTTGCTTGTCCTGTTAGCAACATAAGCCTGATGGAGACATTTCATGTTTGTCTTTTCCCTGAAGTCGCAGTTGTGCCATTTCTTTAACTTCAGCAAATTACTTCAAAATTAGAAACATATGAACAAATAAGAGAACTCAGTTGTTATGGATGCATTATAATTATTTCCTTTGTTCAGATGGCTCTTTTTTGAAAGACCATTAATTTAATAATTACAAGATAGTGTCCTGAGGGACTACAGAATGGAATAAGTAAGACCCTAGTGGCCATTTGCAGTGATGTATTTACACAATGTGAATAAATAATGACGTGTGTAAAACAATACTTCATTTTTCAAGACTAGCTATATTTTTGGGCAGATGAAAGCTGTGAAATAAAGGTTAAGATCTTTCATAGAGTTGCTATGATTTCTCTTTTAAGATCAGCTAAAAGCAAAATGCTAGTGAGTTCAAACCAGACAAGCATACACTTGAGGAGGTGCAATGATTAACACACAGTGGACAGTAAGCCTGTGTGTTCTGACACATACATTAAATATATTTCCAGCTCATATTCTGCACAACTGTTTGCTGATGAGACCCATATGAGGTCAGAATGCTTCTATATCAACAATTCATTATTTCTCTTACACACTGGCTTTGTTGACTTGATGGTCAGAATGAAGTATTTATTGTTTTTGGCTAGTCTCCATATATCACATTGGTGAAAAAGGTTACATATGGCAAATCTGATGTGAACTATTTCTATTCTGCCCTGCTCTCTTTGACAAGAATGCAAAAATAAGTGCAGTAAGAAAGTTGCAAATGACTTTGATGGATGGTATGTATACAGTAGGTTTTATTAATATGGTTGCACTCCCATGTGTGAATGTATCTGTTTCACAAACATATTTGTCTGTTGATGTTACAGAACATCATTAATGTCCTTAATTTCTCGTCTCTCAGAGCACCAATATTTACACTCTAAATACATGAAGGCATCCATTCACAAAAACATTGGAATTTTTGCCTTACATTAAATACTTGAATGCTCTGTAAAATGCCTTGTAATGTGCCATATCTAAAGCACTATTTAAAGTTATATTTTTCTGTTCAGTAAACTTGGAAATTTTTAAATAAACAGCTGGATTAAAAGCTGATAATCAGTTTATGTATTAGAATAAATATAGACTAGAATGAGTTATCTCAGAGTACACCAGTCCCAATGTAAAAAAAACAAACCTGTCCATAGCTGGTCATACTCACCTTATAATGGGCCAATTTATGGTTACTAATTACCTTAACATACATGAATTTGGGATAAGGGTATAAAACCAGGATACCTGTTAAAAATCCTACACAGACATGGTGAGGACATATAACCTGCACCATGACAGTACTGCACCACTGCGTTCGCCTAAGGCCAATATTTCTATTATTTAATTGATAACAGATAAAAGAAATAGTGCTATAAGCACTGGATATATTTTACTCACTAAATGTCCAACTCCAGCAATTAGATAAAAGAACTTGTCTTACAGGTTTGATATTTTATATAGTAAATTAAACTACTTCAACAGCTAATTTTGGATGGATACATTTTTCACATTTCATCAAAATGGGTGAATTCCCTGTACCGTATCAAAGTTGCTTACAAAGGTATGTCTGGCAATACACCTCCCCTAAAAAGAGACATCCACACTGGCACTGGCAGAGTAACCCTACATACCAGATTCAGAAGGCCAGAATAAGCCCTCAAATATAAAGTGTGCTCTGGAAGACCCATACCCACAGACGTCAGTATACAAGATAAAGAAATTATTACATGATGGATGGAAATAAGCAGGGTCACATAAGGGTGCTTGAAGACATACAACCCAATAGGTTCCTGATCCTCCTTATAAGAGAGAGTGCCACTCTCACCTGTATGATAATTACCATCACATGGTCATTATAGCCAGATTATACATTTAAGAGAAAATTCAATGATAATTTGTAGGATGTGAACGTCCTCTTGCTAGAGATGTTTACTGACTTAAAGAAGAAACACCATGTTGCTTCTTTCACAGGATATACGAGTAGATCTGCAAAACGGCCTAAGAGAGAGCATATGTGCTTGTGACAGCTCATCATCTTGTTTGTGAATAAAAGCAACAAGGCCTCGAGGTTCTCAAAAGAAGTGGTGTATAAGAATTGGAACCTGAAAATTACAGTCTAGACATACTTGGACTGTTGCAAGTTAAGTAAGGAAAATTGAATCTGTGGTCATGAAAGACACAAAGAGCAAAGCAGGAATGCCTATAGATTGTTGAGCATTTAGTAACATTGTGATAGACTGATAAGAGAAAAGGAAAAAACTGTTAAGAAATGTAATAGTTCAAATTATACCGTATATTCCAACATCAGTAAATGAAAAAATAAGGAAGCAAAGGTTTATCATTAAACTGAAAAAGTGAATCAGTTTAGACAAACCTAGAACAAAATGTTTTTGACAGGAGATTACAGCAAAATAGTTGACCAGGAAGCAGATGGAAAATAAAAGTTTGGTTTGGCAGAATAAACGAAAAACAAAGTAAAGTTGTTTTTTGAATAAAGCCAAGTCAACTAAATGAGCAACAGAGAAGAAATAGCAATATTTACAAAAATCCAGTGGACATAGGGTGTTCAAACTATTGTATACAATGAAAAAAAATACATTTCAAGCTACCTAGGAGAAGGATTGAATAATAAATTAATAGTAATGGAAGCAAAGCTAAAGCTGAAGACTTTCAGAAAATGTATAATCAAATAAAATAAACTAAAAAAAAAGCATATACCACTTTAACGGTATGGCATGAGAATTCATAAAAAAGGTGAGAATAGATTATAACAGAATACATCAAGTGTTACTGATCACAATAGAAAGACTTGAGAGCTGTAATGTATAGAGGACAGATATTCTAATAAGTATCAATTTTCAAACATTTCTAAAATTACTAATTATGTATGTTCCAATTTGCATTTGTTTTGCAAGCACACACAAAAGTACAATCAGATGTCTTAAAGCCAACAAATGAAACTCTATTTATAGGGCTATTTGAAGAATGTTGATCAAGCACATCGACCCGTCATAGAAGTGAGAAAAGAAGAAGAGGAGGAAGAAGAATATACACAGTATATATACAGTATACTGTATATATATATTTATATATATTATAGTTACAGTATAGTTGATTTTATTATTGCAATATTTTAAATTTTATTTTTTAGTGGGTGCCACTTTTGTCAAGACCATTGCTAAGATGCTGCAATGCGTTGTTAAGATGAATGGCCTCCAGAAGTCACACATTCTGATATCACTGGCCTAACAGTATAAAGGTCAGCATTGTATGTAGCAATTTGTCCAAGATTGTGGATTAATTTCTAAAATATCTATTTGTGGTTTAGTGATTGTTATTTTTACTTAAACAGCTAGAGATTCTGTGCTTAGTTCTTGGACCAAGATTTTTTAATTCGCATTTGGCTCAATAGGTTTAAAGGCATTTACCTCTTCCTAGTTGTTAGGTTAAGATTCTTTAAAAGATATTTGTGGCTGAGTTTTTTACGTGACAAATTCCCTTCCTTTTTAGCATTTGTTTTTATGGCAAATCATAACAGGAAAGAAAATGTTACTCAAAAGAAAATCACCTTTGTCCTAGAAACCGCAAGAGCGAACCAGTTTTGAATAACATTTCCCATTGTTATATGAGACTTAAATTGAACAATTTGGCCAATATTTAAAACACTACATGTGGCGTAAAGCTGACATTACTCACGTCTACAGAGACACAATCCCTTCCTCGAAGTATATGTTGGTGCCAGGATTGTGTTGTGGGAATTTTTCTCCTTAGCATGAATTTAGCAACTTATTAGAGTTAAATAAAAATTGACAGTGCATGTTATTGGAAAACACTGTAAGAAAGCATATATCATTCTTCTAAAAAAATTTACAGTCTGTCTTACAGGCCCAGAGCAACATTGGAGTGTCTCAAGAGTGAAAAGGTAAATGGCATTGAGTGGCTAGGATCAGAGTCAAGGCCTAAACTCCACTGAGAATCTGTGGTACAGTTTGAACACAGTGGTCCAGAAGTCCTAGAAAACTGAATGAAATGTAGAAAGTCTGCCACAAGGAAATTCACTGCTAACTAGCATGCAGAGCTGACTGAAACCTTCCTCAAAAACCTAAGAATGTTATTACAAGAAGTCGTCCAACCAAATATGAATGTGTGCGATCTGAACAAGTATATTTCAGTTATTAACTTCAAAGTTTTGGCTGAGTTTGCAAGGAAACTTCAGACCAAAACAAGAAGACATTCTAATAGTAATCCACCAACATGTAAAAATGTTTAAGAGAGTCTGAAAAAATTTGCAAGGTGTTGAATTTAGAAGAATATGTAAATTGGTGACAGAGAAGATGACCCGCAATATGACTGACAGAATATCAGCAATGACAAGCGATTGTCCCGAGAAGCTTAGCAGAGAAAATGTACCTTACAAGAGTGAAAAAAACCAAAACAAATACTGTAGCATCCATTAAAATGGAAAAATGCCTATAGCTTGAAGTCATTAATGGATTTAGAAGCACAATTCATGTAATCAAACATTATGTGTCCTGAAGCATGTGAAATCTTGAGGAGGGTTGGGTACAGCAAAAGAGATTGCAATTCTAGTCGTTGTGCACATGATTGGAGCCATAGCCTTCCTGACTTGAACTGTTGCTGAACTGAAGTCAAGAAAAAAATGCAGTAAAAATTAGTTGTCCTTCAAAGAACAGGTTAAAGGTCTTTCTAGCCTTCTTCAAAAAATCCAGGCAGTCATTAAGGTTGAGAAACCTTTTAATATTAATGGTCTCAGATGGGATGAATTGTGATTAGGTGTATTTGTTTTGAAATTCAATGGCATTTCCACTTTCAGGATTCCCTTTAATTCCCAGGATGCAAACATTGTTTCTGCAATATCTGTCTTCCAATAAATGCCATCACCTAACTATCCAGCAAAGTAATCTGTCTATCATGGTAGTGGATTGTTTCCAGCAGTGTTTTACACTCTGTAGAAATCTTTTTTTGCTCAGTTTTAATTTCTTGCATGCCACTTTGGAGTCTGCTCATGGCAAAGAGACGCTTGACCACAAACTGCTTCAAATGATCACAAAGAGCCTCCATATAACTGTCAGCATGCCCACACTCTGTACACTGAGACTTCTTCATGGGGCTGGAGACCTCACAGTGAGACATTTTCAAACCAGATACCTTCTATTTATTCCAGAGGGATAAGTATACATTTTTTATGTAAAAATTGTGCAGTTCAAAGGGAAAAGTGAGCATGGCTGGAGAACTGCCATAATTCATGCCCATTAGCCACCAAGGGTCTAGTGGTCTCTGAATTAAGAAGTCTTTATTTCAAGCCAGATCAATCAACACCATAAGTCCAAAAATCTTTCATATTTTTCCAATATCTATTTTCTTGTTAGGATATTAATTTGCCAAATGAACATTTCCACAGAATACCCAAATAGATGGGGGTAGGGAGGAGACCGCCACACTATATTTTTACATTAAGTGTATTGTTTTATGTTTTTAAACATATACCCAGAAAAGAAACAGTACGCTTTCTCTAAAACAGTTTAGCCTTTTTTTTTTAAAGTAAAATTCCTTCCTTGTACTGTATAGCTTTAAGTGAGCGTGACTTGTACCTGTCAAGACTGTTGAGTTGTTTATTTGTATTTAGTAGAATCCACAGGTTTCAAAGTGACATCTGTATATAACTAGTAATATTCTCAATGTTTGCTTGGTAATAATTGATAAATAGGGGGCAGGTGACTAATAACACGTTAATTGGTGGTTAGGCATATAAGTAAGTGTTAAAGTCTGCTAAAGAATGTGAACTATTGTGATAAAAACAAAGAGCAATGAGAAACAAAGAATTGTCATACTCACATAGTATTGGCGTTGCTATCACCACAAGGACCCCAGGGTCTCCAATGCCAGCTGACAGAAGTTGGAGTTGGAACTCCATCAGCAGTGCAAGTCAGGGTCTGGCGGCTCCCTCGTGGATATATAATAGTGGGGGATGCCAGTTCTTTCTCATGAATGTGTGGTGGTACTGTAGAGATTAGAGAGTTAATAATTACAGTCATGGCCGGTCATAGTATTAGTGGTTCCAGGTCCAAGGACACTAAGTTGGTGTACTATATCTCAAGCTCAAGTATAATATGTCATTAGTTTTAGAATTATTAAAAAAAAGGATATATCAAGTAAAGATGACAGTCATTAATAATCAATTCACACCTAAATGCATTTTAATGTTAAAACATCTGAATGAATAATTTAACATGCTATGAATATTAAATCACATATTTTAAAATATTTTGGGTTTAAAAATACTTTATTCTCTCTCAGCTATTTTTATCTATCTAAAGTGTTTTGATTAACTATCTAAACTATTCCCATTGCTTTGGGAAAACCGTGCTTTAATTGTTACGTCCCTTTCTAAGCCTCTTTATCCATACTAGGGTTCAGGAGCCTTTCCCAAATAGCACAGGGCAGCAACAAACCCTGGACAGAGTGTCAACCCATTGCAGGGTGAACTCAGACACCACAAACACACACAAGGGCCAGTTCACCTAACCTGCATGTCATCGGACAGTGGAAAGGAAACTGGAACACCTGGAGGCAACCCACAGAGAAAGGGGGAGAACCTGCAAACTCCATGCGGGGAGTCACCCGGAACACAAACCCTGGTCTCCTTACTGCAAGGCAGTCAGTGCTACGACTCTGCCAACATGCTGCCCTTGGTTTTAATTGTATTAACTATTAAGTGCTAAATGGAAAAGTAACTTCAAAGTATAAGAAATCTAATTTGGATTGGATTAAATAATAATAATAGTAATCACAAAAATATTGGGCTTAATTAAATGTTAACAGTTTTTCTGTTTTCAAATTAATATCTTCTTTTATGTACAGTATATATAGAACTTTTTAGTTATATAATAAAAAATAATTCACAGTATAATAGAGACATATCTAAGTTGGTATAATTTCCATACAAACTAACTGGTGAAACATTATATGAGCAACAGTCATAGGTAAAAGTAATATATGCAATGTAATATTGTAAAGATTAGGAAATATAATTAGTTAAGTATAAGGAACTTAAGCCAACTTTGGTAATTTAAGTAAATGTCACCTTCCTGTGCTCCTTTTATTGTACACAACATGTTTAACTGAATAAACTTTACATGCCTTGACTTTATTGCAGCATATGAAAAAGAACAAAAACAAAAGAGCAAAGCCTTAGCTACTTTGCTTAGTTGCCACTCAAAAGGGTCATCTTCCAACCCAATGAAAAATCAAATTAAAAATAAAACCTTACCTATTTTTGGCTTTAACTGCCCTTTTGCATATTCAAATGCCCAACCCAGGATGACATTTTAGTAATACCTCAGAAAATCATGACATGTAGATGTTGTTTAAAAAAAACAAAATGAAAAATAGCTGGTGTTCTCCATATACTTTCTCAACCCAATTCAGTCCAATCAGGGTTAAGTTTTCTGAAGCAGGGTCCCAGTACAACAGTGAGATCCTGGGCACCACTCACTTCTGCATGGGCATCTGGGGGATTAACTGGGGTCCAAAAGAGGGCATAGCTTCTGGTTGATATATTTGCTTCAGGATATCCTACTGTTATGAAAGCATTTACTAGGAGGTTAATGAGTATACATTACCATTAACAGTTAGGAAGAGAGAAACTTTTGCTTCTAGATTGCTGGCATAATTCTTCAGAACAAGAGTGTAGTTTCCAGCATTTTCTTGTGACACTTCACGGATCTCTAGTTTGTAGTGATCTTGTTTAATCCTGTTGAATTCTGGGCTCTTGGTAATTAATTTCCCATCTTTATACCTAAATATGGTACAAATCAATGAAAAATGAGGATGGACATGAGCCTAATACAGCAGCTGCCATAAACTGATACTGAATGGATCAGAGAGCAGTATAAAGTACCAAGAAGAGCCCCAACCCTGACAAATACATACGGCCTTAGATCTTTTGTCTTCACTTGACACTTGACAAGCTGTTTACTTTGCATTTGAATTGGCTGTAAGGCATAAACTTTTCTCTGGGTACTCCAGTTTTCCTTCTACATCCCAAAAGACGTGTGAGTTAGGTTAGCTGGTGAATCTAAACTGTCTCTGTTTAGTGTAGAAGGTGGGTGTACGTCTTTCAAAAGACTGGCACCATGCCCAGGGTTTACTCTTACCCTGTGACTGATGTTGCTTGAATAGATTCCAGCCCACACAACCCTGAACTGGATTAAGTTAGTTTGAAAATAGCCAGATAGATAACAACCTCACAGAATTCAGAATTAAACATTCATATACTGTGTATGTGCACTATATTCACCATAAGGTGATTTTGAAGTGGAAATGAGTCCCCATAATTTTTTTTTTTAATTTGCATGAGTTATGCTTAAAGAATTTTAATAGAAAAATTATATTAATCCTCTCATGTCTTACCTCCACCTTTTTAAAATTACCTCATGGGATAGCAAAACTGTCATGTTTTCTTAAGACAAAGTCTTTTCTACAAAAGTTCACCAGTTGGAATACCTACAGGCACTTTGCTTCTCAGGTTTCTTACACACATTGCGGCTATACATTGCCATCACTTGAAGTCCTTTCAATAATGCAGTTTGTCCGCATGATTTCACTCTAAGTAGCTAGCATGCCGTCAGGATATGGCAGTTTACAGACAGTTTACAGACCAATTAGGGTTATTTTATACAGCCATTATAGCAGCAGGCAGGCTCACTGCAACTGCTGTGTTTCTCTTTGACTTTATACATTATAACAATCTACTTCAGCCATGAAATAAGGCTGAACATTGGTGACTATGGGGTTCTGTACCTGTTGAGAGTTTTGTGTTATTAAAGCACTCTCTGTAAATTGTGTTTCCTCATCCAGTAATTCTTGAAGCAGACCTGTGCTAATTAGGTGAGTATGCCTACTGCTATAAAAATACAGAAAAGACATGTAAAGTTGGTTAGTAGCAAAAATTTTTACTGGTATATAATTTTTTTATTGCCTTCTGTGAAAAAAACTTTCTCGAGGCTTATGGCGAGAAAACTGCATTGGCAACATGATGCTAAATTTGTACTGGTTGTGTTGCTATCTAACCATTTTAATTTTTACCATTACTGAATACCAGTTTTAATGAGTTTAGCTTCTATATTATTTTGTAAGAACAGAGCAGTTATTAGATGGTACAGCCCTTAGGCCTAACATTGCTGCGTCACAGCTCCAAGGTCTTGATTTCAAATTCTGGCCCAGGTACTACCAGTGAAGAGTTTGTGCATTTTCCTTATGTATGTGGGGACTTTCTGTAGGAACTCCATTTTATTTCCTACACTTCTGATGCCATGTGTTTTACATTATTTGGCAACTGTAAAACAGCCTATAAGATGCTGGGATAGGTTCCAGGTGCTTGCAGCCCTGAACTGGATAAGTGTGTTAGAAAATAGAGGGATGGACAGAATACAGTTATCCGGGCCCTCATGTTGTGTTAATTTACATCGTTTAACAGTCTGTTCTTGAGACCACCGTGTAAACATTTTTTCATTGTAAAAGTGACTGTGTGTGCATGAATTTGCCTATTTCTCTGTGCTTAAGAGCTAAGGAGTTTAAATTTCCTTCAAAAGGGGAGTAATTACTTGAGCAAAGACCTAATAATAAACATTTATAAACACCAAGCTAGAACCTGAAAAATAGCTAGATATTCATAAATATCTTATAAATATATAAATACTTTAATTAATTTGAAAAAAAATATAATAGGAGTAAGACATGGGGGTTAAAGTGATTTTTCTTTAACTTCTGCCTGGAGTAAATAATCAGAACAAACTCAAGTTATTGTTTTAGAAAGAGCTGATATGATAATGGTAAACCCCTATCAGCCTGGTCAGGTGAGCAAGTATGGATACGCTTTAGCTGACATGTGCCACATTTAAACAGAATAGAGTTGAACTGAATTACAGTATAGATGTGCCAAACAGCAGTCAAAGAGGTAGCAAATGTCATTTTGGTGATGATGTTACTGACTTTTGTGTGGTCTACAGTATTAGATACTGGACTAGGACTAGAATCCATGAAGCTTACAAAAAAACTTGTAATCCCAGGCCCCCTTAAATTCCTTCGCATCTCTCCATTAGCGTCTTTTGTTTTGCAAATGTGTTGATCAGCACAAGCAGCAAGCAGCCTGCTATCCCATCCCCCAACTGATGGAGCTGAAGTCAGTCGCAAAATACAGAGAACTGAAGTGTGTTTATTTGGGTATGAGGTGTCTGGAGTTGTATAGAGTAAATAATATATGGTTATTAGGAACACATGCATTTCATTTGTCTTCTGTATCTACAACAATCTGGGTAAATGTAGGATGACAGGAAATGTTGAACACATACCTAAAACAGAAACTTTTATCATGTTATAGTACAAATGACAAAATTTTGACATGAAGTGTATAATGTGTGAAAATTGAAGTCCAAATATCAAATAAACACTTTCACAAAAGGTACAAGTATAACAAAACAAATGCAGTTTTATTTAAGAATATAACCAAAGAAAAAGAAATTGGGTTAGGGTATAATGCTAACACCACCGGTTGGGTGATGCAGTGGTGAAAACTGCTGACTCATAATCAAGAGGTTACAGGTTCAATTCTGGGCACTTCCTACGTTTAACACTTTGAGTACTGAGCTGCTCTTATTGTTACTATTAAAGAATAAATTTGAGTCTGTAACAGCCAGTGTAAATTTATGGTACTTGTAATTTTAATTTTTATTCAGTTTTATTCTCTCAGTCTTGTTCATGCTCCCAATGATCTGACAATACTGTTCTCAAATAAAGATGTGCTATAACAGAGGTGAGCTCAGATGAGGATGAGGGTTCTACATCAGAGAAAGAGAACAGAAGCCCTCCCCACAGGAAGCATCCACTCACACATAAGAGCAGCACAGCTGCACCAGATGTAAAGGCGAAAGATGGCACCATTTGGATGCAGCAAAAGTTTAGCTGTCATCCTGCCAGTGAATCTGCCACACGCATGTCCTTTAACGAAACAGCAGGACTTACAGAGATTGTCAAGGTATCGTGCAAAGTTCCGTTGTTTTTGTGTTTCTTGATGGTCTTTATAAGAAAAACATTTATATGTTACTTATATAAATGTCACATTGAATATTGTTTGGCTATGTTTATTTACTTATCTTCCAGTTGAACAAACGCTGGCGTGACTGGTCACTGCTGCTCACTGGTAACTTTTTTTTTTAACTTTTTTATGATTAACTTACAATCCAATGGACTAAGCAACTGTTTTCATTTTGGGCAGATTTATTCATTAAGTTTTATTTTTCAGTCATTTAAAGCTAGACTGATTTCTAGCTAGACTGGTGATTTGGCTGTGTATGGACTATTTTTCAGCCTATCCCTGCTTTGAGACTTACCTGACTCTGTTCTGCAGACATCTGAGTTGTCTGCATCTTTGCCTAACATGGGGACCGGTAGGATATTTATTTGGTTCATGTTTGTTTGGTCTCTCCTGTTGCTCGCTATCCAACCTGCGACGGGCCTGGTTCAGTACTTAGCCGCCAAGCTCTTCCAACTGCGCTTACACCTGTCCGAGCTTCCGCTGACTGAGCTGTACCTTCACCCGGACATTGTATTCCTCCCCCATCGGAGATACATCCACCATGAGTCCCGCCGGAGTCTCCTGGTTGACACTTCGAAAATAATAAACTCCATCTGGTCCAGTTCTCAATGTCCTCCACATAACTTAGGCAAAATCGCTGACCACAGTGTCTTAGCCAGCCTAGCCCAATCGGCTAACACTGTTGCTAAATCTAATAACGCCATTGTTAACTTCGGTCTGTTGAACATCCGCTCACTTACGAGCAAGGGGCATCTCATCCAAGATCTCCTCACTGATTATAAGTTTGACTTTTTCTGTGTAACCGAGACATGGCAACAACCTCATGACTTTTCCCAACTTAACCAATCCACTCCCTCGGGTTTGTTTACATTTCTCCACCCCGTGGCTCTGGCCAGGGAGGAGGTCTCGCATTAATGTATCGTAAAAAGTGGATAGTCACGCAGTTGTCTGTTCCTGCATTCAGTTCTTTTGAATCTCTTGTGTGTCAATTAACTGGACCTATTCCTACTATTATTGCAACTGTTTACTGCCCCCCTAAATTAAATAATGACTTTCTGAATGACTTTGCTGTTTTTCTTACACACTTATCTGCTGTTTCATCAAACATAATACTTCTTGGCTTTTCAATACATATGGATAATATCAATGTCCCTATTACTAGAGACTTTACATCCTGCCTTCAGAGGTTTGGATTCCGGCAGCATACTGATGTTCCCACTTATTCCAAAGGACATATCTTGGACTTGATTTGCTGTTCTGGGGTTACTCCGCTTGATTATACTGCAGATGTACTCCCCATAACTGATCATTTTCTTATTTCATTCAATGTTAAACTTGCACTTTCCAATACTAAGTTTTAGTCTCATGTCTTTCCGTAATGTTAAGAATATTAACTTAGACTCTCTTTCCTCTAGTATTGATTCCCTTATGGACATTCATAATTTATCCACTCCTAAAGAACTGGTCTCACACTATAACACTGGACTTAATGGTATTCTTAACTCTGTCGCTCCATTAAAACTAGATCTGCTTCTTACTCCTTCTCTGCTCCTTGGTTCACGCCTGAACTTTGGCTTTTGAAAGCCAAAGGCTAGCAACTTGAACGGTTGTATAAAAAAACTGGACTCTTTGTTCACAAAGAGATGTACAAACACCATACGAGTATACGTTATCACAAGGACTGTATTGCCCAAACTAAATCTAACTATTATACTCACATTATTTCTTCCAATGAAGGCAACACCAAGTCATTGTTTTCACTGCTTAATATCACACAACCCCTGGATTGTTTACCTTCTCACCTTCACTCAACTGATTTTTGCAATTCTCTTATGTCCTTTTTTAATGAAAAAATCCAGAAGATACACCAGTCTCTCAGTATGGATTCCTCTAGTACTTCATTTGAATTTCACCCACCAACTCACTAATTTTCCTCTTTTCAGCTTCCTACCTTCTCAGAAATCTCAGATCTTGTCTGTAAGTCTAAGCCATCCACCTGTCAACTGGACCCCCTCCTTACTGTTCTGGTCAAAGCCTGCCTCCCCTCTCTGGTCCCTCTTATTTCTGCTATAATCCACTCTTCTCTCACTACTGGTACTGTTTCTTCATCTTTTAAAACTGCTGCAATAACCCGAATACTGAAAAAAGCTGATGCCGATCCTACTAATTTCAGTAATTTACGTCCTATTTCTAATCAATCCTTCATTTCCAAAATTCTTGAAAGAATAGTGGGCACTCAACTTCATTCTCATTTATCTCAAAATAATCTGTATGAACAGTTCCAGTCTGGTTTTCATCCCCTCCATAGTACAGAAACGGCACTTATCAAAATTACTAACGACCTCCTTATGGCAACTGATTCTGGTTTAATTACTGTTCTCATCCTTCTTGATCTGAGTGCAGCCATTAACGCTATTTATTACACTATTCTTCTCAATAGATTATCTTCGATTGGCATTATCCACACTCCACTATATTGGTTCAGATCCTACCTCTCAGGCCGCACTCTCAGCCAACAACCCACCGCTGTTACTTCAGGTGTGCCCCAGGGCTCTGTCCTGGGGCCTCTTCTTTTCATTATTTACCTTTTTCCCCTTGGAAATATTTTTCATAAATATAACATTAGCTTCCACTGTTATGCTGATGACACCAGCTCTATCTCACTAGCAAACCTACTGTTTCCTTTCCATCCTCCTTGCTTATTAATTGCATAGCAGAAATCAAATCCTGGTTTTGTTCACATTTTCTTAATTTAAATAGTGACAAACCTGAGGTTCTCCTCATTGGTACAAAATCAACATTATCCAAAACTGATCATTTTTCCTTTGTTATTGATAATTCCTCTGTCTCCCCTTCCCCACAGGTTAAGAGTCTGGGTGTCATCCTTGACAGTACTTTATCCTTTCAGTCCCACATCAATAAAATCTCCCGGTCTGCATATTTCCACTTGCATAACATTAATCATATTCACCCCTCCTTCACTCCCCACACCACTGCTAGCCTTGTTCATAGCCTTGCCACTTTTTGTCTGGATTATTGTAATTCCCTTTTCTTTGGTCTTTCTCAAAAATCTCTTTATAAGCTTTAACTGGTCCGGAATTCATCTGCCTGCATCATTACTAGAATCCCCTCTATTCACCATATCACTTCCGTTTTGCAGCAGCTTCACTGGCTTCCAATTAAGTTCTGCATTCAATTCAAAATTCTTCTGTTAACTTTAAAGGCTATCCACAACCTTGCCCCTCCATATCTGTCTGACCTCCTCCATATTGCCATTGCCTCCTGTACCCTTATATCCTCTTCCTCCCTCCACTTGACTGTCCCCTCCGTCCGTCTTACCACTATGGGGAGCAGAGCATTCAGTTGCTCTGCTCTCCAGCTCTGGAACTCACTACCACCTGAGCTTAGAAATATTGAAACATTTTCACTTTTCAAATCTAAACTTAAAACTCATTTGTTTAAGACTGCTTTTTCTCTTTGATTACAATTGCTCTATCTGATTTTAATTTTTGTATTTTAGTGTTGTTTATAATCTGTGTTTTATCTATAGTTCGGTGTCCTTGAGTGTTTAGAAAGGCACCTACATATAAATAAAATGTATTATTATTATTATTATTATTATTATTATTATTATTATTATTATTATCTTCCTACATCGTAAAGTCTCAAGTAGATTGCAGAGATTCCTGTGTTTGATTGACATGGGCATGCTGACAAAGTACATGTGCAATGCCACTCATTTTTCAGGAGAAGATTAGTTACGAAAAGTACGTTGGTCACTTCCACCTGCAGCTATAGGCTCTTCAGTATGCAAGTGACTCTCCCCACTAGTATTTAGATCTGAAGGTGTATGTGCCCAAAAAAAGAAGTCTGACTGCATTCTCTGTACCATTGCTTGCACACTGAAGTGTCAGCATGGCACTACCAGATCTAAAAACTAGCATGGACAGTCGCTCATGTGTCTAGTGCTGCAGGTGGAAGCTGCCGTCACACTTTTCATAAACTGAAGTTTTCCTGAATAAAAAGTGGCATTGCACAATTACTCCGTCAGCATGCCTATGTCGATAAAACACAGGAAGCTCTGCTGTCTACTTGTGACTTTACGCTGTAGGAAGATAAATAAATAAATATAAGTAAACAATATTCGATGTGGCATTTATATAAGTAGCATAAATGTTTACATAATCGCAAACTGATACATTGCTGAGCTCTGTAAGCCCTGCTGTTTCGTTGAAAGACATGCGTGTGGCAAATTCACTGGCAGGATGACAGCCAAGCTGTTTCTGCATCCAAATGGTGCCATCTTTCGTCTTTACACCTGGTGCAGCTGTTTTATTCTTATGTGTGAGTGGACACTTCTTGCAGGGAGGGCTTGTGTTTATTTCTCCGATGTAGAACCATCACCCTCATCTGAGTTCACCACTGTTATAGCACGTCTTTATTTGTAAACAGCAGTGTCAGATTGTGGGGTGCGTGAACGTGACTGAGACAATAAAACTGAATAAAAATTAAAAAAAAAAAACGCTAACTTTTACAAGTACCAAAAATTTACACCGGCTGTTACAGACTCAAATCAAATATATGCTTTTATTCTATAATTGTAACAATAAGAGCAGCTCACTACTCAAAACAGTAAATACAAGGAAGCACCCAGAAGTGAACTCACAACCCCTTGATTATGAGTCAGCAATTCTTACCACTGCACCACCCAAGCAGGGGTGTTAATTTTTATATCCTAACCTGATTTCTTTTTTTTCAGTTATAGTCCTGAATAACAGCACTTTAAAAGTAAAAAAAGTAAAAGTGTTTATTTCAGACTTCAGTCTTCACACATTATACACTTCATGTCAAATCTTTGTCATTAGTACTATAACATTTCCTGTCATCCTACATTTACCCAGATCATTGCAGACATAGAAGACACATGAAATGCATGTGTTCCAAATAATGATATATTATTTACCTTATACAACTTCAGGCAAACAGACTTGAGCTAGGAGAACTTTTTGTCCGAGTTGAGCTGCGGGGGGTTGGGTTTGATTGGGGATGGGATAGCAAGGTGCTTGCTGCTTGTGCTGATCGACAAATTTGCAAAACAAAAGATGCTAATGGAGAGGTGCGAAGGAATTTAAGTTGCCCCAGGATTACTAGTTTTTTGTAGGTTTCAGGGATTCTAGTGCTAGTTACATAATTAAATATTGTTTTCCACATTGATAGATTTAAAAACAGATTTGTATATTTGTAGAAAATAATGCATGCTTTAGCGTGTTTCCCTTGTTTCCTCAGTACTAGCCAGTTAGTCTAATAAAATGTGAACACTGCAGTTACAGTATGTCATATTCTCTCAAATACTGCTCACTTACCATTGTGCTTCAGGCAAAGGGTATGCATCCATTTCCACAGGCATTTCAAAGTTTTGCCCTGCTGTAGCTTCAATCGCTAGTCCAGAAATGGCATGAATTTCAATAAATGGCTTTTCTGTGAAAACGGATACAAGCAACAGTTAAGGGCATCATATACAATACACATAATGCCAAATGACAAAGTGTGAAATGAGAAAACAACTACATGATAACTGATACTTGTTATTTTGGGTTACTACATGCAAAATCTAAACTTCCATTCAAGTAATCTAAGTAATAATTTGGTATTTACCATGCACAGTGACATTTGCAAAGCTGTTAATTGGAGTATCTCCATTATTGCCTGTACAAGTGTAAACTCCACTGTCTGTCACATTTACACTAGAAATGAGAAATGTGCTGAAGACCTCTGTCCACTTCTCCAGGAGATTTCTCTCTGAACGGATAGATACTGTCCGGTTAGTCTTGAAAAAAAAAGAGAAATTTAATCTTAAGCAGGAATGCAGAACAAAAATCTGACTAACACATATTCAAAACCACTTAATCCGATTCAGACCAGCAGAAGGGAATAGGGCTGTGCCAGCAACACTGGCCACAAGGTGGTAAATAGCCCTGCATTGGTTGTCTTTAAGACCATTGCAGAGATATCTGCAGGGCTTGATTTTAATCATTTAACCTCAAAAGTGTAACTGCTTGCACAAAATAAAATATCTCAAAAATTAAGGCAAAGATCTTGAAAATATATAAAGACATAAAAGTAACTAAACTGTATAGAAATAATTTGATATAAAGAACAAAAAGTTTTCTATACAAAGAAAGATTTGAAATAAATGGTAAAGCCAATGATAATAAAGGATGTGACATAACATAACATTCTTTAATCTGTTAATCCAATTCAGTATTGCAGAGATCCCAGGGCAGGAGATGACTGTCTGTTGAAGGGCCAACTCACATGTACAACTACACTCACAATCACCATGACAAAAACAGTGCCGAGCCTGCCATCAACAGAGTGCTAATGTCCAAGTGAGAAAGGATGAAAGGAGTCTGTGTACTAAACAGAGAGATAAAGGGAAAGGTCACCTTTGTGTGCATTTTCTGTCAGAAAACACCTTGCTGTGTATGTGCAATCAGCACAGTTTAGTTTAAGAGTCATGATAGCTGCACTTCTGATGTCATCATATGTCAAAACGAACAACAGTATTTACTTATTTATGTCTATTGAGAACAAATTTGATTTCTATTTCACATACTGTATAAACATCCATCCATCCATTATCCAACCTGCTATATCCTAACTACAGGGTCACGGGGGTCTGCTGGAGCCAATCCCAGCCAACACAGGGCGCAAAGCAGGAAACAAACCCCGGGCAGGGCGCCAGCCCACCGCAGGGTAACTTTATAATCAGCATCTGCAAAATTTTATTTGAAAAAAAAAAACAAAGACGTGGGAGTGATCAAAAACAGAAAATAGTAATTTGCATTATTAATGCAGCACTGATGCCTTCTCTGGAAAAAAGAAGTGCAATTAAGTAAATGTCTACTTTTCATTTTCAATTTTTTCTAAAAATAAAACATATTTAGCATGTTCATTATCACTGGCAGATTTTTCCTGAAACTTTTTCTTCATCTTACTAACCTGAAACTTGTTATGGACGCACTGGATCCACATTTGCTAACTGCCCTGCCTCCAGTGCCCAGTTTTGTCAGTCAAGGCAATGTCCACAAAAAAAAAAATGACAATAACAATAAAACTAAAAACAGAAATAAAATGTAACGCGTTCTTGAATTTTGCTTGATATACAATAGGAAAGCTTTGTCTTTTATCAGTTGTTTTGAAAACATTACTCTTGGTATTTGAATAATGATTCTTTAAAAAAAAGAAGGAACAAATTTTACTTGTGTTAAGTTGCTACTTTTTGCATTTATTCATTCTTCCAAGTGTTTTATAAATCTGTTTAAACCTAGTTTCAGTACTTTCTGGCAGTTCTGGGCACAAGACGGAACCTAGGCCTGGATGGCAGCCACAGAAAGTAGCCATTTAACCCAATAGTCACATATTTGGGATGTGACAGGAAAGCTGGAATATGTAGAGAAAAATCTCCACAGACACAAAGGGAAAATATCTCTGTTTCACATAGACAGTGGTAAGGCCTGGGCTCAAAGCCAGTCTCAAGAAGCTGTCAGGCAGTAAAGCCAGTGTCCCAGAGTGTTGCCCTCTTTGTATTGAATGTAAATACCAAAAAAGAAATGCCATATCTAGCAGTTTGATCTACATGTTTAATCTAAGATTTTGTATGCTGCACTGCCTTTCTTTAGTATAAAAGCTATTAAAATGGATAAGTAGAGAACACACTACCTCAGTCAACTGTCATTTTGATGATAGTATTTCTTCTAACACATATCATAAGAAAGAAGCAGAAAATGGGCCTGAAAATATAATTTTGAAGAAGGCCAAGGGGCAGAAGAAAATTTCAAATAGGTGAAATAAAACTGCATGACTGTGAGGGGTCCTTGCAAACTATACTGTCTGCACACTTGTGTGGGGCTTCAAGACCTGCTAAAAAGCCACACACAGAGACTTTCTCTCTCTTCACTTTTTTGTCTTATTGTTTTCCTGCTGTTTGAAAATGTTAATGAAAATGGATTGCATACAATATCCTTCAAACTTACCTGCTGTCCTGGATATGTCCATGAAAACTCCATTCCAGTGTTGAACTCCACTACTGCTGTACAGTTCAGGAAAAGCTGCTCTCCCACCACTAACTC
Source organism: Polypterus bichir lapradei (assembly GCA_026402145.1). Classification (NCBI taxonomy): domain Eukaryota; kingdom Metazoa; phylum Chordata; class Cladistia; order Polypteriformes; family Polypteridae; genus Polypterus; species Polypterus bichir. The sequence goes on along the minus strand of JANRMT010062861.1, from coordinate 44,119,243 downwards.
GACTTCACTGGGAAATACGTTGAATTTAAACACTTCAGTTCCTGCAGGAAAGAGGCAGCATTGCAGTGGTGAGCACCTTCTCCAGGAAAAGCCAGCTTTGAGCATTCATTCAAATGGATTCCAATGTGAAGCTCCTCAAAATGTAACCACAAGTGATAAGGCAATTTGAAATAAGATGAAAGTCTGCTGCAGCTGTCATTGTAGCATTGACATTGTAGCATGTACATAGTACGGTGAAATTCTTATCTGCATGTTCAGCCAACATGCAACATGTCAACACTCTCCAGTACTGTGACAATCAATGAAGTATGAAAACAAATTACTTCATTGTCATTAACAGAATTTACAAATCAGTTCACCTGATGTATGACTAACTCCAGTTTTCTTACCCCATTACTTGAAACCCTGTGGAAAAAAAACCTGGCTCTATTTACACCTGGTACTTATAGAAAATGATTTGGATAAGAAAGAAGCTTGACAATCATATTAAATGAGCTCAAATGGCAGATAATGTAGAATCAGTTAAATCATTCCAGAGAGACTTGGACCATATGATGGGCACAGGCCGATTTGTGGATGATGACATTTAATTTAATTGAGAAGAAAGAACGTATTACACATCTAAAAATGTTAGATTTGAATACACAATGGGAGGTGTGATATGTAAAGTAAATTAAAGGTTATCTAGGGGTCCAACATATATTTGTATCTATATATAAAATGTATGGCAACAACATGTTGCTTTTTATTTTGGAAGGCATGTTAGTCTTTGTTACAGTACTTAACTTCTTCACAATTAAATTTGATTGTTTCAGGCTTATAGTTACAATTAAATGTTCAATTCAGGTATTTGCAATTTTAGGGTTTCCAGCTATTACAAGTTCCTAATAGTGAAATTCATGGCTGTTTTCTTTCATTTCTGGCAGGCACAAAGAAGAGCTCTACCAAATCTACAATCGTAAGGCATTAATCAGGCAACAGTTTAATGCCCAGCATTTCATTCAATTAATCCAAGTCCAGAACGTTGTACACATTTACAAATCCATTCATTTTCGAACCTGTTTAAGCCAGTCTCAATAGATAAGGGCCAACATGCTACCACAACTGCAAAGGTTGCAAAGATGAAATCAACTTTGGAAACAACACTTACTCCCAAACACACACATACACATGCACAAACACACTCATATGGGTCAATTTAAACCCTCGTAGCTTAGAAATGCACATTACAGCACTGGGCCTTAGATAGGAAACAACCCTGGGCTGGATGCCAGTCTATTATGGAGCCCACTCACACACACATGCATCCACACCAGGCCATTTTACAACCACCAATTAAACCTAACCACCACATTTTTTGGGAATATGAGAAAAAAACACAGAGTACACATAGAAAAAACCATACAGACATAAAGAGGACATGCAAACTCCAACCTGCACTGCTGGATTTATGAGGAAAGAGCAGTACACACTGAGATACACATAGTATAATTCTTTTGGTCTTCATTATGCTTATAAAACATCAGCAGATAGGTTAGAAGGTTTTGCAGGTTTTGCAATTAAATAGGCAATATCAAGCAAAATATGTCTTACTTAATCCACTTTGGATCATTCCCCAGTGAAGATATTTTAGTAGGCCGTAATAAACAGGTGAATAACCACTTTACTGATTCTTTGTAATTGTTATTAACACCAGAAGAAGCCTTTGTACTTAAGAGTAAATGAGTAATTAATGCATTTTTGCGGTACCCAAACTAAAGTGTTACCGAGTACATCTCTTAAACGGTCTTGTTTGACTTATGCTTGAACATTTCTGTGCGCACCTGGTCACTCCTGTGTGGAACATTTTTCCAGGTTTCTGTCCCCATAAGGAAGCCATGTGACTGCAGCAAGTGCCACAGTGCCTTTGTGAATAAGAAGACCCGTTCATTCTTTTTGTATTGCACTAAATTTGGACAATCAGCTTTTATGCTTTTATGGCTTCTAAATCTGTTGTAAGGCTTTCACTAATATCAACCATAGCATTAGAAATAATTTCACTAGAGATCACTAGATCACACAGCTAAAAAAAAGCTTATTCATATTTTAAGGAAAATTTGTCTGTGCATGCGAAATATGCATAAGGTATTATAAACATGCATATTAATTGTTCATGTGGTTCACGTCCGAATTAGATAATATTTTTCAGTAATGTGTTTTCAGCTACATTTTTACAGATGCTTTTACATCTATTACACAGATATAGTGACCAATATGTATCTCTTGTGTGTTTTTTTTGATAAACATGTCTTAAGAAATACTATGGGCAATATAAAGACAAATTTATGGAAATGAGAAATTGCTGAAAGATTGTGATTTTTTTTGTTGTATTAGTAACTGAAAGAAGGCTTTATAAGCGCATACTTACCTAATAAGTGGGGGAAAAAGAATGAAGAATGATATGTGATGTTATTGATGACTGTCTGACACATCACTGGCAAAAAATTTAATTGGTCCTTCATCACCGAGAATCCTTTCCTGTTGTCCCAGGTAAGCATTTTATCATCAATTTGGGAAAATTTTGCACTTTCAAACTGTTATGAAGGCAAAAGAAAAAAATAACAGACTTCACTTTCCCAAACAATGTATGTCTTTTATAGATGAAAATCTGATGCATGACCATATATGTGATCTTCTTTCCATTTCATTCAACAAATGTGGAAAACAATAATAATGATAAAATGATTCTAAAGAATACATAAAGAGTTAATTTCACAAAATGTTCATTTTCATAATAGCCTTTTTTTCTGTTACATAGTTATAGAAACTCTATCCCTGCATAATGAGCACAAGACAAGAATCAGGTCTGGGTGGGACACCAGTCCACTGCAGAATGGGCTGAAAAGCACATAATTTAACCCTCACTCTTACTGGGCCATGCAGCCTATAGTTCACATCCAGGCATGTGTGCTAAAAATGAGGACACATGAAGATCCAACGTGAACATTGGGGAGAAATATGAATTTCTACAGAGAGGCTGTGAATATACTATAAATTGATAGCATGTGCCTAGACCTGTTAGCCAGAGGCACAGATCAGTCTACTCTTACTTTAATACATTTTCACACACTTAGCAGCCACTTTATTAGATCTGTGTGCTAATTAATATAGACTGCTCAAAATTCCAAGTAGTTAAACATATGGCTGTAGCCTAATATTTATATACAGCATGCAGACATAATAGAGTGGTTTATTTGTCATTAAAACAAGCAGAGTACACAAGGCATGGAATCTAAGTGACTTTGATTGTGGTATGAATGTTGGTGCCAACTACAGTTATTTCAGCATCACATATCACATATGGTAACAGAAGCACAAGACCAAACCAGGCCTTGTTTTATTTGACAGAATCCACTCCTTCCAACTTGAAACAGGAAAATGAGACATGTGATCACCAAGTCTAATGAATGTCAGCCTTTGCTTCAACATATACAGTACATGACAGGTACAGAATTTGATGTAAACTTCATGAATCCAGTCTGCCTTTTGCCAATAGTGCAGGCTGTGACACAGTAAACTTAAGAATTGTTACTCAGCATGTACATTCATTTATGGGCACAGTCTATATTTTTGGATAGTAAATTTCCAGCAGAAAAAAGTGCCAGTCCATGCATCATCTCAGCCTGATTCCATGAACATAATAGCAGCTTTACTTCAATGGCCCTTACAGCCAATGAATCCAAGTCCAACAGAGCACCTTTTGGATGAATCAAGTGGAATAGGAGGCTCACAGTATGGATGTGGTTTAAGAAAACTGCAACAACTAACAATAGATTGGACCCTTAAGGAATATTTTCAGCACGTTGCTGAATCCACGGCTTTTCTGGAGGTAGAGTGGAGTCCTACTCATTACTAGGTAGATTTACCTAATAAAGCAGCCCCTGAGTACCTATTAAATATTTATTTATGCTAATGTTTATAGTTATGCTTGTCAGTTTAGTTTTTGCCATGTGATTAACGTATTCTCAAAAATTATATTCTGGTGATCTGATGTTTCTTTTAGTGCATTCATTCATTACAATGTAATGATGATAGTGTAATGCTGTTTCATTTTTATCATTGCAGTTATATAGTAAGTATAATCATAGAAAAAGGGAAATATCACATTTGTAGATTTTTTAGTACCATACATATATTTTCTAATGAACACCAGAACATGTCAATGTAACCAATGAATTGAGATGCCAGTCCAGTTTAGAAATATACATCTCCCACATCTGTAGGATATGGGAAAATACCTAATTATTTGGGGGAAAACCCTACACAAAGGACATATGGCTCAGAAAATGGCCCTAAAGTTGTCAGGAAGCAGCACTAATCATTGAACCACCTTGCTATTCAACATAGAGTACAATATAAATTAATTATAGTGATGTATTTGCCATAGTTCCCAAGATTCATTACATTTTTTTAAAATTACTAGCAGCTGCTTTTTTCCAAATTGTAAAATGGTTGCTGATACTCACTTTGAAAAGACTAACGTCCAAATCTGGTATGGATACCATACAGGGAACCTCGACCACTAGGGATTTAGTGAGAAGGATGACTTCTGAAAGACTGTCATGTTTCATAATGAAAGGTTTTTGTTCATCTAAAAAGAAATAACAAAAATGAATCAACATTAGAATTCTGACTTAACAAATGTGAAAATTTTACAAAAGTGCAAATCTTATGACACTAGAACTATGCAGTACATCCATCCATTTCCTGATTACATTTAATCCACTGTCAACATTCCAATGAAAGCCTCCACAATTGGGGGTAAAAAAATAAACAAATAATCAACAATTTTACAGTCTGATTAATTTTTCAATGCCCATTACTAGGTTTATTGTTCAAATACAAATTTATCAGAAAGTAAGCTCCAAAGATGTCATATTATTTTGTCCTGCTTTATCTTCAAAGTTACATTCTGTTCCCAGCTAACTAGAGTTGCAGCACAAATGTGTGGCAGGGAGGCGTTAATGATGCTTCATTTAGCCTGTCGCCTATTATTTAGCCTAACAAAAGTAAGAAAAGAAAACAAAATTTTCTACTTGCAAATTTTTGGATTTACTGTCTAAACATTCAAACACAACAATGATATGTAACAGATGATGAAATTTCAACTGAAAATTTTGCTGTAGTTGAAGTTAGCATCAGCACTTCTATTGTTGTAATCTGCTCTTCCTGTTCATCCCATGATACACACAAAAACTGTGAATGATGGTGCATGAATTTTCCTTTTGTTGATCTCCTGTGTTTAGAATTCAGAACACCGAATCTTTGAGTAAGAGCTTAATGTTTGGGGTATAGGCTGGTCACTAGTTTAGATATTTGTCTTACTAGACTTTCTTTCTCTGGTCCTTTTATTAAAAAAAAAGGTCTGTCTCCTTTTTAGTGTAATAAAGCTATAGCACAAAATTGGCAAAAAGGGTGGCTAGACTTCCAAATACCACCAACCCTGCCCCAGGCAGGCTAGCCCCAAACCCAAAAGGCAGGCTTCAAAGTATGTACAGGCACAAAATTATTAAATAAACAAAAGAAGAACAGAAAATGGCAAAACAAAGAAAAACAAACAAACATGAGGTAAAAAGAGTTTGCCTAAAAAGACAACTCAAGGCGTTTGGTGTCACATATTTCTGAAGCTGCACCGATGACATAATAGAAGCTGTGTATAAATACTGCATCATTTTATCATGGAGCTGTCCCTCAGTGGATAAAACTAAACCTTCCTTGCATTCCTAGTAGCTTGTTTTTGAAAATAATAAGTAGGGAGGACAGTTTTGTTTTCCAAATTTGGCTACGTTTTTCAACTTCCCTTTCTGGTTTCTCTTATTCAACCTGCTGTTTGGCTTCTTTTATCTTCATGGTTGCAACTCCTGCTTGTCTGACTACATGTATTATAAGTTCTTTTCTTTTCTTTTTCCTGCCTTCTCTATGGTTGTTGGATGCATATTTTACATGGATTCTGGGATATTAATAATACTAATAATAATAATAATCTAAGCACTCAAGGACACCAAACAAATAACAAATAAAAAAGCACATTATAAACAAAACTTAAAACATCAGAAAATGCAGAAAATATAAAAGTTAAAACCAAACAAAGCCACTGTAATCATAAAGAAAAAGCCATTTTAAACAGATTGGTTTTAAGTTTAAATTTGAAAGTTGAAAATGATTCAGTATTTCTAAGCTCAGGAGCTTGGTAGCAGAGCATGCATGGTGTTTAGACGAGTGAGAGAAACGGTCAGGTGGATGGAGGAGGAGGAGGACCTAAGGTTACGGGAGGGAATGACAACATGAAGAAGGTCAGACAAATATGGAGGGGTGAGATTATGAATTACCTTAAATGTTAACAGCAGAATTTGAAAATCAATTTGAACTTTAATCGGGAGCCAATGAAGCTGCTGCAAGACTGGAAGTAATATGGTGAATAGATGAGGTTCGAGTAATGATGCGAGCTGCAGAATTCTGGACCAGCTGAAGCTTATGGAGAGATTTATTAGAGAGGCCAATGATGAGTGAATTGCAATAGTCCAGACAAGATGTAACAAGACTGTGAACAAGAATGGCAGTGGTATGGGGAATGAGGGAGGGGCGGATGCGATTAATATTATGTAGGTGGAAGTAAGCAGACCGGGTGATGTTATCAATGTGAGATTGGAAAGATAAAGTGCTATCAAGGATGACACCCAGACTCTTGACCTGAGGTGAAAGGGAAACAAAGGAGTTATCAATAATAAGTGAAAGATTTGGATAATGATGATTTTATATTGAAAATTACATTGAACCCTGAGGAATATAAATGTCACGTTGGTTTTGTAAAATTCACACTAACTAAAAAGTTGAAGCATCTCATGACGACACCATCTTGTTTGTTCATTGGCCACTGCCTTTTGTCAGTTATTGCCATCGTGATCTTTCCCAACAGCCCCTGGGGGTGTGCAACAGATGATGTCATATGGAGTGCTGGCATAAAGGTTGGTGCAAAGATTTCTAGAGCAACAGACAGTTGTGTCCCCTATTTGATTTCATGTAGAAATTTTCTCAGACTGACTTACCGTTCTTTTCAAATAAAATGTTTTTTGCGGTTTTATATTTTGATTTTTGGGCTAGCATTCTGATTTTTTTTTCCGATGGCTTAACTGTATTTTTGACATTCACTTCTGCCTGTCCTTGACCATGCCTTTTCCTAATCCCATTCTCAAATTTTCAGCGTTTCATTTTGAGTCAGTGCAACATGTTTGGCCTCCTGGACGTTCTCCTCTCACAACAATTTATGTGTACTTGTATACACACAGCAGGATGGTTAAAAGTGATCATGTTTTCATCTGACAATGGACTGTAGTCCCATTCAGGGTTGATTCCTGGGCCCATTCCAACCAAGATCTGTTAAATTGATTTTAACATTCTAGGAATGGATTAATGATTTCCAACTTTTGATGCAATGTTGCATCCTTTTATGAATGAAGCTTCATACTTTTTTCCTGTCTTGTAGTATCCAATATTTATATTCCCAATGCCCAAAGCAAACAGACCTTTTTTTATTGTCAACAGCAGTGGAATTCTCCTCGGTCATCTTGTGATATAATAAAGCTTTGCAGGAAGAACAAAAATACCTAATGTAACACACTCCATCTTTGTTTCTAAGGAATAATTAGAAATCTGTGATTGTCTAAAAAGTGAGATAAAACTATTTCATATTTTCTCAATTATGAACAAGCCCTTGAGGGTCCCAAACTATTCTGCCATGAATGAACAGCTGTTCCACCGTGATCTATTGAGAACAGTCCACTGTTTTCTAGTGAAGGGCCACAACCTCAGATTTGGAAGTACCAACCTTTCTACTTAACTGTAACATTTTCTGCTACTGAATGCAAAGTCATAGTGAAATGAAGCAAGGAGGACAGAAACATTTGCAAACAGAAAAGACCCAACCCTCGGGTCTTCTATTTTTCCAAGTCTTGACTCCTAATTGGTAGCATCTCTTTCAATTTAATGCACAAATGCTGCTTAAAATCAAAGCCTCTCAGGCTGTGTACAAGCTGAGCATAAGAACCTCAAAATTGTAATGTCTTATCTATAATTGAACTGTGACTTGACCTTCATTCATGCAATGGCTGTAATTATTTTGTTGTGTCTTAAAAGCTGAATATTTGTCACTTCACCATGGATCAGCTATTACGACTTTTTTTAAATAGAAAATGTTTTCTTATCATTTGTGACAAGAGCTTAAAGTCTACTCTGTTGAATGGCATGGGGAGAAGTGCACATCCACAGAGTACAATAAATCCATGAATATAATTAAATCAGGAATAATAGAGGGCTGCTTGTGCAAAGACACAGACACTGCAATCACTTTGTTATCAACTAGCCAAGTCTATTAAGTGTTAGCATGTGCAAAGCATCTTGTCAGAGAACCAGCTGTAATGCTCTTCTCTCTTTGAATGTGTTTTCAGCTGTTTCTCATCTCATCCTCAAGCTCATGTCTCAGAAAATGCTTTAGACACTTTGTCTAACAAAATGAACTCAGAAACACACCGGTGTCTTAGTTTACTGACCCCATGTATAACAGGCACAAGACAGATCAATGAAGCCAGTCTGCTGCCTGAACTTGATGTGAACCTTCGGAGAAAATCTTTGTGAGCTGAATCATGCGTTCAATCTATAATGTCATGGACATTAGGGGTAAAGGACACAAATTATCCACTCAGACTGGTCAAAGTATCTGCCAAAACATATTAACTGTGTGATGGACCTTTAGAAGAAATGGTTGCTTTCCTCATTGTTTCTCAGTGTTGTCTACAACCAAGAGGAGGCAATATCTATGTGCTTACCAAACTGCTTTAACTTTGGGGGTATAGAAAAATTCCTATTTGCTAATTTCAGCTTTCTTAATTATGTTGATTTTTTTATTGTATAATTCTCTTCTCAGAAGTTAATGCTTTGAGTATACGTATTGATTTACAAGTATGTCTCATTTTCTGCCCACTTTCTCTGGTCAATATCATGGTGGTAGCAGACTGAGTTGATCAGACTAGGTCTCTATGGCCTTCAGATACACTTAGGAAGCACTTCCAGATGTCCATTGTTCACAAATAGTTCCTGGGTTTGCTGCCATGACAAGCATCTAACACTTTTTTAGCCACAGTTCCTTGCTGCTATCGCTGTTTTCAACAGGGTTTATTCAGACTCAGTGTCCCTTCCCACACTCTTCTGGAATGGAGTGCTTAATCGAATCCAAACAAAATCATCTTCCAACTATTCCCAGAACACTGTAGCTTCAGATCCTGTGACCAAGTTCTCTACTATGTGGTGATCACTTGAAAGTGATCCAGAACACATGGACATAAATAAGATTAAACACTACACAGCAACCAGTGACACTGGGCAAAAAGCATTCCACTGATGGATATACTTCTGTTTAAACACGGTGGCCTGACTAGCACAGACCATTTCTCTCAATCACGTCCCTGTGAGACTTCTCTGTTTCTAAAGCAGGACCACACAGTCAGTAGGCAGTATCACTGCAAGCATTAAGCCAAGTGTTTTTAAGAAGAACTGAAAATCGCAAATACTCTGAAATGTTGTTAGTTCAGTACTCGGAAATAACAATTCATGTTTTCCTCTCTGCCGTCTGAAGTCTCATTGAGCTCACCCTCTCTCTAACCACAGTGCATTGCTCATAAATTAATCCTAACAGAAAATTTTTATCCTCCTGCTAAAGAAGTCACTACTACCCTGCCAGCTTCAATTGCCAATGTCTGGTTTGTCCAGATCTGTCCCACACATGCCTGGCATCACACATGACCCACAATCTTCTTTGCCTTTATGTCTGGTGGGCCCATAAGACAGAAACAGGACAGTATCTTTAAAATGCATGCATCATATGCATACATATAGATGTGCATATAAAAATATAATCATCAATGATTGTGAAAATTTAATTTTCCCAATGCTGGCATGTACAGTAAGTGTAATGTAGTAATGTAATACCAGATAAGGCCACATTGTCTTCTTGTTTTTATGTCCTGATTCCTCATCCTCAGTCATACGTTTGTCTTTCCCCTTGCCTAGTTTGCTTTTCAAGTCCTACTTGCTCCTGATCGTAGTTTTTGTTTTCTTTTTTGGTCCACTCTGGATGCATATTATTGTGCTGCTCCTGTATTGTCATAATTATCAAATTGCTGAAGACTTTAATGTCACTTAGTGGCCAAAGATTTACCAGATATATTAGGCACAAGGGAATGCCTCAATAAGTAACCGTTTTCAACCACATTGTTGGCTTTAAAAGTGAATTGTGCAATTCTCTAAAAGAGGAAAGAGATTCCCATTTATATTTCAATATCTGGATGGCCTTTTATTTGTTTCACATATTGTTATTTTAGTGTTATTTGTTTTTACACATTTGGCAAATTGCTGTTTGAAACATTTACCATGAACAAACTAATATCCCAATTTATGATTTAAGAATCATTTAGAAATTTTCCTTTATGTGTCTGAAACACATTTGTTCTTTTCTTTCCCCAACGAACCATAAACTAAGTCTTGTGGGGAAGTAAAGGTTTAGACCTGCTGTAAACGTTTGAAGTGTTTTACTGGGGCTACTAAATTAGAAAACCATGGTGTTCTTGCATTTCTTTCTTGCTGACCTACTAATTGACCCTTGAGGCAGTCACATTTAAGAAAGTCAGTATTTGGCAGGGCCAAGATTAAGGCCTTACAAAAGAAATGTATTACAATGTAATGTCTTCAGCAAAACTAAAGATGCATTTATAAAATTACAGAATAATTTTTCGTAGCACTACTACCATATAACTTGTCCAATAAAGTGGACAGTGATGAGTAATCAATGCATACATTAGATCCAAGACATGAATCTCCTTACTCGTGACATTTCTGTAAGGCCCCTCACTCAGCCTCTCTTTAATATCCCTTAGACTCTCTGTTTGATTAAACATTAATCCTAATTCACAGCATGAATTTGCACATCATGTGTGTGTTCATGATACCCAAAACCTTTAGTATGAAGATCGCCTCTTAATACAGGTTAACTTGCCTGACATAAAGATGGGAGGAACTGACCCTCACACAACTAAGCAGTAACATAAAACTGTTTCAGGTGAGCTCTGCAGCACAAATCATTAAGTTTCAATACTTTTACTTGAATCTGATATTTTTCTTTCCATTTCTATGGTGACTTTTGGAGCTATCAGTAAGTGTAGCCAGACCTGTAATACTATTCATAATGAAATGAGCAGCTGCGATCTGGTAAGAATGTAACATATATAATGAAAAGAAGAACCCACAAACAAGAAAACATTAAAGACAAAACCCTCTGAAAAACGCTTTGAGTTTGGCAGTTAGGTGTGTAGCTGCTTTGGGGCTTACCAGTAGATAGCAGCAAAATGGCAACTGATCAAAACAAAAATTAGAATCTCCATTTCAGATGCAACAAAAGTCTTTGCTAGGCTATAACTGACTTTAAATTAGACACTTGTATTTGTGCTGCGCAGATGTTACCAGGGCAAGTTCACTATCAGACTTTCACTGGGCAGGGCAGAGCTGGGTCACACAGAAATTGAGAGGGAACAAGAGAGACAGAGATAGAGAGAGAGAGAGAGTGAGAGACAGTGAGAGTGAGAGAGAGAGAGAGAGAGAGAGAGAGAGAGAGTGTGAGAGAGAGAGAGTGAGAGACAGTGAGAGTGAGAGAGAGAGAGAGTGAGAGACAGTGAGAGTGAGAGAGAGAGAAAGAGAGAGAGAGAGACAGAGATAGATAGAGAGAGAGAGAAAGAGTGAGAGACAGTGAGAGTGAGAGAGAGAGAGAGGCTCTGTAGATGCTAATGTGAGAGTACAGGGGTCGGTAGGTAGGTGTGCTGCAAATGCAAAAATACGGAGATGCAAGCAGGACAGAAGCAGAAGCATTTGTAATTCCTTCCTAGGATTCTAAGAGCAGGCAACACAACTGAGGGCAGGGACAACTGACATTGTTTTAAAAGAGGGAGAGTGAGAGTCTAGAAGTGACAACACTCCTGATTGCCAGGAAGCAAATGAACTATGATATGAATGTGTGGAACCATCCTCTAGCAAGCCAGCATCAAGGGAGATGTCTTTTTGGACATGGCCCTTTAAGAGCAACTAAAGGTTCAGAGGTGCAGGGACATCAGGAGGCACTACAAGAAGTTACAGCCTTTTGTTACTGACCTGACCTCTAGATGGGATTTACTACCACCTCATTGGTCAAATTAAGTTTGGAATTTTTTGGAGGGTTAGGCCAAGTAGAGAAGGCCAAAGCAGGAAAAACAGAAGCCAGAGTCTAGAGAGAGTCATGGAGACAGTAGTTAAACTGAGCGCTTATATGGAACCTGGAGGTGCACAAGTGAGTGAACCACTCAGTAGCAGCATGTTTATTATTTATGCTTAGATTGTACTTTCCCTTTCAAGTATCCCTCCTCATTTATTATTTTGTATAACAAAGGCACCACTTTACGTTTTTGCCTCCTTGGTGTTATTATAGGTGTAGAAATACCCCCTCAGAACAAGGGGAAACTCAAAAATTCCCAGAATTGTTTAAAAAAAAAATTTAAAACTTACAGCAACTCCCTTTTAGTCACTTTCAAAATACTCTACTTGAGATGGAATACATTTGTCCCAGTGTTTCTCCCATTCCTGGAAACATTTCCTGTATTAATTTGTTAACTCCTTCTAGAGCCTCCTGCATGTTTTCTTGGATTTCTTCCATGGTAGCAAATCTTCTTCTCTCCAGTCTCATTGTTAATTTCCTGATACATTCCTGTAGACGTCTCAGCAGTTTAATGTAATGACGCTGATTATCAGTCTGTCTACAGGGAACAAACTCTTTACGAACAGGTTCGTCAATGTTGAAAAATGCAATCATCATTGTCTCTTCAAAATCTGCCATGGTGGCATGGAAAAATACAACCACCCAAGTCCCAGACACGATTTGTAGAATAAATGCAAGAAATACACAATCAATTCAAGACTTTCCCGACTGATTACCCAGACTGTAGGCATATGACACCTAGCTGCATAGTCAATAACTTCACCCTATTCCCATGCTATTAACTGGTTCTGGGAATTTATGGCTCCTACCCGTACAGTCTCTGAGATTCTTAAAAACAGGCCTACATGTAGCATATGCAGAATCATTGTGTCACTCCCTACTGCTATTGGGATCCTTCAATGACTTGCACACTTTAGGCACCTGACCAGTTTTACTCTAAATCTATTGCCACTGACTTCTAGGTGAAACAAGTTCAAATTGCTTGGGTTATCTGGTTTTGATAACTTCTGTCTTCCAAAGGGCGGAAATAAATGCTTCAAATGTTTTCTAAGTTATAAGATGAGCACCTTTTTGGTTGCGCTCTCGACCCATTCTGTATTTGGGTTTGCATCACAGTTACAGTATCAGTAGATAGTTTTTCTGAAATTTAATTTAACATTTGCCTTTGAAGGGTTTTCACTATGACATTTGCAATATGAAACCTATTGATCTTTGTTTGCAGTGCTTTCCACTATCCATTCTGTTAGATATTTATTATTTCTTCTAATGAGACACACACACACACATACACACACTGAAACACAGCTAGTATTAGGACATTAACCACTAATATTTTTTGTTGAATATTGTCTTAAAATAGAATAGTTTTATGGGTGCGTTGATCCCTTTATAGGACATCACAACCATTACCTGAAATTCTGTAATATACTAATCAATTCAGATTTGCTCAATATTTTGAACTTGTTCCTGCATAACTCAGTATCATTCTATATCACATTTATTTGCTGAAAACTTAAAAAGCAAATACAAACAAAAAGGCCCAATTCTTGCCATTTATAAGGAACAATCTACTCTTCACAATTTTTGTTGTTTTCGAGGAACAGCTTATTCTCAACTTCCTATTAACACATGATGAAAATCCATGGCTGCTAGGCACAAACTGACTGAAATATCCAACACACATGTTTTTAGGCCCCTAGGTCAAGGGTTCAGTTATAGGCTGACACCTCTAAAAGTGCTAAGCAGCAAGCTGGTCTTTTACCACCTGATGATCAAACAGTCTGGGAGCTGGAGGGCAGAGCAAAGAACAGGAAAGAGCCGAGTCAAGTGCCACACATGCGGAGAGCATTCTCAAAAAAATGATTTCCGCAAGATCTTATTGCCTCTTAAAAGCACACAAAACATTCAGATGTAATCTGCCCATTGATTTGTTCATCTAATGAGACCCAAATTCAAAACAAAACATTCCAAGCAGACAGGTGGCTCCCACCAAAGCTATATTAGTACATTGGGACATGAAGAAAAGGCTAGGCAGCTTAGCACAGTTCATCTATTTCTAATTACCTAAGCTGTCAGAAGTAATGTCAAATCAGGCTCAGAAGATCTCCAAAGTGTTAATATCAGCCGCAGGGTAACATTTTCAATGACTCTGCAGTTTATTTTGTAAAGATATATTTTAAAACTTTTTAAATTATTTTTAATTAGCTTCCATCTGTGGCCCCTTCTTCTATTTCTTTGCTTGCAAAACGCATACAGTATGTTTGGGAAATGCACTCTTAAATATATGTGGTTCCCAAAATTGGTCACAGGACCTGTCATGCACGCACACTACGGGAGAATGGAGAAGCATTAGCTCACAAAGTAAAATGGGGGACAAAATGGGAGTGAGACACAGCTGCTAACCTTGCTTCGGTCCTAGCCCAAGAGTGGAGAAAGTGAATGACGATGTTTCTGATTTGCCCTCGGAAACCCTGCCCTTTCTAGTTACCAGGCTATAAAAGAAATCCCATGAAGTCAGGGTTCTGCGACTGTTAGAGGCAATAGTGCCCGCAGGAGTATGCAAAACAATCGCTCATGATCACTGAATGTTGTGGTGTTGAGCTGCTTTTTTGTTTTGCCTTCACTTTATTTAGTATTGTTGCTATTAAATGTGAATCTCCATAGGAAGATTAGATTACATTAATTTTACAAATTCCATGGGGAAATTCAGATGCATACCGCATAAAACAACAAGGATACAATCTCACAGGGCAAATAATATGGCCTATCAATCAATCAATCAAGCAAGCAATTAATAAATAAATAAATACTGTGTAGATATTTCAAAATTAACCTAACGAGTACATTGGGAAGAAGCATTGAATTGCTTGACACTAATGGGTAAAAAAGACCCCCAGAGGTGGTTCTTAGCCTGTTGTGCTAGAATGAGGCTGTGACTAAAAGTGCAATGTTTCATGATGGGATCCAATTTTGCTCCATCCTCTCTTCCACAACAGCTTTCAGTGAGTCCAGGGTTTGCCCAGTGATGGAGCAGGCTTTCCTGATAGATTTGTTCAGGCATTGTGCTTTTTTTGAGCTCAAGCTGCTTCCCCAGGAGACTGCAGCGAGGAAGAACACAATTGCTACTGTGGACTGATAGAACATTTCCAGCAGCTTGACGCACACATTAAAAGACCTGAGTCTCCTTAAGAAGTACAGTCTGCTCTGGCCCTTCTTGTGCAGAGCCACTGTATTGTCAGACCAGTCCAGCTTGTTGCTAATGAGAACCCCTGGTATTTGCAGCTCTGCATCACTTCTACGTCCTCCCCCTGAATAGTGACTGGTCTCAGAGGCTCCTTGGCACACCGGACGTCCAGCAGCAGCTCTTTTGTTGTTGATGTCGAGCTGTAGGTTGTTGTTCCTGCACCACAAGATGAAGTCTCTTTTCTCTTCACAGACCAAATAACAGCATCACTTCCAGGTTGCATACATGTATACTCCCACAGAGAGACATTGACAGGGCTATGTAGAAGAACATAACGATACCATCACTGTTCAGCCAACAGATGAAAATGTAGGCAGTAAAATGTAGGTAGTTTTATTATGAGTTCTGCTCATTGAAGTTTCAGTTCCTAACATTTTCCTGTTGCTATTCTAACTTTAGATTTGCACAGACATGGGAAAAAACTGAATAGCAAAGATTTGGGATGAAGACTTGTGATTGTTATTTTTTTTTCTGTATCCAGCAGGCCCATTTCAGAAATAAAACAACACAAGCATGAATTTAAGACCTTTACTAGTCTTCAATAAACATACTGCTAAGTGTAATAGTCGGCTTTATACTCATAAATAAACATGAAATGAACACACTGCACTTTTGTTACTTCTAGTACGGCACATTACCAAACGTTCATACTATCATGTGGATGTGAAGTGCTTGATATGAAGGAAAAAGTCTTTGTAAATGGGCTGTCAGTCCCCCGCACTCATTCATGCTGGGCTAATGGAGAATTGCCATCTCAAATACACATCCTGGAAAGAAAGTACACAGCATACTCCACATAAGAATGTCTGGGCCATGATTCAAACCCACAACTTTGAAGTTATTCTGACGTGAAAATAGGTATACAAAAGAGGTAAAGATGATATCAGAGAGTTTAGCACATGCTTTACCAAACCAGCCACAGGTTATTCATGGTCATGTAATTCTATGAAAAACCCTGGCCTAGCTAATATGCTAATGCGGGTTAGGGTTAGGGTTAGGATCAGAATCTGCATATTAAATATCAAAAACTAATTGCCAAATATATAATATATTAAAAAGCAGAAATATAAAGAATAACAAACGATAAAAGCAGACAATGACACTTTTCTTTGAAGTTTGCATGTGGTTGTACTTTTTGTAAACTTAATTTGATACAGGACAAGCTCTGGGAAAAGAAGAAACAATTGCTATTCTTTCTATTGAAGGCTTCAAAGAAAAAGCTATTTTTTCACGGGAAAATGTAAAAACAAAATAGATTTCATATGTACAATTATTTCCAAGTACATGAAACACAAAAAAACAATGAAATGAGTGTAACGAAAATATGGATAATTCATTAGTCTTTGTAATAATTTCACTTAAAATTCAAGGACTGAAAATATATACTCAAGAAAAGTGTTAGTATGGGTGAACAATATGGGTAAGATGTAGCATTGCCTTATGGATCCAGCCTCCTTGGTTCATATCCGACACCAAGATGCTGTTTTTATGTCCTCCCATGTCCATGTGGGTTTTCCTCTGGGTGTTTCTTTTCTGCAGAGATAGATGTTAAGTGAATGAACGTGTGTGTGTGTTTGTGTAAAGGAACCCTGAGATGGACTGGTGACCTATACAGGGCTGTTTCCAGCCTTGAAATCACTGATGCTAGGTGTCACACACGAGCGCTTCGGGAGCATCTTAAGGACCCGGTTCAAGTCGCGACAAGTCCGGTCGGGGGACAACGATGGTGTACTAACCTTTCTCTCTTTGTTTCTCCAGAAAGACAGACACGCCATCGCCGTAAAACAGCCCGGACTTCTCCAAAAACAACAACACTTCCAGGTTCCCTTCTTCCCTCTGCTTTCCCATTGATGACGTCAACCTACCACAATGCATCACACTTTACCCAGCATCCCACGACTTAATTTCCGGTCCTCCCCTACAAACTGTCCGTCTTCCCTACCTTGAATGTCTTTTGTATTTGGTGAAAACAAAACTGACCCTCTTTGATTTACAGTATACGGTGCTACCACCCCAAACCTTTATGATTGTGTCTGTCTATTATTTCAGGACATATCACATAGGATAGGCTCAAATACTTCCACAATATTTGGAGGAATTAAGCAGATTTGAGAATATTATGTTGTATTAAAGCTACTGAGATCCGTTGTATTTTTTTTCATTGGAATCTGATTAATCTATATCTTCAACTATGTAATAAAACACTAAGGTCTGTGTCTCCAGTCCCCCTAAACAATCTGATTGGTCAGTTTGACTTTGGTGTGATCAGTCAGCTTGGCTTTGGTGACACAACAACAGAGGAATTGCAAGTATGAGGCACACGAGTAGGAGTAAAGACATGTGAGTCATGCCAAGAGAGTCACCTTCAAAGAGGGCAAGTATAAAATCAGACAGGGGGTGAGAAAGACTCAGAGTCTGAGAAACAGACTTTATAGAAATGGACACCAGAGACATTCACACACGTTAATACAAAGGAAAGGCACTGAAGATACACATAGGGCAAGAGATAGCAAAAATATGTTATTCATTTTATTACCGTGGCTAGTAGTTACCATAGAGCTGTAAAGATTAACTTAAGGTCAGGCCTCTATAAGAAAATAACTATCTTGCTATAATTAAACAACTGAAAAATATACAGTAAGTTATTAAGTCACATATGATTGTTCCAATACAAGTAGGTGATGTTATTAGAAAAAATTAGGTTATGAGAGGACTATTTATTGTGATAAAATGTAAGGACACTTTATTTAAGCATTCTGTGCTTTCCCTCCACTGACTGTGGTGTATCTGAATGTTTTAAATGTTTTATTCTAGAATATTGTACAGCAGTATCATTTTTATGCACTTTTAACTCTCTTTCTCACTTTTTTTTTTATAGAATTTGGTCTTAAGGATGGTACTAGTAGTTGAATATTTTTTCACATGTTAACTGATATGTGCTCATGCCATTTCACGTAATCAGACTACTAGTGCATATTGGTTTGGATGAGATAAGCCATAAGAACAAAAAGATTGTAACTCTATTCAAGCATGGGATTGAATTAATGTTTCACATGTGCTCAATTTTTGGTTAAACAATCCACATGAAAATAGAAAAGACAGCTCAGGCTGTTTCCTGTGGCTTCAGCTGTGCTGTATTATGAATGCATTTCTACATCACTCAGCTGTCAGAAGAAAAATAAAAGATGATAGTTTCTTTTGGCAACCGGCATATCATTCTTGAGTTATGAAAAACGAATGACAAGCGTACGTGACTTGTAATCACTGATGGAGGCAGGACATTATATTGGTGTTATCCCACCTGGGTGCATTGCAATCCTTTTAATTTGATCTACAATGTCTTCCCTTCAGAGACCACAAACATTATACAATACCATACTCTTACCTCAGTTGTCACTTCAAATCAGTCAAAATTCTATTTTTCAAATTTGTTGAATTGAAGAACTACCAAAAGTTGATGCACAAGTGCTTAAAACCAGAAATGACATGCTAGGTTAAAGCTTTAAACTTGAATATTAGGTCTTAAGAGAGTCTTACTTCTTTATGTTGAACGGAACATAAAACACGCATTTCATAAATTAGGAATAACAAGTGTGTACAACTTTATAAGCTCATGGAATATTTGTTAATGCATTGAATAATATATCTGTTTTAATTATATATTAATCAATGTTTATACAAACACATATTTTGTAACCATAATTACCTTTGGCAGCATCAAACATTGCTTAGTCATCTTACAAAAGTATCATCCTTCCACATATATCACTATTAAAATCTAGTCAAGCAAAATGAAATCTTTTATGAGCTAACTAAAAAGACTACAATATGCAAGCTTTTGAGGATTCCTGATTGTAACAGAATTTTGTCATTTTCACCCTCTGATGGAGGTCCATATGAGGCTAGATCCCTAGTAAAGGATCAAAAATCAAAATAACGTTATATTTATAATCATTGACTTTAAAATAGTCTAAAACATGCTTATGTTTGAAATTTGTTTTTGCCTTCTGGGATTGGCTGTTAGAGGGCTAGGAGCACCAGTAAAGAATCAAATATCAAAAATATTACCATATTTGTAATCAGCAACCTTGATATAGTGCCTACATTACTGATCCAAATTTTTTGATGTTTTGTGAACAGGAGTAACTCTGATTCCTCATATCCCATTATGGGGTGAACCTCTAGGGTCAGTTCATGTGACATACACAACTTCAAGTCCTTCTGGTCATTTTTGCTGAAGACACCTATTGATTTACCCTTTATTTTTAAGCGTGCAATTATCCGCACCCTAAAAATGGGTGGAAACATAAGAGCTCAAAGTCTTGCAAAACTAGACATCAAGACAAATCAAATTTTTGGACCAGTGACTCAGGAGGTGCTGAAAAAAAAAGACTTGAATTGATGTCAAATGTAAGCTTATTTTTCTGAGCACAAATTGACAAATTCTTTCCACATTGTCAATTATATTTGGTAACATTTTTTTGTAATGATGTTAAGTAACATTAGTTGGATAAGGCTAAGATATTTTACAGAATGGAAACACTCAGTACTCTGTCATATATAACGTGGTGCGAAGGTCTTACGCCACCAAAGACAATTATTTTTGAAGCTAATTAATCTGTGTAATGTTTATTTATTCATGAAATAAACTATATAACAGTAGAAAAAACACAAAATAACACGGATACACTAAAAAGTAACAAAAAGGTCCTGTGCTTTTAGAACAAGATAGTATCTTGGGTGGCCTCCATTAGAATGTAAAAGTAAAGATATTTATTTTCATACACTTCTCTATGAATTTTTCAGGTAGTCCTGTGGTGCAAGATTTTCCATTATTCTTGCATTTTTTTTACTTTGGCTCTTTTTCTTTTTTTTTTCTTTTTCTCCCTCTGTAAATGATTCCACATAGAATCAGTTATATTGAGCAGTTAAATTATACTGTTAGTTCTCCATTTACAGACTTCCACTTCAGGAGTTTACAATATGTTTGATGTTATTAGCCAGTTGAAAGATTCTATTTTTGCCGTAATGTAATTTTCCTGAAGGTACCAAATGATGACTGAAAGTATCTTTATGTTTCCAGATACACTTCAACATACAATCAGAGTGTGAACTTTGGTGTTAAATGACTCTCCCTGATACTGAGCAACCACTTCACTCGATTTTCTCCTGGCCTATAAGAAAATGACCTTTAAGAGTTTAAACTTTTTGGGTCTTCCCCTGTGTCTTCTGTCTTCAACAGACAGCTTCATCATCCTTTGCTCACTGACTATGGCCTCATTGATACAAACTTATGATTTTGTGTCTGTTCAAGTATGTTACTATTGCTTGATCATTTCCAAACCTCTCCTTGATGACTCCCAGCTTCTGTAGCTACCATCAAAAATGCAGAATTATTTATTAAATTGTACTTCTCGGACACCTGGTTCAGTTAATAATGCGTCATTAATAAATATCAGGTCTGCTGTTAGTGGAATTTAACAAACACTTGGAGTGGATAAGATACCTAGAGGAGATGTTTGAGAGCCAAAGCTACGTTGCTCTCACATCTCACAAGATATAAATACATTTTTGGAATACATGATACCTTCTTGCTACTTTTTGCTGTATCAGTGCCCATCTGTAATGATTCTAATGTTAAGTAGTGTTTTCGTGAGCAAATAAGCACTTACTAGCCAGATGAATAACTTTAAAAAAGACTTTTGCACTTTGATATTTGTGGGATTACACAAATTAATAAGTTAATTGTTAACACAGAACCTATTAACCCACTTACTCCAATGCATGGTGAAATGCGGCAGGAGCATGTCCCAGTCTCAAGGCAATCAAGAGAACCAAACCCTGAACTGTCCATCACAAAGCCCACTCACCCACAACAGACTCCTTAGAGTAACCAAATTAACCTAAGACTCAGGTTTTTTGAGATAAGAGAGGAAAAATGGAATACTGGGAGAAAAAGCTTACTTGGACAAGAGGGGATCATGAATTCACTACATAGACATTGACCATGAATGAGACTTGATTCCAGGATGCTGAATCCATGATAACTACTGGACTACTAGGTCACCTAAATGTGGTAAGTAGGTTCAAAGTTAAAGACTCATACGCAAATTATATTAAAATTGTGGATTTCAGAAGTTAATCAATCTTATCAGTTGATTCCAAAGAAAAGAGAGTGCTCACTTAAATGAATTAGTTAACATTAAATACAACCGAGTTTAAACTACGTAAACTAACTATTTGTATCCTGTTTCTGGAATGCCTTGGCCTGCACTAAGTATGAAGCCAAAGTACTTTTAATTTATTCCAAATTTAATTAGTTTTTAGTGACTTGGTTTGTTAAATCATACTTTCTTTTTTATCCCTTCAGTAAGGAAAGTTTCATACATCTGAAGTGACAAAAATGTTTTTGTTCTATTAGAAGCTTGCATATTTTAGCTAAAGGTATTCAAAACTAATTACTGTATGATTGTTCCGCACTGCTTTTAAAAATACATTTATAAAAAATACTTGTTATTATAAAGTATACATTTAGAATTGAAACGTTTCTTTCTCCAAAAGATTTCTGAAACATTTTCAGATAAGCAACACTTATTCCTATGAATCTGTAGTCATGTACATTCAAATGACATCCGCACTATGTGGGGTTAACCTGGGAAGTTCAACTTGGAATGAGGGAAATTGAAAAAATATTTTCATATAGGGTATCATTGCTGTTTTGTAACACTTTTTTATTATGTGGAAATAAGGCTTGTAATCTTAAATTGTATGCGGTGTGTTAATATATGAGTATAGGATTACTTAAATAACATGCAGTTGTTAAGTGAATAAAATATGTAAACAGGAATGTAGCTCTCATAATTGTGTATTTAACAGGAATTTGACATGGCCGGAAAGGGCTGGTGTTTTTAGGGAGGTTAGTCAGCATGCATGGTGCATATTAAGCAAAAATGTGAAGGCTGATGGGAATTATACAAATGCAAAAATAAATGCTTCTTTAGTTCCATGATTATATATTTTATGAGCTTTATGTTCTGATAAAATAAGCAGTGTGTGCTTGTAAGAAGGTATGAAAGAAGTGACTGAAACCTTTTAGTTAAGTACTGTTATGCCTAGCAGGCATGAGACAACTTCAGAGGGTGACTAGAAGACAAGGACACAGTCAAATAACTGTAGTGAGGGTCAGAACCAGGAGAACAGCTATCAGTAACCTAACCTAAGATTTGCTAGACAAGATCAAAGTCTTGAGAGTTCAAAAATCAAGAGAAACAAAACAGAAATTTTTTGAAAACAGGTAGAAGGGTCCTGTAATTAGTGTAGTCAGATGGGAAAGTATACCCCTGGATGACCATTTTTCCCACCCCATTGTGATTGACAGACCATGACCTATAAGGACATGCCCACTTCAGAATAGTCCCAGCAACAGGAATCGACAATAGCTCTGTGAGAATTGTTGTGATATAACAGTCCAAATCACAAATCAAAATTAAAACAACTGATTTTCAGAAACAAATGTACCCAATCGGTACCTTAGGGCAGTACATCTTAATCTTTTTTTCTCATAACCAACATTTTGCATTATTTGTGTCTTCAAGACCCAGAATCATGGCCCCCTTTTCATGTGGATTGTTTAACCAAGGGGGTTTGGCCCCCTTGGACAATCAGTGCCCAAGGTCACAGGGATCAATGGCTTGGCCCACAGCAACCCATCACAAGACATTCTGCCAACCCTATGTGACCCTTTCTAATTGAAGTACAATTCAGAATCATGACTTGTCATGATCCCAATTGAAACAAAACATGACTTATAGTTTAAGAACCTATGCCTTAGGGCAGGGGTTCTCAAACTCGGTCCTAGGGACCCATTGTGGCTGCAGGGTTTTTGTTCAACCAGCTTCTGTTTTTAACTGGACTCCTGGGCTAATTAAGTGAACTGTAATTTCCCAGATTCTGTGGTTTGGGAATAATATAGAAATTAGAAATCTAAGTTTGGTTAAAAAAATTATGAAAATGTACTATGCAGTCTCAAGGGAATAATGTATTTTTTTCAATATTTTCATCCTGATTTTTATTCTACTTTTCCAGGTGTTCTGATTAATTAATCCATTATTTACTAATAAGTGTGTCTGATGCTACAGTAGTTGAAGCATTTCATGATTCAGTGTTGTTTGCCAGCGTGTCTGCTCTGATTGTTTTTAACTATCACTATTAAGATACAATGAAGGGTGGAAACTGCACAGAGAAAGGACAAAATATAATGAAATCAACAAAAGAGAATTAAGCATTTAAATCTATAAAAAAAATAGAAATATTTCTAAATGTTTTATTATTGTAAAAATAATGTTGCTATGCTTTTATGAATGTAGAATAAGAGAAGAGAAAAAAAACAGGTAATTAAATGAGATCAATGTTAACAGTTGTTGTCACTATTTATGAATCTGGTTGAAACAACACCCTGAAGCCACATTGGGCACCCAGGACTGACTTTAAGAACCCCGCCTTAGGATATAAAATCACCTAACAGAAGCAAATGATGTTCAAAATAGGAGTCCCTGACAAGAACGACTATAATCTTCATTGTACTAGCTAAAAAAGCAATGAACAAGTTATCAGCTGCCTGATTTCTGCATGATACAACTCTTGCTTTATGTGACTTGCTGTGTCATGCGGTTTACCAGTACTTCTTCAATAGTGGTTCTTCATTGAGGTCCTGTTTAAAAAAAGAGGGTTTGAGAGTACTCCCTCTGACATTGTTATCAAGGCTGCAACAGCATTCCAGTGTTCACAAGCATCTCGATGGGCTTAAGAAGAAAAGATTAAAATCTGTAACTGCTCAAGTTGAACCACCTGGCATGAAGCTTGCAGAATGGACATTGATTTAGAGCATTGAAATTCTCTGTTTTCATTTATTTTACTTCTTGTGTTTGACAGTCTGATTCTTCAGCCAATAAACATGTAGGTTAAGGTGAAATAAAGCTTCTGTTCCCCCTGCAACAACCTCACATTTTTTGTCGCTTGGAATTACCAAAGGGTTATTAAGGGGTCACTTTTTTTGCAGTGACACAAAGGGATGCTTTTGTGCAGCTCTCACAGTAGTGGAAAGATGGGTGAATCCAAAGGAAAGATGAATGACTGTAAGCCATAGCCCCAGAAGTGTGCAGCCTGTCACTGTTGACGTTCCCATGGGTGAGTATTGCAGGGTGTGCAGTTAACACAAGTTTAATAGGCTAAGGTGTTTTTGTAGTATTTCTTGTCCACCAATAACAAAAGAACCTAAGAGACTTATATAAAGTCTTTCATTAAAAGTAACATATACATACAGGAGCAGTAATTCATGATAAATCATTGCATCATGCTATGTTCAAAATTCAGACATTCTCTAGTAGTCTATCTGCATTTACAGTATAGCACATTTCTTTGGAAAACATACATCCTTCCATTTTCCAACCCGCAGAATCCGAACACAGGGTCATGGGGGTCTGCTGGAGCCAATCCCAGCCAACACAGGGCAGGACACACACTAACACACCCAGCACACACTAGGGCCAATTTAGAATTGCCAAACCACCTAACCTGCATGTCTTTGGACTGTGGGAGGAAACTGGAGTGCCCAGAGGAAACCCACACAGACAACATGCAAACTCCACACAGGGAGGACCCGGGAAGCAAACCCAGGCCACTCAAATGTGAGGCAGCAGCGCTACCACTGCGCCACCGTGCTGCCCTCTTTGGGAAACATTCAGTAAGAAATCTAGTAAAGAGAAATTTTTTTTTTATTTGGAGCTGAAGCATTTAAAGATCCCTTGATTGAGGAGGCATTGAACAGTTTTTAATTTAGTAAAAGTTGTTGTGACTTACCTCTAACAAAGACATAAATGCTAGCAGCAGTTGTGCCATCAGTTATAGTTGCGGGTCCCTGGTAGTAGCAGCGATAATAACCGGTGTCACTGCTTTGAGCCCTGGTCAGTGTAAAAATCTTACAGTATGGTTTCCCAGGAATTCCTTGGCATTCATTTATCTCAACAGACCACTGATCTGGCTGGTTTGGGGGTGGCTGCTGTTCCTGATGATCTTTTGTTTTCTTTTTGTTGTAACCTGAATCTTCAGGCCAAGTCCAATCAAGAATCCGTTCTCCCCTGTGTGAATATGTGAAGGTATAAACATGAAACACAAAGTGAAGCAAGTAATTAGTTTACAAACATTGATGTTACACATGGAATTAGTGAGAGCAGGACTGTCACAGAACCTTACAGAAAGTCATCACTACAGTTTGTCTAGCCAGGTTGAGGAAAACAAGGAGAAGTACAAGGTGCTGCATCATTGCTACAGATATCCTCGCCTTGTGTGCCAACATTATTGACTTGCAATATAGTCCATAGTCGTTGTGTCATGCTTATGGAAAAGAAGGCACACTGAACAGTACGGTTTGCTCTGATTTTTTGGTTATCTGAAAATATTCAGCCAAAAATAGCATAACATGGCGCATTCAGTAATCAACCAAATGTCTAAAAATGTTAAATGTTTTGTCTGAAAGTGTGACGCTGCTTTTTTAGTCTCCTCAGCTGGTTAAGGATAACACTTTCAAACAGGCCTGTTTGTTCTGTATGGAATGAGTGATATGTCACACAGCATTGCATTGTGGGATGCGGATGTCATCTGGATTGTTTACAATAAGAAATGAGTACTAGTGACATACTGTGAGAAAGTGCAACAGTTTTATGAAGGAGAAGCATGGCAAAGAAAAGGAGAAGCAGACTACTGGGACATATAGAGTCAGAACGCACCACAGTCTTATTTAAATAGTTTAAATCTAATAACCCATGTGGATCTGTAAGTGCTTTGCTTAATGTATTATCTCCTCTATTGCTGTTTGAATGCAATGTTTTTTGAGTATATTAAAGTGAAAGTTGTGTGGCTTCAAATAAATGTCTGTGAGAACAGATAAAAAGAAGGCATGCACATTTTAATGACCACTATCTGAGTTATTGTAACTGCACGGTCTGACTGCTGTACATAAAAACTGAGTGTCAACTTGGCTCTGTTCAAATGTTCTCTACTACAAATAAAAACATGCTTTAGTTGGACATCCTCTGTTTTTTATTTCACAATTAAATGTAAAAGATGAGTCAATCACTGATACTGGGTTAGCATAATTTTAAACAGATTTTTAGTGTGGATGATACTGGCAGGTTGAGGAAGGCACTAATAAAACATTTGATAAAATGTGATATGAAGGGAACAAAGTAGCAATTCATATCTAGGTGGAAATCACATGAAGAACAAAGAGTGTGTTGTTTTACACATTTGCTTAGAAATTCACTCTTTACATCAATACCTACCGGCATGTAATGGTCAGTGTGTCATTGGCATTAATCACCAGTTCTTCAGCTGGGCTGTCCAGAGTAGGTGGACTCATAGAATATCCAATCACAAGAGCTGCAAATGAAAACAGTCCAAAGGTTAAGAAAGTCAACATTGTTCACTGGGGATTAGCCTACCAGAAAATAAATAATTTTTTATGATTCTACCTCATAGTGTGATCCACAAAATCTCAGTCAACCAATGTCTTTTGCTAGCTTGTTATTATTCTCCTCCTAATTTATTTTGGTAAGACAGAAAAAAACTATGACATGTGTAGCAAGGAATGCACCCCACTAAGTAGGCCCAACTGAGAGTATCAAGCTCTTCCAAATATTTCCAATGATTTGGGTTTGTGGTCAGGGGTGT
Source organism: Polypterus bichir lapradei (assembly GCA_026402145.1). NCBI lineage: Eukaryota > Metazoa > Chordata > Cladistia > Polypteriformes > Polypteridae > Polypterus > Polypterus bichir. The sequence goes on along the minus strand of JANRMT010062861.1, from coordinate 44,091,944 downwards.
CCTCTGGCACACAGGCTCCTGTATGGCATCACATCATAGAGCAATAGCATCTTGGGTATTGCAGGATAAGAGAAAGAACAAGCTTGGGATTTTAATGAACTTTCGTAATACACAGCCCTCAAACAAAGACGGTTACTGTATGCAGAAAGCAAAGATGCTGTAAACTTCACAAAGTGTGCTTCATTCCCTCAATATTTCTGTTAAAAATGAGAGCCCAACTTCATATGAGAAACAGATATGAGTATGTTACTCTGCTATACTTCCAGATATGAGTGTTACTTAAAACTGAAGAATGTTTTGATATACAGTAATACACAACCAATTCCCAGTTGAATTCATGCCTGCCTAAAGCTTAGGTTGAGCTGGAAAATGTTTCTATTTTAATGAATCTTAAAAGTCATAGCCATCCCATTAACATATTATCTCAGAGATGTTTCAGCATACACAGAATGTAGTTTCATTTTAAGCTTATGGAGCAGCCTTTACAACTTCTTGCTACGGGACAATAAGACAACAGAAAGGAGTTTGATCTGTGCTACTGGGATTGGTTGAATCTTGTGAATCCAACATCAAGTGTCTTATGAAATGTTTTGGGCAGGTTGATCACAAACATTTAGAAATCAAAAGCATTTAAAAGTATATACAATTGCATAATTGGCTATGGGTTCATGCTGAAGTTTGTAATGATTACCAAATCAGGGTTGTCTTTGCTGTTGTCCTCCCCTCTTATTGTTTGTCTGTTTGTTTGACTGTGTTGACTTGCCCCAAGTCCCAAGGGGAAACCAAGGCTGGTTAGACTCTATTATCTTAAGAAATAGCAGAAATGAGCAGATGAGCTGATTTCTGCTGGGGTGTAAGTTTCTCGAAAGCTAATAATGCTAAGACATTTGTTATCTCAAACTTAAGATTGTTCAATAATTAGTGAATGTTTCCTTGAACCCTTTGTAACCAAAGTAGTATTTAATCTTGTTCATAAATTAACAAAGGGTTTCGGGAAACACTTGCTAATTAATGAATGATCTTAAGTATGAGTGAACTGACCCACTCGTTATTTTTTAACTTTGCTCCATCCTTGGACTTTTGTCTGTGATTCTGTCTCAGACAAAAGGTCACCTTAAGTAGATCACAAAAAACACTGATGCTTTTATTTGGACAATGTAATAAAAACAATAATAACAGATCAATGTTGCAATATAAATATATAATTATATTGTTTAGATAATGGACGGATGAAGATTAATGCAAATGGAGCCCTTTGTAGCTTTAACACCTGTAGACAATTTGAGTACATAATAAGTTAACTAATCAAACTCATTATGCAATTAGTCACATCCTTTAAAATCAGAAGGTGAATTGCCCCATAGTGTCACTAATGACAAAGATAGCTGTCCTGAGAAATGTACAACGCACTTGGAGATGCCATTTGAATACCCTTGTGAGACTTCTTGGAGGCAGCATTGTCAAAAAAGCAAAGTCTTTGACTCATCTCAGTAATCAACAACTAATTGAGAAATACACACTGCCTGGTGGGTAAATTAATAACCATCCTTTGTCTAGTGCAGGATAAATTGGAAAGAGGAACACACCAGAATTTTGGACATGCACATGACCTCAGCAAGGCTACTATTGTGCTCAGACTATAAATATAACACCAGGTCATGTCACTTCCAGGTATTCCAAGGTGATTCTGCACTTATGTGGTATATTGACAAGGGGAATTAGACAGAATAAAATACTCAGATGGTGAACTTTGTGTCTTGGTGCTAAGAGAACTGCCTGCAAACTAAACATCTGCAAACCCAAGGAGCTGGCTATTGACTTTTGCGGTGCCAAAGAGCCTCTATGCCCAGTCATTATTATGGGAGTGAATGTCGATGTGGTGCACTTCTACTGCTACTTGGGATTCCACAACAGTTAACAGACCACACTAGTCTAATAACACAGAGGATATGGATAGGAAATAACAGAGCAGACTCTCTTTTCTGAGGCGATTACATCACGTTAACATGGACAGTGACATCCTTCACATGTTCTACAACTCTGTTATGGTCAGTGAGATTTTCCATGCTGTTGTGTGCTGGACTAGTAACATCACTTCAAGACATGCCCACTGAATCAACAAGCTGATTAAGATGGCAGGCTCTGTTATGAGATACAGTGGAGAACAGAATACAGATAAGACTGATGGCTGCTATGAACAATGCTGCACATCCTTTCTGTGACACACTATCATTAGTACTTTGACGCCAATGCATTATTCAGCAGAAGTGTGTCAAGAAACTCTACTGGGGCTACTTCATATTTATGGCAATACATCTGCATAATGTCTCACTGTGACTGCTCTCATATTTGATATTTCTGGAGCTTCTATAAAAAGCTGAATTTCCCATCAGGACCATTAAAATATCTATCTATCTATCTATCTATCTATCTATCTATCTATCTATCTATTTATCTATCTTTTCAGCCCCGCATTCTCTGGAATTTGCCGCTTTATATTTTGTTTAGATTATGAATTCTTGATTTTGGTTTTTGCTTATTTAAAGATTAAAGTTATGATTTTCTCCCATGGCAGCTGTGTAGCTTTAGTGATTAAACTTAAAGTAATATGAATTTCTGACCTTTTACTTACTACTTCATCTTTATTAAATATTTTGGATTCTTATTTTAATGTGTTCCATAAGAATTTATCCCATTGTTTATTTTATTCTTTTGCTGTATTTAGTTTTTTATTTTAATAAATATATTTTTTGTTTTTTAATATCTTTGCTAGATTTGTTGTTTGTTTTTTTTAAATTAGTGCTTTGAGTGGTACATCTTTATTAATTACCTGCTCTTGCATAGAGTCAGCTTCATGAATTAAAGTTTGTTTCTTACTGATTACTCATTTGAAGTGTGCTTTTATAAATTATAGATTTAATTATTTTTCTGATTTTTGAATGTTTTTTTAAAGTTTGTCCTCTTTGGGGAACATTTTAACAATGGCACTATACTGTCTTTTAAAACACTGTAGAGTATAAAATGTAAATAAATAAAAAGGATAATATTGCAGTAGAATTTTCAGAAATGTGGACAATAAAATACGTGATCTATTTTATGATTTAAGGGTAGAAGTGTCTATATGTGATTTAAAACGACATAGCCAGCAGACTTCATAATTACTTTAGTATCTTGGCTATGAGTAAGCGGTTACTGTAAGCTGCAGTTAATGGTCAATTCACATTTATAATTATAGCATTTACAATGCATCTTCCAAATATTCCAAAAACCCAGAGGCGCCACTTTGCAAAATAAATAATATGCAGTCAACATAGCAAATCAAACAAAATTGGAATCTGACACTCATAATTAATAACAACAATAGCTTAGACTGAAAAACAGATGCCAGCGTAATCCTGCTTGCCACTTGAGCCAACTTCATCAAGTACTCTACAAAGAAAAATAATGGCTCCAAAATGTACTGTTTGTTAGACAAGTCATCCATATCATTAGCAGTTAATAATGCAACTTGTCTTTTTGGCCAATGTGGCCTGAATATTTTACAATTCTTTCAAAAGATTTGCCATCTATAAAGAGGCTTCTCAATGAATATAATTCCTACGATAGTAAACTAAAAGAATAAAGGATAAGGTTTTTTTATTGTCATTGATTAGAATTTTTTTACTAAAGTACAACTTTTAAAATGAGTTTTATCTTGTATATTAAAATTTTAATATGTGTTACTGACTGAGTCTCAGACAGAATGAGAACAATCAGTTCAGTTCACCAACGCTTGCTAATGCTATTTACTCAACTTCTCCAAGCAGTCAACAAGTTGGGTTTTGAAAATACTACCCTAAAGTGCCACTCTCTACTATATGTGGCAACTTACTCCATGTGTCTTTGTTTCTCTGTCCAAAGAAATTTATATTAGAAAATAACTAGGAGCTCAAAGTAGTAAGTGGGACTGAGCATAACAGCAGTACACGGTATGAGGAACTTAACTAAATAAGGAACTGCCAAATGAAACCCAATAGTGCAAATCCAACAGAAAGAAAAACGGCATGTAAATTGGCTAGGGAAATTTCCTCTAGTGTTTTTAAAAGGTTTATACAGTAGCATTTTATAGCAGAAGGAGTGTGACATCACAAGATCTAACTCAACTCAACTGGTCTGGCTTGACTCTAAAGCCTAAACAGCATAGCAATCACAGCAAACAATGATACAAATGGTGTCAAAAGCATAACGATAAAAATAAACATCCATCCATTATCCAACCTGCAATATCCTAACACAGGGTCACGAGGGTCTGCTGGAGCCAATCCCAGCTAGCACAGGGCGCAAGGCAGGAACAAACCCAGGCAGGGCACACACACCCACACACCAAGCAACAACTATGTTGTTGAATAAGGCACTGCAGGCTCCCACAGAAAAACATTTGGGGCACCAACCAACCCTGTTTAATTCAGTCATTATTCAACCTGCTATATCCAAACACAGGGTCACGGGGGTCTTCTGGAACCTATCCCAGCCAATACAGGGTGCAAGGCAAGAACAAATCCCCAGGCAGTGCGCCAGCCAATGCGGGACAATTTAGGATCACCAATACACCTAACCTGCATGTCTTTGGACTGTGGGAGGAAACAAGAGCACCCGGAGGAAACCCACGCAGACACGTGTTAAGAAAAAAAATGCAAAGTACAAAATTAGAATTAAAGACAAGTCTATTTTAAGTAAACTGTTGCTTTATAAAACAATGAATTACAAAAATGGTGAAATCCAAATATTCCCTTTAATCCTTTCATTGTGGTTCTAGGGAAGTTTTTAACTCCAGATCTATGGATATCTATGACTGGTTATAATGTACGAGGGTGTCTCTATCTAGTCATCAACACATCAGTACACAATAAGTTATATTAAAAACTGTAAGAATAATAAAGTGAATTATTTAAAGGCATGCCTGGAAAAACATCATACAATGAAATGAAAAGGTTATTTTCTGCAGAAAACATGAGGTTTGAACAAGTGGACCTTAAACAGCCGCCCTGCAGGATTTTGGAAGGTCTAGGATTCAAAGTAGAGATACATCTTACAGTGTAAACCTGCAGGTGATTGCAATAATTTCAGTGACAACTTCTGTTTTGTTTTGGTGTTATGTCTTGTTTTCCTGAACAGTTTTGGGAGAAATATGTCTTTCTATCATTCATATAAAACAGATACTATTGTCTAAATGCTTATAAAACTGAAGCAGATTGCAAGCTTAATCTTCAGATTCAATTCACTCTGTGCTCCAGTCAAAGTGGTAGAGAAAAATTACTACTAGACTATCAACATTAAGCATTTTGGTATTGTGTTCACCATCAAAGGTGCTACACAAAATCAAGTTTGCTGGTTACACATTTTTATTTACTGGCAAACTTGGGCTGGCAACATCATACATTATATCTACTGTATATCCTTGTTCCCTGTAAGTCTTGCATACTCAAGGAGATGTGTCATTACATGACGATAATTATACAAGCTTCAGAAAAGAAACCAGTTTCAGAAATAAAACCTGGTAAGAAGAATTCCAGTAATTGTAAACATTAAAATGGAGTGGTGGAGTAGTGAAAAGCAAATTATATAATCTGTCTCCAGCTTGTTACATTTTACTTTGCAATGCTATTCAAGTTTTATTACGCAGCATTTTAGCATTTCCATTTGTACTGTGGGTCAGCCCCAAGGTATCTCTGAAATGATTTCTATAGTGAGCACATATTCATTAACTCCACACACATTTCATGCTCCTCTAACATGTTCATTGATATTTAACTCCTTCTATTCACTTTCACAAACAATGCACAATGGCCCATGCAGATTTTTCTGACTTTGTAAGAGTTAAATTTTGCAATTTTGTCATTTTGCTTGACTTCTCACTACATTCATAATGGCTAACCTCGGAACAATACCCTAGTACTATAATTATATGTGAAAACTCTTTATGAGCTTGAAAAGCAGAGTAATTATTGCTACTGTTCTTTTTCCCAGCTTAAGGACAGAAACAATCAAAATGGCAGACAAAATGTCCTCTGCAAGATTCCACTTTTTCCAAAGTTGTACTTCAGCTATACAAAAACCAGTTGCTATCATTTTAAAAGTACACCGTTATCAGCCCTGCAGTACCCATCACATTTGGGGTTTCTAGTGAAATGCAGGATGGTGGCTCATTTCTTTGCTGAACTGCGATAATAAAGTCCTGCTGCCAATTATCACTCGCTTTCCAGAGATGTGGGTAAAAGACTTTTGGGAAGAAGCTTTGTGATGAGTATAGTAGTCTAATATATGCCCATCCTGATGGTACTACTAGTAGTTGGTATTAACATCTTGAGTGAGAACACTTGCTCATGGGATCTGGCAATCCTCTTTAGCCTCATTTGTCATCTTTAGTCATCAGGCTCGCTGCATAGGTGAACTCTTTCCAAACTAGGAATAAAAGAATATTACTTTCTAAAATAATAATCAAGTAACATTTTTGGCAATATGTTTACATTTTGGTGTGAGGAAAAGAGTGTAAGACATTTTCCTTTTACTGATTTACTTCAGTTTAAAAACTTTTACAAATTGCATACAGTTAAATGAAATATAGACCCCTGGATCTGGATCACACAAATGTAAAAATGAATACATTTAGTAGATGTAATCAGCATGATTATAAAAATTCAAATACGTACTGAGATGAAAATGAATCAGAACTGAAAATACCTACCACTATTCTCAGATTTTCACTCACATACAGATATGCATATTATGGTTGGGTGGCAGCAGTAGTTTGGCCTGTGCTGTACATGCGTGTGTGAGCAAATGCCCTGAATTGACTGGCAGGTTCAGGGCTTATTTCCAGTGCTGTCAAGTTAGTTTTCTACTACATACAACTCTGTGTGGAAGAAAATGAGCTCAGAAAAGGAATGAAACTAAGATTTCTCTATTTTTTGGACCAGTAAACCGCTGTGCTTCATGGTAAAGCAAATAAAGGTCTGTGGCAGGGCAGGATCTTAGTGAGTAAAAACAGTGCACTTGAGGCATGGTGTGTGTCTGTGCATGCTGCTGCAACGCTATGCCAGTGGGAAATTGACTGATTGCACGTTCATGTGCAAACGGAATCACCTCAGCCAGGTTCCTCATCGACACTCAATTGGTCATAAAGTAAAGCACCTGCACTCACAAATTATAAAGAACCTCAGGAGGACTGAGGCATGGGGGGAATTCTCCAAAAACGTTCACCTGTCAATTCTAAGACAGGGCATGGGCTTATATTACTTCTGTTTATTGAATTTTAACTTCCTCACCAAGCATTAGATTTTAAGGAATATTTATTTATTGAAAAATGTGCTGCACTGTTTATTTTGTTGGATACTGTTTGAATAATTGCACAATGCACTTTTGATGCACCAATCTTGCTTGTTTGAGTCCCCATTGCCTCAGTCATCCTGGTAATGACTATCGGGTTGTAGTTGATGCTAAGTCTGTGGGCAATCTAAGCATCACACAGTTGCAACTTTTCATAGTAACAGTGCTTTCAATTCCTAAGTACAACTGGAACAGAATACAGGGGGTCCTCGGGTTACGACACAGTTCCGTTCCTACATCAGTGATGTAACCCGAATTCTGGTGTAAGTCGAAACACACCCTAGCCTAAGTCACTTATCTATCTTAACACATTTGCAAAATCATAATCTAGAGCATAAAAACACAAAATCTAAGCCTCAGAAAGAGGAAAAGGACATAAATATACTGTACTGTACACTGTACTGTAGTAACAGAAAAAATTAGTGTAAAAAAAATCCTTACCTTTATTCCTTCTCATGTCTCAATTTTTTTTAAGTTTTTATGGGAGTGAGTGTTGTAAACTTGAAACGTATGTCGAAACGTTGTAACCCGAGGACCCCCTGTATTCTATATAGCTCACTATGCTATAAACAATGTCACGTTTCCTGATGATACACAGATAAGAACAAGGCTCGATGGAATCTTGGAGAACCTAATTAAAGACCAAGTCCCTAATACACAGGCTTTCCTGTGAATTACAAATGTCAGTTGCTGTTATACATTTGAAATATTTTTAAAATCCGCCCATTTCCAATTGTAAATCTTCAGCTACTGACATAAATACCTACAAGAATGTATCTTGCATAATTATATGTGGTGAAAAGTCAAACAAAATGACCCCTTTTATTGGCTAACTAAAAGATTGCAATATGCAAACCTTTGAGGCAACTCAGGCCCTTTCTTCAGGCAATTTTGTCATTTTGCTTGACTTCTCACTACATTCATAACGGCTAACACGGTACAATACCTTAGCACTATAATTATATGTGAAAACTCTTTATGAGCTTGAAAAGCAGAGTAATTAATGCTACTGTTCTTTTTCCCAGTTAAAGGACAGAAACAATCAAAATAGCAGACAAAATGTCCTCTGCAAGATTCCACTTTCTCCAAAGTTGTACTTCAGCTATACAAAAACCAACTGCTGTCATTTTAAAAGTACACTGTTATCAGCACGGCAGTACCCATCACATTCGGGGTTTCTAGTGAAATGCAGGATGGTGGCTCATTTCTTTGCTGAACTGGGAAAATAAACTTTTGCTGCCAATTATTACTCGCTTTCCAGAGATGTGGGTAAAAGACTTTTGGGAAGAAGCTTTGTGATGACTAGTCTAATATATGCCCATCCTGATGGTACTACTAGTAGTTGGTATTAACATCTTGAGTGAGAACACTTGCTCATGGGATCTGGCAATCCTCTTTAGGCTCACTTGTCATCTTTAGTCATCAGGCTCACTGCATAGGTGAACTCTTTCCACACTAGGGGCACAAGTCTCTCATCATGTAAAGTCACAGTGGTGATCTTGCCTTGTTCTAAGCTTTCACCTTATTGCATGTTCCCATTTATATACTATTATTTGGAAAATCCTTTTAAATAACAGTCAAAATCAACAGTGTAATAGTTCTAATATGGATGTTCATTTTTATAACAAACCTTGAGGGTGCTCTGCATATGAACTTCTTAGTTCAATGTATAAGACTGAGTTAAAATGGGAGACCATTAGTTTAATAGGCCAGGACTATCTTTGCACCAGACAACATATAGATAAAGCATAGTCTAATCCATAACACTCCCTACATCTTTATGGATAGAAAGGTCTCAAAACACAGTAGACTGAATGTCTTTAGGAAACATCTTATTATTAAATAGGTACTTCTTCTATATAACTACTACAGTTTAAAAGATAAATGCCATATGATCCCATCATCTCCTTAGTAAATGTAAGGAAATAGGGGGCACAGAAAGTCTTAGTTACACAACAGAGGTACTCTCAGAAGCACACGTAGAAAGTTTTAATCTGTGATTGAGCCAGGTGTTAGTGAAGCAGCAGTAAATATTTATAAAACGTCTATTGTGAAATGTTTGCCAAAATACAAGGATGGGACCATTTTACTTCTCAAGCAGAATCCTGCAGCAGCAGTAGCAATAACAAATTGACCGATGTGTTTAAGAGTCGGTGCTCTGGATCTTATTAAAGCAACATTAGAGCTATTACAGCAAATCCTGTGTGAACTTAGCGAGCAGTTATGTGTAATTGAAATCATCTGCTGTACTGCTGCTTTATGCACAATGCGTCTTCAGTTTCAACTTTGCTGTAGGGATTCAACACTGTGTTAAGAATAAAAGGCCTATTTATTCTGCTTTACTCTCAAGCATTTAAAATAGTCAGCTTCGCTTACCGTACTCACTTTCTCTCTTGCTCTCTGTCCTTCCTCTTTGTGTAATTAAGACAATGGCTTTATCCAAAGCAGAATGTAAGATGCAGCTATACCCCAGATGTGCCTGATATTTGATATAGGTGCAGTATCTTTAAAGTACGCACCATCTTACACACAGAAAAAAAGGAAGAACAGATATGAATACAGAAGATAGCTTTAACAGATGAACAGGGACTTAGAGCTCCTTTTGGCAGTTTTTGTTATCCCCATGTTCACATACTCAGATTTCTACCCATATGCCAAATATTGGTCAATCACTGGCTTGAAAACTGGTCTGGCTTGAGGGAGTGTGTGGCTGTGTGTATTGTATGATGGGCTGGTATCTCATTCAAGGTTGTTACATTTTTGATCTCTGTGTTGTCAGGATTTTCTATGACTCCCTAAAATAATTGCATCAAGCAGTTTTCAGAAAATAATGGATGATTAAATGATTGCCATTTGGACTGGCGGTTTCAAACTGCATAAACATATTCCAAGAAAAGATAACTAGAGTCATTAGAAAAAATGGAAAGAGCAAGTTTGGAAAATGTGCATGTTCATCATGCAGTTGGGTATCTCCACCAGCTTTTTGCTATTTTTCCCTCACTTTAATTTGAAGAATTGCATTCACTTAATTTCATTCAATGCCATAATAAACAAGTGCCACTAAGTAGGTACCACGTTTTGGGCTGTTTATAAGTTGCAGCCTAATGTTAGGACTAGCTGGCCCTGACCTACGATCTTGGGTGAAGATGTCTAGCAAACTCTACATGGACAAAACCTAAGATTTCACTTAGTTGGAGGCACTAGCAATGGAGACAGCAGACTAATATTATGGAAAGTGTCCAAACTGGTAGTTACAGAACTAACATCTATTTAACTTCACTAAGAGAAGCTATTAGGTTTTAAAATGTTGCAGTTCTCTTGTGCACTCTCACTCTTTCATCCTCACCAGTTGTGTATGCAACTAGCTGAGTTGCCTTATGACACCTAGAAATATTTTCATTACAATGCTTACAGCATAAGGATAGAGTTGAAGATATTCTTAAAATGGTGGCCTCATATCCATATCTGCTGAGCTTCTCTGTGTTTATACTCAGACTACTTCTGAGCTGACATTCATCACATCAGGTTAACTATCCCAGAAGGTGAACACATAAGCTCTAGGGGGTCATGGGTCAGGTTGGAGGTGCAGATGTTATGATGCTCTCATCTTGGTCAGCTTAAAGCTGCTAAACACATGACGGCCAACTTAATGACTTATTACTGAAATAGTTCAAGATGAATTTCCCAATGTTATGACACCTGTCTTTCATTTACTTTCAGATGTATTTTCAGCGGCTAATCTACTGGGACTCGATTCTGATGCAGCTTTTCATCTTTCTTTTATTGAGCCAAGTGTTGTGGCAGAGTGCTGTGTTAAGTAAAAATATGCAATTCATTGCTGTGCTCCTTGAAATTAGAAAATTAATATTATCTCATATTGTTTTTTGTGTTTTCAGCAAAATCAATATTTTAACACGTGAGATGCAAACTTTACCATTTGGTTTTAGTTTGGTGTGTGGAGTTGCATTTTCCGGTGTTTGTTCATTTTCATTCAATACCTGCTACAGTGTCCGTCACAAAATGTCAGACTGTGTGTATTAGGTGTCACACTTGTGCGTCTGTGGAATACCCTCAAGGCTCATTTGAAGCAGGCTTTACCACCCCAGGAAGAGAGGGGGTACTCATGCTAACCTTCTCCTCTTCTCTTCCCTCTTCAGAACAAGAAGATGCCCAGTGAAAGCAATTGGCTCCACTTTGCAGTAAGGAGACCTGGGTTCGCTTCCCAGGTCCTCCCTGCATGGAGTTTGCACGTTCTCCCTGTGTCTGCGTGGGTTTCCTCCGGGTGCTCTGGTTTTCTCCCACAGTCCAAAGACATGCAGGTTAGGTGCATTGGTGATCCTAAGTTGTCCCGCATTGGCTGGTGCACTGCCTGGGGATTTGTTCTTGCCTTGCATCCTGTATTGGCTGGGATAGGTTCCAGAAGACCCCCGTGACCCTGTGTTTGGATATAGCGGGTTGAATAATGACTGAATTAAACAGGGTTTATTGGTGCCCCAAATGTTTTTCTGTGGGAGCCTGCAGTGCCTTATTCAACAACATAGGGCTTTCTATTATAAGTTGTCTTGGAAAAAGGCATGTGCTAAGTTAATAACAATAAAAACAATACATTGAGTTGGAATGAAGCCAGTCAGAAAAAAGTGATGAATGTCCACTTTTTTGATTTCAAGATATTGACATTATATTATTTCTACTTAAGGTTTTATCTTTAGAGAGAAGTGCTCTGAGAGCTGCAGTGGTATTAGGCTTGACATTTTATTGAAACAAGCAAGTTCAGAAAATTAAAGAATGGGTGTAAACGTTGGCCATGAACAAACAAGTCCCTTACATTATTTTTTATCAATTACAGGTTGACTTTGCTGATAATGGCTTGATTAAACTCCTTTTTCATAAATCGCAGGTTACCTACAGTTAGGTCCATAAATATTTGGACAGAGACAGCTTTTTTCTAATTTTGGTTCTGTGCATTACCGCAATGAATTTTAAATGAAATAACTCAGATGCAGTTGAAGTGCAGACTTTCACCTTTAATTCAGTGGGTGAACAAAAAGATTACATAAAAATGTGAGGCAACTAAAGAATTTTTTTAGCACAATCCCTTCATTTCAGGGGCTCAAAAGTAATTGGACAATTGACTCAAAGGCTATTTCATGGGCAGGTGTGGGCAAGTCCGTTGTTATGTCATTATCAATTAAGCAGATAAAAGGCCAAGAGTTGATCTGAGGTGTGGTGCTTGCATGTGGAAGATTTTGCTGTGAACAGACAACATGCGGTCAAAGGAGCTCTCCATGCAGGTGAAAGAAGCCATCCTTAAGCTGCGAAAACAGAAAAAACCCATCCGAGAAATTGCTACAATATTACGAGTGGCAAAATCCACAGTTTGGTACATCCTGAGAAAGAAAGCAAGCACTGGTGAGCTCAGCAATGCAAAAAGACCTGGATGTCCACGGAAGACAACAGTGGTGGATGATCGCAGAATCATTTCCATGGTGAAGAGAAACCCCTTCACAACAGCCAACCAAGTGAACCTGGATTGGGCATGCATGGCTGCCAGTGGCACTGGGACACTAGTGTTTATTGATGATGTGACACAGGACAGAAGCAGCCGAATGGATTCTGAGGTGTTCAGAGACATACTGTCTGCTCAAATCCAGCTAAATGCAGTCAAACCAATTGGGCGGCGTTTCATGATACAGATAGACAATGACCTAAAACATACAGGCAAATCAACCCAGGAGTTTATTAAAGCAAAGAAGTGGAAAATCCTTGAATGGCCAAGTCAGTCAGCTGATCTTAACCCAATTGAGCATGCATTTCACTTGTTGAAGACTAAACTTCAGACAGAAAGGCCCACAAACAAACCGCAACTGAAAGCCGCTGCAGTAAAGGCCTGGCAGAGCATTAAAAAGGAGGAAACCCAGCATCTGGTGATGTCCATGAGTTCAAGACTTAAGGCTGTCATTGCCAGCAAAGGGTTTTCAACCAAGTATTAGAAATGAACATTTTATTTCCAGTTATTTAATTTGTCCAATTACTTTTGAGCCCCTGAAATAAAGGGATTGTGTTAAAAAAATGCTTTAGTTGCCTCACATTTTTATGCAATCTTTTTGTTCAACCAACTGAATTAAAGCTGAAAGTCTGCACTTCAACTGCATCTGAGTTGTTTCATTTAAAATTCATTGTGGTAATGTACAGAACCAAAATTAGAAAAAAGTTGTCTCTGTCCAAATATTTATGGACCTAACTGTATATCTTTGATTAGTCATTTCCCACTACCGACCTGTACTGACTTTAGAGGTGAGTAATGTAACACTGTCTACTTGCCAAAGATCGGATCTTTCTGTCAATTGGGCTATGCTTGTCTTTTGGGGCACTGTTCTCATCTCTTGGAAAATAAAAGCAGCATCAAGCAAAAAAAAAAAAAAATAATATAATAATATGATACAACCTAAAGAACAAATTGAAAATCTGAATTATTTAACAGTGTCGTTAAACTGTCAAGGAACACTAGCACTTGAAGATAATTACCACAAAGGCTCCAAACACGTTACACTTGTGCCAGTCAGGCTCTATGAGAAGAGCTGGGCTGTTGTGTAGAGAAGGAGTTTTCTCTTTAAACACTGGTATTTTCCTTCAAATTGTACTCGAAATTACACTGAACTAACTGGTTGATCAATATAGAAAAAATTACAGCTAAAACTAGGACTTTATACGTTACTGCCAGAAGTGCATTTATAAAGCAACAAGTTTTGTTTTGATCTGTGCCCATGAATGAACAGGAACGCCAGTGCAAAATAAAGACTTTTGTCAATCTGTGTACCTTGTCTCACGGCATTGTAAATACTTCACAGTACAATAAAAGGCATACACAAAAAATAGGCTTCTTCCTTTATCTTCTGTTGTTTAAGTAAGATCTATTTGCAGTATGCCTTTTTTTAAATGGAACATTCTAGAGAGTTCTGGAAATGTGTTATGTAAAAAAATCTTGCAGCTGACCTTCTGGTGTACCTCCCTTAGTTTCCTACAATTTTGCATTGTTTGGCTGTTTACACTTAAAAACTGCCTCTTTTTTAATAACAAATCATGCTTTTTTCATATATCATCTGACTTTAGGTATATATATCTCATATATTTGTGTGTGTGTGTAAATATTGGGCAAATAGAGCATGTATATCAGTAAAGTCATTTAAAGAACACATCACAGTGATACCATGTTTAGTAATTGTTTTTCACTGTGGATTTTGCACTTTCTTCAGTTTCCTCATACTGTACGTTCCATGGCATGCATGTTAAGTGAACTGTTGAGTTTAAAGTTGGCTCATATGTATGTATGCCTGAGAGTGTCATGTGAGTGACTGTTCATAGGTACAGAAAGAAACAAGTTCTAAACGTTAACAGTTCTCCTTGATTGTGTCACATAACTCCAAATATCTTAATATGTCATAATTGCAAAAGCCTTCAATGACACATTTCTAAAAATTGACCAACTCTTTGTGTGTACACTGAAGGAATAGTCTGGGAAGTGGGGGAAGTACAAGATGGAGCACAGCAGAGCAAGGCCTTCAGAAAAAAGAGAATCTGGCACTGGCTAAGATCAAGAAGGAAGATACAGTACCATGGTGTGGGAAATATTCACAATGGATTATAAGAAAGAGGATCAGAAGTGGCTTGGAAGTAACCAGGATGGTAAATGGTTCCAAGTGGGAAGTGCAAAGACTAAGTTGCATCTTAAGCACTTCCTACCTAAAGTTCACGGAGTGTTAGGTTGTATTGCCAAGCACTTGACGGGTTTGAATAAGAATAGGCCAAACCAGTGAGAGTGAGATGAAAAAGAGGGGCGTAAGGGGAATAATTTGAAAGTGCCATGATGGTTGGTAGGTAAGTGGATAAGCCACACCACTCCCAAACAGGGACTTGACCCCGTAGAGGTAGGGCAACTGTTATTGTAGGGTTATTGTTTGCATTTTTTATGTTGTACTTTAGGTTTTATATTTTTTAAATCTTCTCCTGTTTACTTTATTCATTAAAACACCATATTTGAAGCATCTGGTTGGGTTTATGGTAAAGTAACAACCTGAATAGACCACAATCTAATTTACAGTACATTTATCCCTAAATGGAGAAAAGTTTGTATGTTTTACAAGAATGATGCACCTAAATAAATCTTTATTTAATAAGTGTAAGAACTTAAATGAAATCATATCCTCATTTATTTGAAATAACAGATAAACACATTCGAATCTATTCACAAATTAATTTATTCATGGCTAATAAAATTTTTATTAGTACTAGAAGCACCTTGATTTACAGTTATTCCAGTTAATTGCACATTTTAGAATACATCCATTCATTAAAAGCATAAGACATGTTTTAAAAAGCACCCTTAGAAGCACAGACATTGATAACACAATGTCATCATTAGATAGATAGATAGATAGATAGATAGATAGATAGATAGATAGATAG
>JANRMT010062861.1:44061246-44076106 GCA_026402145.1 Polypterus bichir lapradei | reverse complement strand
TAGATAGATAGATAGATAGATAGATAGATAGATAGATAGATAGATAGATAGATACTTTATTAATACCAAGGGGAAATTCACAATAAAAGGCATACACAAAAAATAGGTTTCTTCCTTTATCTTCTATTGTTTAATTAAAATCTTTCTAGGGCTTTCTAATAACTACAGTTTACCTTAAAATTACTTTTACACTATTTTACATTTGTATTACTTTAAAATACACCCCTTTATATTCTTTATCCATCCATCCATTATCCAACCCACTATATTCTAACTACAGGGTCACGGGGGTCCGCTGGAGCCAATCCCAGCCAACACAGGGCGCAAGGCAGGGCACCAACCCACCGCAGTTCCTTCTTCATTGCAACACTAATATGCCAACAATGCATTACAAGAAGCAATGCCAGCAGCAGGGTTGCCAGATCTGACAGACACTTTACAGACCAATCACAGTTAAAATTCCACCCAATCCTAAAAACTCTAGCTCAGTATTGGTTACCTAAATACCCTCCACCACTCCAAAGCTGCAAACATCCGTGAATGTCACTCCTCTGATTGGTGAGCCGGTACTTAATTTGCATAGGGAGTTTCAAATGGCTGAGGTCTGCCAGAAGGTGTGACCTACAGTACAGAGCAAAGCCTTTAAACTGATTTCTTTAAATAAATATGATAAACAATAGAAAAAAATTATGACAAGTTCTTATTTGGCTGTATGTTGCATTTTCTTTACTTTCAGGTGAAATTACATAACAGAAATTCAGTGAAGGGCTCTGTCAACGTATATCTGCAAAGGATTAAAATTTAAAGTTAAAGTTAAGACTAAAGTTAAAAGTTAATTCTACACTGCAGAGGTAAGATGGTATGAAACACAACATTCCCGGGGTTTATCTTTCATCAGGTGTGTCACAAAATGCTGTGTCTCTTACCTTTATTGTTCCGTAGTGAGGAAACAACCCTTACCTTTTTCCCCTAAGAGAAATGTATAGAGACTGCTAAACTCAAGGAACACAATTACAAATGTCATGGAGAAATACACCACATTTCACTTACACAGCAACCATCCATTTAAATGACATGTTACTATAGTTTAATGTTTTACTATAAACTGAGGGGGCTGGGTGGTCCCGTGGCCTGGAACCCCTGCAGATTTTATTTTTTTTCTCCAGCCATCTGGAGTTTTGTTTGTTTTTTCTGTCCTTCCTGGCCATCAGACTTACTCTTATTATATGTTAATCAGTGTTGTCTTATTCTAATTTTTACTTTGTCTTTTATTTCTCTTTTCTTCATCATGTAAAGCACTTTGAGCTACATTATTTGTATGAAAATGTGCTATATAAATAAATGTTGTTGTTGTTGTTATAAATGTGACATTCAAATAAGAAAGGGTGACTTCACCAACTATGCTGCAGCATTTTAGCTTCATTTTGTGTCAAAGGACAAAAGCGAGCAATTGTTTTAGATCAAGATAATTTTCCCATACCTTTCAATGTATTTTTTTTCTATTTTTAAGAATAATTTATATTTTTCCCATATCTTTACAAAACATTGGCCAACAGCAGTAGCGTTACTGTGGAAATGGCAGTTATCCTACCTCTGCATATTGGTGGTTTTCTTTTCAAAGTTGTCTATTTTATCAGCTATAGTTGTCTATATGTACTACAATGTTCAATTTTATCCAGTAGCTGTGGCTGACAGGACATTGGGTGAATGAACTGAAACTATCTGTGGAACTGACAGGTTTTAATCTTAAAATGAAGGGGAGGTTGTGTGACATTTAACTGCCACAGGCAGGAATGAAAAAAAGACACTTTCATAGATTATGGGTACATGGAAATGCAAATTGACATGTTTTGTCTGTACAAAAAAAACCAAAAAACAGCCCAAAATGAAAGTGTAAAATGGGGCACTGTCATTTTGTCAGTGTACAATCAAAGATACAGGTAACCTGTGATATACAGTAAGAGAAAAGGAGTTTAGTCAAGCTATTATCAGCAAAGTCAACCTTTAGTTGATCAAAAAAAAGTGAAGGACAGTGTCATGCCAAAGCCATGTTTTCACTCAAAACGGATTTTAAAATAGCCCAACTGTGCATGAAACAGCCCAATCTAGCAACTATGGCTAGGAGCAAGATCTTTCAATCTCTTTCTTGTAAACAAGTCTGTTCTACAAAGAACGCACACCTCTTCAATGTATTTCTTTTTTGGCCTGCCTTTCCTTAAAAAAAGTCAATATTGACGTTGTAACTGTGCTATGTTTTTATGTGGAGCACTAGAGAAATTAACAATTTTAACTTAAATTATACTAAGAATTGGAAACTTATCAAAATAATTTTAAAACAAAGCTAATAGATATCCAAAAATCACAGGGTTTTAATTGCAAACAGTTCAATGTTTCAAGAGAACCTTGTAAATGTTTTTTTACATTTGTAAATGTAAATGTTTTTTACTAGCAGAGACAGTGTACCTTCATTCACTAACTATGAATTATATATTCATGGTATGAAAAATGGACACCATAATACAACTTTTGGTCCACACACGTGCAATGCGTATGGTTTCATATGGTGCACAACAATGATGTGATCATAACTTCACCAATATGTTGCGTGATAATTAAGTAATAAAACAATAATTCCATTTTCATGACACATAAGTTTTGCTTGTCATTCAGCGCTAGTCTGTATAGTTTGAAATGGAATTGCACTCATGTTAACTCTATGAATATAACCAGTATTAGCCCTAATCTGTGAGAGATCGAACAAAGCACTCATCTTTGCTCATTATCTTACCCTTCTTCTTTGATGTTTTTGTTTAATTAGACCCTCATCTTCTTACTGCTTTTCTCCAAGTGTACTAGATTCTTTTCTTTTTGCTTACTATCCTGATTGATGTAGTGATACTTGATGCTGTTTTTAGCTTGCAAGACTAATATAACTCAACAAAAAGAACCTGTGCCATCTTCTCTCAAATATGACTTAGTTATGTGTAGAATTTCATGAAATTAGAAAACAATTCACTCAGTAGGAGACGATTTGGTTATTTTATAAAATGCAGCAGCCTTTCATGAATAAGTCCTGTTTTCGTGAAAGTATAACTTTTTTTAATCAGATTTACTTATTCTTAACTGTTTTCGTAATGGAGAGGGATAGAGAGGTGGAGGCATATGGGTATTGAGTTTTGGTAATCACAATGCTGTTCTCTACAGAAATTAATAAAATTAAACAAAGAAAATGAGACAGATAGGAGCAATATTTGTTTCAGGATAAAAAGAGATGAACGAAATATTACTATAATATACAGATACAGCAAATGTAATGAAAATGCATCATTTTACTTTGACACACTACATTGCCTTTAACACCATTATGCCCTCCAGCCTGGTGTTGAAGCTCAGAAACCTTCATACAAACAGCTCCATCTGTGGCTGAGTGTTTAACTTGCTGACAAACAGGTCATAGTCAGTTAGGACTATCAACAAGAACTATTCCATGCTGTTCACCAACATTGCCATTCCATAATGCTGCTGCCTCAGCTTACTGTTATACCATTAATTCCACTATAATTGTGTGGCAAACCATGAGGGCAACAACATCATCAAGTTCACGGATGACATCACTGTGAATGGCCTCATCAAGAGGCTGCCAACATGAAGGAGGTAAAAGACCTGAGTGTATGGTGACACAATAACAACTTCTGTCTGAATGTCAACAAAACAAAGGGTATCATTGTTGACTTCAGAAAAAACAAAGGCAATCACATTCCATTTCGCATCAATGGCTACCCAGTGCAGACAATTAGCAGGTTTAGGATCCTGGGTGTCCAGATAATAGACTGCCTTTTGTGGTTTGTCAACACAATCCGCATCCTCAAAAGGCTCAGCAAAGGCTCTTTTTCCTGAGAAGGCTAAAGAGCTTTGGGGTTGAAACCAAAATACGAGTTAGCTTATACTGCTACACTATTTCAAGTATCCTGAAGGGATTCATCACAGGGTAAACCAACTTGCAGGATTGTAAACTCCACCAAAGGAATGTTCGCACAGCTTCTAAGATCACGGGGACTGACCTTCCTCAGCTTCAAACCACCTACTCCATGAGATGTCTGAGAAGAGCTGAATCAAGTATCTCTGATGACTGCCACCCAGCTCAACCCTTGTTTTCACTTCTGCCTTCTGGGAAGCACTACTAGGGCCTCACCACTCACTTCACAAGCTTCAGGAACAGTTTCTTCCCCCAGGCCACAAGGTTGTTGAACTCTTGGTAACCTGAACTTACCTGTCCTGTACTGTACCCACCTGTTGGTTTATGTGTAACTCTACTGTATGTTATATGTGCACTGCC
The DNA here is from genome assembly GCA_026402145.1 of Polypterus bichir lapradei. Classification (NCBI taxonomy): domain Eukaryota; kingdom Metazoa; phylum Chordata; class Cladistia; order Polypteriformes; family Polypteridae; genus Polypterus; species Polypterus bichir. Next base: position 44,071,770 of record JANRMT010062861.1, on the reverse strand, counting down.
ATATAGTTTTTTTTTCCTCCCTACAGTTTAACAATATGTCTGTATAGTATTGTTTTACACTATGTATATTGTGCCATTCTTCTTCTACTCTTATTTATTTATTTATACATCATTTTATTGTGCTATTGCCTGTATACTCTTCACTGCCCCACTCCCCATCACCTCCCTATAACTGTGGCACAAGAATTTCAATATGCCCTTGCAGTGTATGTAACAATAAAGATCTCTAATATAATTACCTTGTATCAGGAGCATCACAACATATCCACTTATTATCTATTAGTTAAGCAGTTGCAAACAGTTATTTTGGGTCAACTTCATTCTGCATTCTCAGAAAGTCTGTGTACCCGTTGTTAAACCAGCATGTTGCACTAGTTGATAAGCAGGATTTATCTCTCAGCATGACAGTATAATTAGCATTTCTCTTCAGTATCAACACAGTTCTGTTGGCAAGCAATTGCAGTCCCTCAGCAATGTTAGATCTATCAAAACAAACCAAAGCCTTAAAGACTTATACAGGTTTTTCTGTTTAATAATCAAAAGAATGAAAGCTATGTATTTAATCTTAGGGAATGTACCTTAGAGAATAACAGTAATGTACTGCAACTGCTTTCTTTTTACACAAGTTGGGCACTGTTTCTTCTTTGTTTTTCAGTTATCCTTTCCTTTAGTTGACTTACACCATAGGGGTGAACATTATATCAAAGCCCAAGTACTTTTTACTCCTCAGTTCCTTACTGAAACCGCCAGACCATGCTGCCTTCCTGTGAAGATAAGCCAAAAGTAATACGCAATTGATAATGGCTTGCCATGGGAAACCATAATTTTATTCTGGTTAACCAACTTTCTGCCTTGGTTAATATTTAGACTAATTGGGAATTTAACTCTGCATGGTCAGCCTATGTTTTTCTCATAAGAGGGTAATGGAAGGCAGACAATAGTGTGCTGCTTCCTACAAAACACATTTCCCGAAGCTCTGAAAATACTTTTCAGGGCTTGAATCATCAATCTGAAGAATGAATTCTGAATTGTTCCTTGGGCTTAGGTATACAGTAGAAACATGGTGTTTTGGATGAGCAGCAAGTAGGAGGGTGGAGTGGTGGGTCTGAGGCTAAGGATCTGTGCTGGTATCCTAAAGGTGGCCGGTTCAAATCCCCTTCACTGCCAAAAGAGATTCTACTCTGCTGGGCCCTTGAGCAAGGCCCTTAACCTTCAGTTGCTCCAGGGGTGCTGTACAATGTCTGACCCAAAGGGGTATGTGAAAACTAACAAATTGATAATACAAGAAATTGTATAAGGCAACAAAACAAGTGGACTGTGTGAAGAAAAATACAGGTGGAGAGTGGGATAATTTTCAATTATTTAAATTAGCATTTCCCTGACTCAGTCCTGCAATAAAGCTGTGCCTGCTATATTTTTCCTAACAGCATCCAATTTCAATTTGTAACACCGGTTTGAAAAACAAATCACTCATCAAAAGTTTTAGGTGTTTTTTATAGATATGAGGGGGCTGAAATCAAATCTGGCAAAAGAATCGGTTGATCACATCCAGTTTTTGAGAAAAGAGGGTTTAAATGGTAAAAAATACACTATTTAAAAAAGAATGTATCATTTAAATAATTTGTTTAGTCTTGAAAAAATTATAAATTATGCTTATAATTCTTTCAAATACAAGTATTACTTACAAAAAACGGTCACTTATAGTTTTGTTCCTCTTATAACCCTGTGAAGGTGTTTCATGATGGAATGATCAGCAGATGTATGCTAACTCAGTCCACTTTCCATTATAACGTCCGTCTCTTTGTCTGACTAAATGGGGAACCTCTTCCCTGTTCATTAGAGCTCACTCCCATGTTCTTGGGGAAAAAATCCAAATGAGAGAGTAGGAAGTTGTTTTTTTATAGATATGTTGCACTTAGGTGCTAGGTAGGAAGAAAGAATATCCTCAGCTAGTTCCTCAGGGTACTCTGCCTTTGTATTCCCAAGAAAATTGAGGCACATTTTTTTTTTAATTTTCCTTAGGAAGGCTATGTATTCTTAAACCATTTGCTCAACTGCTACCTGGTCAAGACAATGAATTAACCTGACCTTGTGTATTTCTTTTGTAAAGGTCGACAAACATGGGCTTGTATCTCGGACAAAATGGTTCAAAAGTACTTATCTGGCCGGGAGGGCAAGCAAGTAATTGGACAAGAGGGTAGGCAGGGGCATTCTCTGCCTTAAACAGGTGATGGGTAGAAGGTACCAACACTGCAACAGAGATTCTGGCATCCTGGAAGAGCTCATCAAGGATCCTTATCCAGGCAGGAAGCCAGCATACTGGAAGGATAGGTGGAGATAACTTATATAAACTATTTGCTTTCCTGAAACACTAGATGTCAGCAGCCATGGACTACATCACCCATACAAACACCTGTAGGCATGCTGGGAACATTAGTCCCATGGACTGGCCCTGTTGGGTGCTGCCAGGGGGTGCTGCAGGGACTTGTGGTCCCTACTTTTATGTGGCTTCCACCTGATCCAGAAGTACTTCCTATGAAAAATGAAGTGGTACATGAAGTACTTCTGGGTCTTGTATAAGAGGAGCAGCTGTGTCTCATTCAGACCGAGAAGCTGGACAACATTTGCTGGGGAGAGGTGGAGGAGAGAAGAGAGGGATGGAAGAGAAAGAATCACATTGCCATGCTGTGTTAACACAGGGCGCAAGGCAGGAACAAATCTCAGGCAGGGCACCAGCCCACTGCAGTCTGTTCAATATATACTCATTTTTTGAACATTGGACTGTGTCTGTCAGGTTGTGTTTGGGGTTTGGGATGCCACAATGCCCCCTAGTGGTATTTCACACTATAAAAACTGTAAAAACTTTCACACTATAAAAAAAAAACAAAACATTAAAACAACATTCTCTCTTCTGGAGAATAAAAAGGCATCTTTCTAACCTTCTAAATATAAATTCCTGGCTATTTTGAAGAAATAAGGAGAGAGAAAAAAAATACCAATTGACAGCAAAAAATGTGAAGCAAACACTTGATTTTGGGTTGCTTCCACCTCAGCTAATGATAGTAATGAGGTAGACTGACATTTTTTAGCTCAAAATATGCTTCAAATAATATTCTGAGCACGAAAAATACTTATGCCGTAAAACAAAAATAACTTATTTTTTAAGAAATCATTTTTTTCACTGAATTTAATACGTATCTTGCAGAAACAGTCTGTGGTAGAGAAATTCCAATTTCAGAAATGCACACCAATACTCTATAAAGAAACACTGATTTGTTTTGCGCAAGAGGATTTTGGTACAGACCAGTGTAATCGAACAACTTGCTTAATCAAAAATGGGAGTTGATTATTTGTACATTTTAGAAATTCACTATCCTATGGAATTTGCATACTTTTTGTGTATAATTCAACTGTCTCTTGTATCTTTCACAATGTTTGTCATTAAAGCAGTTCACTAATGATAAGCTAGCATGTGCCTGTAGAAGCTCAAGTTCAGAACACTTTTGGCTTATTTACACAGTGCAGTGCATCCTTGGAATTTAATATCAAGTTACCAAGGTCAAGCATCATTAAAAGTCAGAGTATAAAATCTGCAGAACACAGTATGATTCCCAAAATGTATTGCATCCACTTATCTGTGGACAAAGCCGTAAAATTACCTGGTCAAGCATGTTAACTATCACAAGTGTCATGTAATAATATGGCACTCACATGATGACCTGCTGCACATAAGCTGACCACTACTATAACCTAAGAGCACAAACCTAAGAATAAAGCAGAATGTATTTATTTTCCAGAGGTAGTTGTTTCAAAATGTCTGGAAATTAGATTAACTCTCATCTGAGGAGAAAATCTCTACATTTTGGAAAACTAAATTATGTAATAGGAATCAAATAAATAACAAACATCATAAATGTTTATGCAGCTCATAAATAAACTGCAAACTCTTAGAACATTGTGGAGCAAGGACCTTCCAGCATACCCTTCACTGGAATGAGTCCCAAACTGATACAGTCATGTAAGAAAAGAAATTAACATCCATCCATTTTTATATATATCTGTTTATTACGAACCATCTAATTATTTAATCTGTTTATTGGAGTGAAGGTGGCAGGGCAACAAAACTCAGTTCTAAATTTCTTACAAAACTAAATCGCATTTTGTGGACAGAGAGAAGAGATGAGTAAAACAATTAAACATGACTTGAATTCAAGACTAAAATTCCAGAATTAAGAAATCCTCTGAAACTAAACTAAAAACAATATCCTCAGTGACACTTGATGACTGTGAATGACAGCCAGTGAATTGTATAATAATTTGACATTTAATTTAAATCATGGGTATCTATTCTTACTCTGTATTTCCCTGCAACCACAGGAAATTTTTGCCACACAGGTTATTGGAAGATCCTCATCACAAAGTGAAAATTGACATTATCCAATGTTGAATGTCTCCTCTTCATGTTCTGTATTAAAAGCCAAGTCTCTGACTAATGGTTTTAGAACTCCAGATTATATTATATGCTTAACCTTGTAGTTTGGATTAATCATAAGGCTTTTACATACACGATGCATATGCATAATATGGGAAATTAGCAAAGATGTGTTGTCCAAGTATTTAAAGCCATTGCCTCTACCACAGGTACTGGGCTCACACAAGAAATCATTACAGTTGCATGAACAGTTCTACCCATGCGGAAGGCCTGTGTACTCATGCCAGTTTTAGTATATTTATTACAGTGCTCTATACCATTATCTAGTGTGAAATTTATCTCACATCCAGCTAATGCGAACACATATTATAAGTAAGTATAGCAAAAGATTGATAATGAGGGCTTTTCCTTAAACTGAGCTAAACTTTTTCTTAAAAAATCCTGAGTAACTCATCGAAAGTACTCTTTCATGGCAAGAAAATGTGCCTGAAAAAGGTAATTTGTTGAGTGGTGCAACATAAGCACGACATGGGCAACAATGAATTTTGAAACCATAACAATACCACAAAATAGAATTGAGTGGAAGACCAGAAAAATTAAAAAATAAAAACAGAAGATTTTATTAAATTCAAAATACTAAGGGGGTCAGTCAGTCATTCATTTTCTGATGCACTTTGTTCTCAATAGGATCATTGGAGGCAGGTACCAACCATGGATCGGGCACCAGTCTATCACAGAACAAACACACACAAAACCAGGCCACTTTAGTATCTCCAAACCTACATGTTTTTGGAAGGAAACCAGAGCACCTGGAGGAAACCTACACAGACACAGGAAGAACATTCAAAGTCTACACTGGAACATGAATCCTGGTCTTCTTAATGCAAGGCAGCAGCAACCACTGTGATACCATGGGGGTGTGCACAGCAAACTGAAAAAGCAAACTCAAAACAAGAAACACATCTTCTCTTCCTAAACCAAAGTCTTTAAGTGCCAGGATTATGAGCTATCTGGAATGTGGTGGCTTGTCTACTTGATCTTCTCAGTGTACCACCAAATTAATCAACTGTCACTTTCAGCACATACTACCTTGGTTGCATTCGTTCTCCTTCTTCTCTTCCTCCTCCTTCTCATTCTCCTTCTCTTGTATTTAGCAGTTACATTGAATGGAGAATGAACTCCAGAAGAAAAAGTCTTCACATATTGCAGTAAAATTATTACCAATGTTTTCCTTCTACAGTAAAAGTTATTGAACACAATTGATTAAAATGGAAGCTGTTACTAAGGAAGCCTTTGGAATTCAAATACAGTACAATACAATACAATACAACTTATTTTTGTATAGCCCAAAATCAGACAAGAAGTGCCGCAATGGGCTTTAACAGGCCCTGCCTCTTGACAGCCCCCCAGCCTTGACTTTCTAATAAGATAAGGAGAAACTCCCAAAAAAAACCCTAGTTGGGGAAAAATGGAAGAAACCTTGGGAAAGGCAGTTCAAAGAGAGACCCCTTTCCAGGTAGGTTGGGCATGCAGTGGGTGTCAAAAAGAAGGGAACAGTACAGAGAAAGAAGAATTAATGAACCAAGGAATAATTGAGGACATCATTTTGAAATTGAATGTGATGAGAATAAAGGTCATGAAATTAAACTGTGAGGAAAGTTAACAAATATGCTGTACATTCAATGAGAAATAAGTTAAGAAAAATCACATCACAGAGAGAGTGCATAGGAGTAGATTAAAACAGCTTGTGAAAGTCGTATGCCATCAGACTAAATTGCCCACCATTGTCTAGTCATTCTGGCCCCCTAATCATCCCCTGTCTCTAATTGGCTATCTCTCACCACCTCCCTTCACCACCTAATAGCTAAAGTGTGTTGAGTGTAGTGGCACAAAATGGCTGCTGTCGCATCATCCAAGTGGATGCTGCACATTAGTGGCTCCTCACTCACTATGTACGTAAAGAGCTTTGATTAGTGACAGAATCGCTATTTAAATGTACAGAATTATTATTATTATTATTATTAAAGATACTTAGAAGGAAATCTAAAAAGGTGTTAGTAGGATTATACAGAATAAATACAAATCAGAGGTGCCCAGAAATCTTTAGATTGTTTCCTGAGTTTTACAGATCACTCAAAACCTTGTTCAGGATAAAGACGATCCTGAAAATGGATGAAGAATTGTTTTTAAACCCTTCAGTATAAAAGAGTACATAGACTTCTCTGCTCTGTGCTATCTCGTCTTGATTATCTAACAATGCCTCATCTAAGGGAGGTGCACATCTCAGCATGACCATGATGTTTATTCACTTTTTATTATTTCCTTTCACTGTAGTATATGGCAAGTACTTAAATATTAATCACTTCCACATGCAGCAATGTATCATTAGCATTTTTGCATTTTCTGCCAGCTTTAGATCTCTTCCATATGGCTATCAAGACTGAAGCACAGTATGGCGTGGATGCTCAGTGTTTGAAAGCTAGAGGTGTATGTGACAGCAATGCTGCAAACATTGGGAAAGAGGCTTTTATTAATGGGGCCCATCATCCTGCTTGGCTTGTAATCAGCAGGACAAATCTTTAGAGATCTCCTTCAGTCTTTAATATTTTCCCTTTTGTCTCCTAGTGCTGTAACATCAATATGAAAAAGACAGCTGCATTTCTTTGCAGAATTTTTTTATGTCATGGCAAAATTAAAAGTTTAATATCTCAATGGAATAAAATGTCAATTGTGTCATGACAGACACAATCCTGGAAGCATTAGGTGCAAAGCAAGAACTAATTCTAGATGGGGCACCAGTCCATTGTAGGACATATTCATGCACACACATACAACAGTGCAATGTAGACCTAACATACATGTCTTGAAGAATTTGGAGGGAAACTGAACCACCCAGGGTAAAGCAACAAGAGCACAGATATTTAACAGGGCTGGAGGTGTAAGGCAACAGTTTTATACTCTGTGCCATTATGCTTCCAAAGTTTAAACATATTTCGTTCAAGTTAAAAAAAAAGATTGACACAAAAATTGGTGGAACAAACTGACAAAGTGTATGTACGTAAAATGATAAAATGATAAAATGATGCAACTCAGATTGAGAAACAACATTTAACAAAAAGGTGAGATAAACACAGTAGGCATTGGGAATTGGAAGAAAAAAACTGACCCTGTCAATCGTTGTGGTCACCCACTGAAACTGTGCTCAGAGTTCAGTGCAATGGATCCTCAAGCAAGCATTTTTTTCTTTTTTTTTGTGGTGGAGCATGAATGTATAAACCTTACTTTCAAGGAAACCCACTTCTGCTGCCCCAATTGCAACACTGGGCTGTGTGTTTGTGACTGTCTCAAAATATATCACACAAAAGACATGTACTAAATCTGCATCAGTATGGCAGTGAACACTAGACATACATTGTCTACTGTATTTATATTGATGTTTTGGTATTTACATGTTTTTGTTACATGCAATAACATTTTTTAGTGTTAAAAAAATGAAGTGATGCCAAAAAGGAAAAATATTAATAGAAAATTGTATTGTTTACTATTCAAAATTTCAAAGAGAAATTAGAGTTAGATTTTTTTTGTCTGCTAGTACATGTTTAATGGAAATGCTGATGTTCTTTTTTTATAATAGTCTGTTTAACATCTATTTATAATATGTAAATGGAGTGTATTGCCATGGACTCACACTGTGGTAACTGCCAGTGGCCAGCTGTGAACATATAACATGTGGGTTACAATATCTCTCAAATCTAATTTCTTATCAGCCTCAGCTGAAGGAGGCCCCCAGCTTTGGCAGATACTGCTTCTGATCACTGTGATTGGAGTGCTTTCTGTTAATGCCAGCTGAGCTCTGTCACTCAGGCCCCACCTTATTGAATGGCTCCACCATCTCCACAAAAGGAAAGCACAAAACTCATACAGACAGTGCCAGGGTTAGGCTCTGAAATCAAGACTACTAACCACTGTGCCATGCCCATACATCATTTATAGTAAACTGTATTATATGACTGCAGTGTGCTGGCGCCCTGCCTGGGATTTGTTCCTGCCTTGTGCCCTGTGCTGGCTGGGATTGGCTCCAGCAGACCCCCATGACCCTGTGTTAGGATATAGCAGGTTGGACAATGACTGACCGACTGACTGTATTATATGATATATATTTAATACATGTTGCTATAAATATGAAATACAATGCACACCTGCCTAAAAATAATAGCTTTATGTACATTTTAACCTGGAACTCAAAAAGCATGTCAATGTTCTTCATTGGTTTGTGGCAATTATATGCTTTTATGGCAACAATCTATGCCCAGAAACAGCACAGAGGAGGCAAAAGAGATGTACAGCGCATTTATGAAAAATGATGGATAAATGCAGGAGGTAAAAAACTCCTGACCAATCAATGGCAAAAAAAAACCAAAAGCAAAACAAAACCTGTTGCCCCACTGGGTCTACCTTAACAGATTTTGCATCACTATCTATTCATCTATCCAATGTGGCAGCTTGCCACTTCACAGTGTTTCCTATACTCCAACATAGCCAGATGAGTATTCACTTCACTCTCTTTTCTACTCAAATTGCCCCTAGTCGGAAGGACATTGTGGAGTCAGGGTTGGCCTTCCCTTTGTTCCAGAAACAACATGCTAAAAAACTTCTGCCTCTAAGACACCATCCCATCTGCTTTCTGTCCCTGAAGGGCACCATGGGCACATACACTCCTCAGGGAAATGTGTACCATGTTGTAGCCATGAGGTGAAGCTATCTCATATATGTCTGATTCTCATCTTTTTTTAAAAGAAGGGTCAGGAATCCAAGTCCATTATTGGGTCACCCACCCCTATGATCGTTGGAGAACATTGTAAGCTTCCAATCAAGCCATCTCTCTGTTTCTCTCATTCCCTGCTAACACTTGTGCTGATCCCCTAGCTAATGTACTTCCAGAGCTGTAAGGACACATACAGCATGTACTGTACCTCCCCCTTGTGACTCATTTTCAGGGGGACATTTCTTGAAGAATTTAATACTGTTTTGTTCCAAACCCATGTTCAATGGGCACTCCTCACAGTATGAAGTGAGCCTTTTTCTTACCAACATTCTGTCTTTTGTAGCTTTCTTCATTTAGGTTCTGCACTGTACTCTTATCTTTCATCTATGTATTTAATATAATTAAGTTACCACAGCCTGTTCCTACTCATACAGTGTTATATTTTATTGTGTATTAAATGCCAAAAACCACAACTTTCCAGTTATCGCAACAGTATAATTAAATTAATAACAAAGAAAATTAAAAATAACAAAACACAATTGACAAGTGAAGTGTGACGGGAGAACCTAGACACTTTATCTCCACTGGGTGTTTTGTACATGGAATTGATGGAAATGTGTAACCAATCGAAAGATATAAGCTCCAAGTTAAATAAAGCAAAACATTCTCAGCACCACTGAGGTAGCCATAATCAGCAGTTTGTCCAGCTATTGCTTAACTCAGTCATTACAGGCTGAGAAAGAAATCCAAGCAACAGGACAAATCTGCCTAGAAATAACACTGAAGGAGAAGAGTAAAAATATACAAGCAAATTTATGAAAATGGCAATGAAATAGAAAGCTCTGAACAGTGAGAAGGGAGTGAGACAACTAGAAAACAGGCTCTATGAGGGAGCTAGTGCATTCAGAGTCCGCTGGTCCACAAGGGCACACTAGGTGATTGACCAGAGGGGCAATTCAGTAAGGGTGGCCAAATGTGCCACTTTAAACTATTATGCAAGTTATTATGAACTTGATGACAGAGTAGGTTGTCCTATCACATTCTCTCAACATGCCAAATAGCTAAGGAATGTGTCAGTCTTAGCTTGGACCACCCACCCCAACACTATGGCACTGGGATCACTTCTGATCAGCATAGTGCAGCATGTTAGAATGACCAGAACTGTAGAGCTGTCAATACAAAAAAGGAGGCTGTTAAAAAAGCAGGCACTTCAAGAACGCAAAGCCTCAGTCTTAAAATCATTATCTTAGACAACAGCCATTGTCTTGGTGGCATTAGGGATAATAATAATAATAATAATAATAATAATAATAATAATAATAATAAT
>JANRMT010062861.1:44036306-44061236 GCA_026402145.1 Polypterus bichir lapradei | reverse complement strand
ATAATAATAATAATAATAATAATAATAATAATAATAATAATAATAATAATAATAATAATAATTAAATAGAAACAAATCCCAAACAGTGCAATGTCACAAGATGCTCCTTATGGTCAGGCTAAAATTTCCTTAGAGCAGCAACTGCTTCAGAAAATAAAAATGATGCCATTAGAAGATGCAGTTCAGTTAAAACCTTTGCAGCCATGGATGACCATGACGATTCGTCATGCACACTTCTGAAAAGTAAACGTAATGAACATAATAAAAGTCATTAATGTAATAATGCTTGTTCAGCTGTTTAAGTATGCAGCCAGTCTGGTTTGTGCTGAAACGTTTTCCCTGGAGACCTCCAGATGCACACATGAGAGGGAGGCCGTGCAGTACAGTTACTGAATTACATATGGCTTCTGTGTGTTGTTGCCTATTGGTTATAGCTTTGCAAATTCAAAAGGGGCAGCACAATTGTTTCTTTTTCCAAGAGTGGAAGAATGTCATACTCCAGCCCTGGGTGCATCTTGAATGCATTACTCATGACTAAAACAAACACGTGGTACAAAATGTGATTGAATGGCTGAGTAAAAGTGCTTCATGTAAGGTATTTGGAAAGGCCAGTTGAGTATTTCTGCATATCAATGAAAAACATCTTCCCAAGGCCAAGCTCAAAACCTTCCATCTTGAATCTTTTCTAATATTTTTTAGGCAATTCAAATTTCTGGTAAGAGCTGTATTTTATGAAGTGATACTGTGGCTAGTCTGAACATTAGCAAAAGCTGTGCAAATGTTATTTGTCAAGAAGATGATTTCCTTAAACACTTGGAACATAAATTAGTGGGAAGAATAGCACTCAGGCCACCTTTCATCACAGCAGTTAGAAAACATGATTGAATGGCCTGCTGGTGGAATCTGTTACCCATAAGTCATTTGTCAAAACTTTTGGCCACAAATACAATCTACTGTTGTGAGCAAGATGTGCAGGTCCAGTAATCCAAACCATAAGCATAGCAGGAGGGTATTTCAGGTCTGAACCCCTCCCTAGAAATATATATTTTGTGGCAGTTAAAACTGATTAATCATACATGGTATTATGATTCATGTACTTTCTCACCCCCACATAAATTAATTCATTCTTACTCCCCTGATCCAAACTATCACTCTTATGGTGAACATTTTAGAGCCAAGACTCACTTAAAACAAAACAGATAAAAGACATTAGGATGTAAAACAATATGTCAGCGTTGCCTAAATATATATTTGTGGAATGGGCTTTGGCTCCACCAATAAGCCTGTCCTCTGTCGTCATTATGCCTCGTCAACTCTTGCCAGTTTTTGCTATGCAGTGTTAAATGTACTTTAGTCATGTGATAGGAAGGGAAATGGAAATAAAACATGGAGCCCAAACTAGAGGGCTGTGCTCTAGCATTGTGCCTTCCTAACCTTGCTAAGGCCTGTACAAAGCAACTTTTATGTTTATGTTTGTCGGTTACTGTTTTGTATGTAATGACCATCTGCTCTGCCTTTGTTTTGTGTTTTTAATGCTTCTGACTGACTTTTGTGCCTACCTTTTAATGTTTTTCCTCTGTCTGCTTTTTGAGAATCAAAATCACAAAATTGTGCAATACTAGAACCCAAAAAACAGAAAATCGACCAGACAATGTACAAAATGCTTATCAAAAGTTACAGTCAAAGAAGACACTAGGTTCAGAGCTTTAAATGACAAAGTAAAGAAGCTTCTGAACACTTGAAAAAACTGTTTATATCAATCCAGAAATTTGGGCAATGGTGTTGAGAAAAAAACAACCAAAATCTACAAAATACATAGTGAAACAACACCAGGACTTTACAGAACATAAGATTCCATGACATCTTTTTCAATATGAACTTTAATAATAAATCTTGGGTTTTGGACACTTTTCCTGGCTTCTGTCCTACCTCCTCATCAAAGTGTACCCCTCTGCATAGGTTTAGCCTTCCAGCTACTCTGTAGTATGGCTTGCCACACTGCAGTCTTTTAGCTGGGTTTTGTCCTCTAGAGAATCATGTGCTCAGGGGCCGTGCTGTGACAAGACCCCCTTATCTTTATTGGTAAGATAAAGGTAAACCAGGTTGCATCTGACAATAACTAAAATCACAAATTTATAATTCTACATAGTTTTGATGCAGCACAGTTGTACAGCTGGCCTGTTCACTCCATATGAAGAGTGCATATTTTTTTGGTGTCTGATTGAGGTTTTCTTTCGGCACTCCAATTTTTGACTCTCAACCCAATGTCACCCACGTTGAAGAATCTAAAGTTAAATTTGTAATATAATAGTTAGATTCTATCTTGCTTCTTCATATACAGAGTAGATTTCCGAGCTTACCTAGTCAGTCAGTCAGTCAGTCATTTTCCATCCATCCATCCATCCATCCTCTTCCGCTTATCCGGGATTGGGTCGCGGGGGTAGCAGCTTAAGCAGAGAGGCCCAGACTTCTCTCTCCCCAGCCACTTCTTCCAGCTCTTCCGGGAGAATCCCAAGGCGTTCCTAGGCCAGCCGGGAGACATAGTCCCTCCAGCGTGTCCTGGGTCTTCCCCGGGGCCTCCTCCCGGTTGGACATGCCTGGAATACCTCACCAGGGAGGCGTCCAGGAGGCATCCTGATCAGATGCCCGAGCCACCTCATCTGACTCCTCTCGATGCGGAGGAGCAGCGACTCTACTCTGAGCCCCTCCCGGATGACTGAGCTTCTCACCCTATCTTTAAGGGAAAGCCCAGACACCCTGCGGAGAAAACTCATTTCATCTGCTTGTATTCGCGATCTCGTTCTTTCGGTCACTACCCATAGCTCATGACCATAGGTGAGGGTAGGAACATAGATCGACTAGTAAATTGAGAGCTTTGCCTTACAGCTCAGCTCTTTTTTCACCACGACAGACCGATGCAGAGCCCACATCACTGCGGATGCCGCACCAATCCGCCTGTCGATCTCATGGTCCATTCTTCCCTCACTCGTGAACAAGACCCCGAGATACTTGAACTCCTCCACTTGGGGCAGGATCTCTCCCCCAACACTGAAAGGGCACTCCACCCTTTTCCGGCTGAGGACCATGGTCTCGGATTTGTCAATCATTTTCCAACCTGCTATATCTTAACACAAGGTCACGGGGGTCTGCTGGAGCCAATCCCAGCCAGCACAGGGCACAAGGCAGGGAATAACCCTGGGCAGGGTGCCAGCCCTCCGTAGGGCCCTATTGAAAAGTGATTGCCATTAAAGCATGTGGCTAAATACAAAAAAAAAATGTCTACTAAAAATAATCCACAGGTCCACAGTAATCCGAAAAATATTTTTGCTTCTTCATTTCATATTGTTAAGAGACCTACCAGATTCTTTAGTAATTCCATCCAAGCAACATACAAAAACAATTAAAAAAGCATGCAGGCTTTGGAGAACACATTTAGATAGAAATACTGCTGAATCTATAAAATTTGGTTCACAGTTCTGTTCTCCACTCCACATGAAAGACAAAAGAGTTTTTACGCCCAGAGAGGCGACAAGAGACTTCTCCCCAGATTGCGTTATATAGAAAGACCAAAAGAGCAAATGGAGTCCAAGGCTTTAAAATGAAAAAGTGGTGCCAGTGGTTACTTTAAAAGACAAATTGGATCTTGTCAGAGTCTTCACAAAAGTTAGAAAACACCTTTTAGAAAGAATAAAATTGTAAATCCATGGGAGCAGCTACCTAACATTGTGGTGAAAAGGAGCCCCATGGAAATAAATCAATGCAAGTTTGAGAGAATTGGAACTGTCAGACTATGCAAAGATAAATAACCTGTACTTGTCAAAAATATTTCTGTTTTAAATTTTAATCTGCATTCCAAAGTCGTCTTTACATAACATACAGCAGTATCTGAATTTTGAAAAAAAAAAAAAAAAGAAGTCATATACCTAACTGCTTTTTGAGTAGTGTAGTGGCAAAATAGTGTTTTAAAGCTCTCCAGTCCTCATTTTTATATTGCCCCTTTAGTTATTTCCTTTTCTTGGTGGCCTGGTGAAGAGTGTCTCACAAGGCTTTTCTTTTAATTAAAAAAGTCTTTCAATTTTTGCAGTTGCACTGCAGTAATTTTAATTAGAAACCAGTTCTTCAGATTAGCAGAACATACAATTAATCAGACATTCTGCTCCTGGTTCCTATTAACATTCTGCTGTGCTGGAAATGCCTACTGATAACACACCTTTTTTCTCTTAAATTTTATTTTATTTTAAATATTTTATTAAATAACTATTTAATGATGACTACAAACAACCACTGCAGGTGGCCTGGCGCCCTGCCCTGGGTTTGCTCCTGCCTTGCGCCCTGTGTTGTCTGGGATTGGCTACAGCAGACCCCCGTGACCCTGTGTTAGGATATAGCGGGTTGGACAATGGCTAACTGACTAACTGACTGACACACACAACCATAACTTGTATCAAGTTAGTTGGTTGGCTGTAGCCTAATTATTATTTATATGTCACTGTTAATGGTCTGCTGATTAAGAAAAAGAAAGAACAAAGAATGAAAAACTAGTAAAACACAAATTCACTTTAAACAAAGGAAAAAATGTAGAAACTGAATAGACTCCTAGTACTAAAAGGCACAGCAGCAACACCATCCATCCATTATCCAACCTGCTATATCCTAACTACAGGGTCATGGGGGTCTGCTGGAGCCAATCCCAGCCAGCACAGGGCGCAAGGCAGGAAACAAACCCCGGGCAGGGTACCAGCCCACTGCAGGGCTTGCACACACACTCACCAAAATTTATGATTGCCAATGCACCTAACCTGCATGTCTTGGGAGTGTGGAAGGAAACCCACGCAGACACGGGGAGAACATACAAATTCCATGCAAGGAGGACCTGGGAAGCGAACCCAGGTCTCCGTACTGTGAGGCAGCAGCGCTACCCTCTGCGCCACCATGCTGCCCCAGCAATGCCATATTTTTCTAAATTTAAAATGGAAGTAATAGTTTTAATCTATATTATACTTTCAGCTGGGGATGACTTTATGGGCAAGTTGTATCCATGCATTCCAGTCCCTGACAGCTTCCTACACTTGTTTCAGGCACATATTATACAGCCATCCTGACTTTTGCTGTCCTCTTCTCAAGGTCACACAAACCATTCCCAGCATCAATGACTACTCTAGTGAGTTGGCTCTCATAGTATAACCAAAGTACTTCAGCCACTGCCTGGCTATCTTGCAGGTGCAGTTCTTCCATGAGGGTGTTCTGGATGTGCACCCAGGGGCATGTGATGGCAAGGAGCCTTTCCACAAAATCCCCTCCCCTAATGATGAACTGTTCAGTGTCCATGCACTGTAATTACCAAGGGGGACAAGGCTCCTCACCCCCTACCTTCAGTGAAATGATTATGGGACTGTATAACAAAATCATCAAGGGGGATTCACTTCCTTCCCAACTTAATGAAACAAGTGAGTGGCTCCATGCCGAAAGCAAGTGTGGGAATTATTGTGCTGTACTAAATGACTGGGTGTTCATATGCTGCATTTTTAAATGTACAATCAGCTCTCTGTTAAGAAGACCCATTAATTAAGTCAGCCCTGGGGTGACTCATCAACCAATGTCACAGAAGCTGTTTGTTTGAGTACTTCAACATGGTCAACCACTTTTCAATATAACTAATTTAGTTATGCCAAAATTTCAAGAAGGGCAGCACGGTGGTGCCGTGGTAGTGCTGCTGCCTTGTAGTAAGGAGACCTGGGTTCACCTCCTGGGTGCTCCCTGCGTGGAGTTTGCATGTTCTCCCTGTGTCTGTGTGGGTTTCCTCCCACAGTCCAAAGACATGCAGGTTAGGTGCATTGGTGATCCTAAATTGTGTGTGTGTGCCCTGCAGTGGGCTGGTGCCCTGCCTGGGATTTGTTCCTGGCCTGTGGCTGGGATTGTATCCAGCAGAACCCAATGACCCTCTGTTAGGATATAGCAGGCTAGACAATGACTGACTGAAAATTTCAAGAAGCTTTGAAGACCACTTCCTGGTATTTGTATAAGTTAATGACAATATTACTGACACACAGAAGCACTTGCTGACAATTGTTCTGAACAAAAGACAAGTTATTTTAATTGTTGGTCTGATATTACACGTTTCTTGAAAGCTGCATCTGATCACCGTACAGTGAACAATTTTATACATTCCATTTACAGTTGTCTTAAAGTTGAGTCTATTTTCATTCAAAATCTGTAGAGGATATTCTACTGTCCTTTGAAGCATGAGTAAACTCTGTAAGAGAAGGCCGGCAGATCAACCCGGCTGGAACGCCCCTGAGATGGAAGGATGGAGGAAGGTACAGTAGCTTTTCTAGGACACTGCCTCCCCCAAGACAATAGATCACAGCTTCCCTGGACTACACCAGTGCCCCAGATTCCCGCAGGGTACTATGGGACATGGAGTTCGGCAACACTCAGCCCCGCTGGGTATCGTGGGTGCCATCAGGGGACGCTGTGGGTAGATGGTTGGAGAATAAGTTCTCACCTAGCCCGGAAGTACTAATGGATCACAAGGACAGAAACCCCAAAATACTTCTGGGCTGATGAAAAACTCAAGTTCTGCATCTGACCTGGAAGTGCCTGCAAGTCATGTAGAGGAAGAACAGAAGCACTTCCGGGTCAAGAACTATATAAAGGACTGCTGAAGACTCAGAAAGCGAGCCGGAGTTGAGTGGAGGTGGATGAAGCTTGTTGGGAGGTGTGGAGGAGATAGAAAGAGAGAATTGTAAATATTATTGTGTTTATTTGATTGTCTATTGTGGCTGTGGTGCTTGGGGAGAACTGTACAAGAAGAAGAAGAGAATTAAACAAATACTTGGTGCTTTTACCCTGTGTCATGTGTGTCTGTCTGTTGGGTTTAAAAGGGCAACAGCGACCCCTAGTGTGCACAACTCACATCAACACAAGTTGGTACAATATCCTTAAAACAATGGACAACATAGTAGAGCAGTGATTTGTACTACTGCTGCCCCACACCTCTAGAACTTTAGACTTCAACTGAAGCTCACGTACTGTTGATGTGAACGCTGCATGTTTTTCACATGTCTAAATGGGTCTTCCTCTCTATGCTTCCTTCTACATCCCAAAACATGTGAATTAATTTAAATGACAGCTCTACAGCATCTCAGTTTCACTAAGGACTGACATCTGTCCAGTGTACTGAACTGCATGGGATGGCAGTTGTTTTTAGGAATTGGAATCGGGAGACCGAATAAAGCCAGAGAAAACTGGGAATTAAAGAATCTAATAAACAAGACCCAGGACAAATAATGGAGCGAGAGGATCAGAAACCAAAAATTCACTTCACTAGAGCCAAGGTGTAAGATGAAAAGGAATTCATAAGCAGAGAGCCAAAATAATTATGTCACACACCACCCACTTCCAGTTGACCTTACCTAACAACAGCATAGTAAACACCAAAAAAATGGTGACACACATAAAAAAACAAGATGTCTAAAGATGTATAATGTATGAATTATTTTTAGTAACCTAGGAATCATTTAGTAAAATTAGAAAGAAGAGTCAATTCATGATATCCAGGTTCCTGCCCTCTGCCTGATGTCACTAGGCTAGGCTGAATGATCATTATATGGGTTAAGTGAATTAAATAATGGATCATTTCAAAAATAATATATATATTTTTAAGTCTTTAGTTATACTTCATTCTATGATTTGTGCTGCACAAGAATAGTGATGGCCATAGCAGACACACTGTTGCACACTCAAACTGTAATCTGTTATCACACACAAGGGGTTAGTGTATATCGAATGAGTTCTGGTCAAATAAGTAATGGAGGAGAGAGTTTTGGTGGCATACAGTAACGTATCGCTCGCACTTCCACTGAAATTGTGGAAGAGGACACACCAGAGAGCCAATGATGTCACTTACACCTTGCATTCTCCAGACCCACTACCCTCTCTGCTGTATAAGAAGCACACCAGCCTGAAGGGAGTGTTCAGTTCAAGACACATCTACCCAAGAAGAACAATATCCTCATCAGGAAAGCAGTACTGGAAAAGCAACGTCAACTAAATCTGAATTGTGTTTGACGATGTAACACTATTTCCCATGGGGACCCCAGTACTTTGTACACTAGCCATATTTGTTTTAACACTGTGCAGAAGACAGTCCTGGAGTTGATTAAATGGGACCTATAATATTACAGACCCAAAAACTTTGAGGAAGATGCACTTGGAGTCTAACATATAGTGTGCTAGATTAGCATGCCCATTGGTAATTCCTATATCAAGTTCAAGCTCACGTTCATTGAATACATTCAAGCAGATTGCCCCATTGAACAGCGTTATTTACAGATTGATTCATATCATGCTGCAAGAATCAATTACACAAATTGTTCAAGATGACAGACATTCACTGCTTGGGAAGACCATACACACACTGCTTATGATTAATAAATAAGTGAAATGTGGGACTGAAACCAGCAAAGAGCCTACCCAGAAAATCATCTGAATCCAAAAAAAAAGCCCAATCTACAAACCAAAACTCTTAGTCAAAAAAAAAAAAAAAAATACAAATGAGACCATGACCCTCCAAAAGGTCATCTAAAGCCAAAAAAATATTCTACTCAGACAGTCTAAAATTTGATCTTCTATATAATATCCAAAGTCTGTCTTTTTTCTATAATTTGCTTGAACATTCCGGTGGATTATGAGACTTCTGTCATCGCGCTCATAGTTTGCCTGTGGTAATGATTTATTTGCACGAATCCGAGAGAGACGCAGCGGGCCGAGGGGAGGGGGTGAGGACCCCTCTCACTCACGCGCCAGCCTCGGGTGCATCTTCCATCTGCTTAGCTAGCGAACAAGAGAACTACTTAATGGATTTAGATTGGGATTTTTTTCTAGAACTTCCTTGAACATTCCGGTTGATTTTGCAACTTCTCTCATCATGCTAAGAACCATAGCTCGCTTTCTGGAGCGATATATTCCAGCTAATCTGAGACAGAGGCTGCGGGCCGAGGGGAGGGGGAAGCTATCACTTCCTGTTTCACTTCTACGCGGCTGAAGCCGTGTGGGACGGCTAGTCTTATATAAGTGGAGCATTATGAAGTCATATGTCAAGTGACTTTCTAGTCACATGTCACTAACAATGTGAAAATAACAAAATTTAAGGATAGAGATTGATAACAAATTCAAAATGAGGAATTAGAAATGAATACATAGTAAAAACTAATTCTATTTGGGTAAAATCCTTAAATCATAACAACTGCACAGCAGGCCATGAAGTTCTTAACTGAATTGTAATCTGCAGAAGGGAGTTTCTTGAAAATGTAATTTTAAATGTTTGTAAGGTGTAATTTAGACTATCACAGCTACTTTTACAGTTCTATTAGTAGTGTTAAATGTCAGCATGGGAGACAGCAGACGACACTCTAATAAAGGTGCATGGCTGATTGCCTTTTGGCAGTACCTGCAACCGTATGGTTACATATACTGTAACGGCTGAATGGCACCCCAAGAGGAAATACCAAATGGAACTAAAGCATTGTTTGACATAGGTAGGTGACTAAAGGATATATATTGTCGCAGGTGGCTGGTGGGGCGACCCGGTCGGGACGCCCAGGAGGACCGGAAGAGGGCTTACGCCTTCCTCAGACAACATGGGGCGACCGCCCTGGTTGTTATGGGGACCACGGGTACAGGGCTTTGAAGCTCAACCCTGTAGTGGCCCGTGGTCACCGCAAGGGGGCGCCCGGATACTTTGGGAGCCCTGGACCTCAGCACTTCCACCATACCCGGAAGTGCTGAGGGTAAGAGGAGCAGGGACACCCGGAGTGCTTCCGGGGATGCAGCCAGCACTTCCGCCACACTGGGGCGTGCCAGTTAGAGATTGCCGGAGCAAACCTGGAGCACATCCGGGTGCTTATAAAAGGGGCCGCCTCCCTTCGTGGAAGGACGGGAGTCTGGAGAGAGAAGGATGAGGTTTGGGAGGAGGCAAAGAGGTGGCCTGAAGAAGAGAAGGCATTGTGTGGTGTTGGCCAGGACTTTGGGGACTTGGGGTTTGTGAGCACTTGAACTGTAAATAATAGTATGTATAATAAACATGTGTGGGGAGGTTACATCGTGTCTGCCTGTCTGTGTCCGGGTCAAGTTCCACAATATATACTTCAGCATATTTATATGAAATTTGATTGTGTTATTTCCATAAATAATCACATGCTCCCTTTAGATTTTGATTACTCTTAAAAATTGCATAAATCACAGTACAGTAATATACAATTACAACATTATATTCAATTATGGCAAACACCAGTTTAAGTTATTGTCTTCAAGGAGCATCTAGAACTCAACAGGTATCACAAGCCTGTGCATTTTTGCTCTTATTAAAATCTGACTTCCTTATTGGAAATTTACTGAGCTCTGTTGCCAACTTTTTCTGTTCATTTCCTATTTTGTAAAAAAAGGGAAAAAAAATCCTTGATTTATTTAAAAGGCTTATGGTATTTGTGTTCCTTGTTCCTTGTGTGATGCTATCCTATCATTAATATGGAAGCCAAAATAACATTCAGCCATTTCACATGCCACCCACATCTTTTTCATCAAAATGTTGGCAGTATACAACAGAACAGTAAAAGGTTTTGCTGAGAACAAGCCAAAATGGAGCCATAATTGAGCCATAATAATGGCAAGTCAAAATATAAGGAAAGCTGAAGGTGTTACTTTTGAATAAGCTGCAAGGTATCGTATTTCATGCTCATACACCTTTCTTTGTGAAGATTCAAGTTAACTATTTCTGTAGTGTCCTTCTCCGCTCCCCTGTAAAAGAACATACTTTAAGGAAAACACTGAAATTTACCTTACTTAAACTCTCAACAATTTTTAAATAATTCTATTGTGTTTAAATTTTAAAGATTTAACTCCTCTAGTATTTTTTTCATAGTATTGGCCCTACATTCCTAAAGTAATTTTATTTGCTGTTCTCTGGACTTTGTCTATCACTGCTCTGTCCTTCTTATAATATGAACATGAAAACTGCACATAGTAATCCAAATGTGGCCTTACAATTTCAGTAAACGTTTCCCACAATAAAACTTAAACTCCACACAGGTCAATATATAAGTCAGCTGGTTAATTTTGCACTGCTTGATATAAGATGAGTATGAGTCCACTTGAATTTACAACCTTTTTCTTGAAGCTTGAAATGTCAAACCCCCAAATGTGTGTACTATAAATAGCTAAAATGTTTCTTTCTTGTTGTTAGTAAAACATTACATTTATACTCATTAAATTTCATTTACCACTAACAGACACGAGGGCATCTGCTAGTTTACTGAATCAGCTTTCATCTGCAAATTGAATTAACCAATAGTGTATTAGATGTGTCTGCCCAAAAAGTAATCTTCTTGCATCCACTTGAAAAATTCTACTTAGTGGCTGTCGTAATGAGTATACTGGTAGGCTATAATAGATTTAAGTTTGTCATTGAGTTGGCACTGACTATCAGCAACTCTTTTTCAGGTCCTACAATATGTATTCACGTGATATGTGGTAGAACATACTTTCAGTGAATCAAAACTCATCTCTTTAGAAAATAAATTTTGTACATGTTTTGTTTACAATTATTAAATTTTGTTCTTTTGCAAAGATATTTAACATCAAAATGATTATGTTTAAAGTTCTCTAATTACCATACCATGGGTTATTCTCCTGTGTTTCTGCCTTGTGGTCCATGAAAAAGAGAAACACTTTCCATAATCCAAAAAATGGATTGGGTAGGCATGGAAAGTAAATGTGTTTATTCGTTCATTCATTCATTATTTTAGCTATAATATTTCATTATCATTTTGCCACTTGAACAGTGTACATTCTTTAATCTTCTTTTATCATGCAAGCTAGTGCAGGTGTGAATTCTACAAAATGAACATATTGTTACATGTGTGCGAGCAGAGATCATCCAGGCAAAACTGCTAAGGTAACAATTTATGAAAAGGCATCTGGGGATGTGAAGTCACCAAATAGCCTCTTTCGTTTTTACCCTTAGCCCAGATGATGAAGTCCACTGACATCGCCTCTGGTTCAGCTCCAGAGGTCTTGATGCTTTTGTCCCACAAACTCTTTTAAAACCAAAGCTACCAGAATGTGGTGCCTGTTCCTGGTCTGGATTCTAAAGAGCACCATGAATTCTCAAAGAAAATGTGTGAGAGATGAGGCATGACAGGATGAGAACGTCTGTGATTTTTCCAAAATTACTTCATCTTTACTTTCATTTTAGTTTGCCAGCACTGTGGCCTGTGTGGTACCAACTGGTGCCTAACCCTTTACCATCTCCCTCTTATTTTTTTTTTTTACATTTGGCATGACTTAGTTTTGCTGCTGGCTCATTTAAATATATGGTATTATCTAGTACTTGTATTGTGGGTTTTGAGCTCGAGGATTCTGTTTCTGTTTTTAATTGCTCAAAATTCTTAATGGTTTCAGTTTTGTGCTTTGTTTTTATAATATCTTGGATGACATTTTAGGTCCTTGATTGCTGCCATTTTGAGCTCAAGTAGTTAGGTCTGCTTCCCTGCGTTCCTAGGGGCGTGGCCTCAGAGGTCATGACCTGTTTGTAATCAATACAACAGGTAAAATGGATGGCTAGGGTTTTTTTTCCTTATCCAATCTCTGGACGCCAAAACTCTATCAAAAACCATTGTTCAAAATCTTCTAGTATGTTTCTTTTGCTTTTGACCTCTTGTTTGTTCTTTTCAATCTTGATTTTTGTCTCATCAATCAATTGCAACAAGTGCAGAATGCAGCTGCTAGAATCTTAACTAGGAAAAGAAAATCCGAGCACATCACCCCAGTTTTGATGTCACTACACTGGTTACCTGTGTCATTTAGTATTGACTTTAAAATACTGCTTATGGTTTACAAAGCCTTAAATAATCTCGCTTCATCTTATATATTGGAATGTCTGACACCTTATAGTCCAAATCGTAACCTTAGATCCTCAAATGAGTGTCTGCTTAGAATTCCAAGAGCAAATCTTAAAAGAAGTGGTGAGACAGCCTTCTGCTGTTGTGCACCTCAAATCTGAAATAGCCTGCAGTAGGAATTCGCCAGGCTAATACAGTGGAGCACTTTAAAAAACTGCTGAAAACACATTGCTTTAACATGGCTTCATCTTAGTTTAATCCTGATGCTCCGTATATTCAATTAATTATCATTACTATTCATGGTGGCTCCAAAATACTAACCCCTACTTTCTCTTCTGTTCTTTTTCCAGTTTTCTGTGGTGGCGACCTGCGCCACCACCACGTAATCAAAGCACCGTGATGTCCCTACATTGATGGATTAAAGGCCAGAAGTCCACATGACCATCATCAACAAATTCTTCCATGTGAACCCTGAATGCCATAAGGACTGATTGAGGTCATTGATGTTAGGTAGAATACCCAGAGGGGCTGGGTGGTCTCGTGGCCTGGAACCCCTGCAGATTTTATTTTTCTCTCCAGCCGCCTGGAGTTTTTTTTTTGTTGTTGTTTTTTCTGTCCTCCCTGGCCATCGGACTTTACTTTTATTCTATGTTAATTAGTGTTCCCTAATTTTAATTCTTATTTATTTTGTCTTTTTTCTCTTTCTTCATCATGTAAAGCACTTTGAGCTACATTGTTTGCATGAAAATGTGCTATAGAAATAAATGTTGTTGTCATGTTTTGGCTTTGTTTTCTATTTCTGACCTCCCAGCTTCAACCTTTTTTGCTTGTCTAGCTGCATCTTCTGGTTCTGTTCAAATAGTTTAAATGCCTATTTGCTGTCAGAAGAACAGTACAGCATGCATTCCACTTTTAAATTGTTTATTTTATGTCTGAGAACAATAGTTATTTTCTACAAAACAATGCTTGAAAAATTTAGGCTTTGACTGATCAACAGTATTATGACACACATGAAAAAAATACTAAATTCAAACCTTGTTAGAGTGAAGAAAATGACAGGAATCAGAAAAGCATTGTGTGTGAAGTAAGTCATAAAATAGATCTATTTCTCATCATACATCATACAACATTTTAGGACCAAAAAAATGTTTTTTTTTGTCTTTTGTGAACATTTACTCCATTAGCCACAGGGTTTTCTTACTAAACTTGACATTTTCATGCATCACTTTCCATTAATTAATTGCCCCCTTCAGCAGATGTATTAATAACACTACAGAGCATGACTCATAGAAAATTATTACTTTTTTTCTCAACTAACATTATTCACGCAGGCAAATTCAAAGATGAAACTTAAAATCTCATAGTTACTACAAAAATAATCATATTTGTTGTGAAATTTGATAAACAAAGTGACGTGTATACTCTGCACTTTATTCTGTCTCAACAATGAAGAGTCTCGCAGTTTTTTTGTGCTCATACCCAGCATTGATCATAATATAATTAAATCAATATAATAATATATATAATTTTATGTTGTGGTGGGCTGGCGCCCTGCCCGCAGTTTGTTTCCTGCCTTGCGCCCTGTGTTGGCTGGGATTGGCTCCAGCAGACCCCCGTGACCCTGTTGTTAGGATATAGCGGGTTGGATAATGGATGGATGGATGGATAATTATATGTTAAAAGGGAAACACATACTTTCTAAGGAAGCAAAACTAGTGCAGAACAACTCTTGCAAGTGCAGTGAATAGATGAACACAAATTAAGGAATACGCTCAGAAGGAAAACTAAAGAGTCTTTAACAGTCTTGTCGCAAGCTAGTGCTAAATTTCAAAATGGTGCCATAACAATAAAGTTGCAAATTTACATTTTAAACAAGAATGTCTTGCCAAGTTCAGGTTCATTCAGAGGGATTACTCAGATTGCATTACAGAAACAAGGATTCATTTTCTGTAATGGTGAGCGTTCCTGGGAATGTGTATTTTTACATTTGCAAGACTTTTAAACAAAGTGGTGTGGAGAAATAAGGAAGATTAAGATCTGTATTTCTCAGCACTACCACATATTTCCTACTTTGCCAAAAAAATTGAAATGAATTCTGAAAGAAAACAGCAGATCAGAAAATAAGTGTTTGTTTTTCAAACCCAAGAATGTCAGTTCAGTTCTAAAGAAAATAGTCCTTCAGTGTGTATTTAAAGATGGTTTTCATCATGAGAAAGAACTGCTAAGGGCACTGACTTGAGACCTCCGCCACCATTGGACTTCTTCACATTGACCTTTTGCTTTGCTACATGATGATGTGGCCAGGCAGCGGATGCTTCATTTTTCTATCTTTTTGCTTGTGCCCATCTGGTGTTTCTGAAGTGACCTAAACTGATACTTGTTATTCCAAAATGTGATCTGTTGATCAAAGAGGACATCTTATCCTAGAATTAACTTTTGAATGTGAGGAGATGTTGTGTGCATATTTGTGTCATTCCTAGTGGTGGTGCTGTTTTTTTGGTCCAAAAAATGTTAAATTATTTGAATCCACCCAAACATTTTCCCTGTAACAAGTGTTTGGAAATTAATCTAAAGTAATAAACTAATGAAAAATAGGTAGATGCTTTTCTGAAGAACACTGAGATGTAATATTTTGTATTTTCTGCTCTACATATTTGAGAGGTTTTATTTTTTATAATGCAGAATAAGTATAATTGTAAGGGACATTTTCTAGGTAAGTAAGACCCTATGAAGATAATGAGATCATGTAACATTTTCATTAATTGTTGTATTTATACAGTATATAAGAGAATCCTGTTTAATGATAACATGTTTGCCAAAGACTATGAATCTATCTAGATACGCTGGTGTTTTTTTATCTATACATAACATTGGGTGGTAGATGGACTATAACATTCTCTTTGTTTGGATTGGGATAAACTAATTATAGCTACAGTGCCCTCTGTGACGTTTGGCATAAAAAACACATTTTTTCCTTGATTTCCCCCTCTGCCCCATAGTTTAAAATTACAAATCAAACAATTCAGACGTGATTCAAGTGCACACTTCAGACTTTCATTTAAGGGTATTTGAACACATTTTGGTCACACCATGTAGAAACTGTAGCACCTTTTCTACATGGTTTCCCCATTTCAAGGCACCAAAATGTTTGGGACAATTGGCATCACAGGTGTTTGTGATTCCTCAAGTGTGTTTCTTTGCTTCATTAGTGCAGCCATAAGATTCCTCAGCTTGCTTCTACCCTTTGGAGTCTGTAGCTGCCATTGTTGAACATGAGGACAAGAGCTGTGCCAATGAAAGTCAAAGAAGCCATTATCAGTAACACTTTAGGGTTACCTTAAGGAACTTTGTGGAATATCATTAAAGAAAGAACACACTGGTGAGCTCTGTAATCGCAAAGGGACTGGTAGGCCAAGGAAGACCTCCACGGCTCATGACAGAAGAATGGTGAAGAAAAAACAACAAATCAGAAACACTTTTCAGGAGGCAGATGTGGATGTGTCAGAAACGACTATCTGCATCAGAGTTCATGAACAGAATTACAGAAGCCACGCCAGCCTGCAGGATGCAAACCACTAGTTAGTAACAAAAAAAGGATGGCCAGATTACCTTGTGCAAAAAAGTACTTAAAAGAGCCTGCAGAATTCTGGAGAAAGGTCTTGTGGACAGACAAGATAAAGATGAACCTGTATAAGAATGATGGCAAAAGTGTGGAGACAAAAAGGAAATGCCCAAGATCCGAAGCATACCACCTCATCTCTTAAACATGGTGGTGGGTATTTTATGACTTGGGCGTGTATGGCTGCCACAGGTACTGGCACACTTATCTTTATTGATGATGTAACTGCTGATGGCAATCGCATGATGAACTCTGAGGTGTACAGAAACATCTTATCTCCTCAAGATCCAGTAAATGCTTCCAAACTCATTGGACGATGCTTCATCCTACAAGACAGTGATCCCAAACATACAGCTAAGCTAACACAGGAGTTTTTCAAAGTTAAAAACCGAATATTTTTGAATGGCCAATTGAGCCACCTGATTGAGATGCGATTGAACACATGCCTTCCATATGCTAAAGAGAAAACTTAAGGGGACAAGCATTGCATGTAAGGGACATGTGACAAAGTACCAAACATGACTGCTTTAGCATACTGGCCATTGTCTCAAATATTATGTTGTCCTGAAATGAGAAGAAAATGAGCAAAAGTGTTGTAATTTCTCCCTGGTGAGACTGAAATGTATGCAAATACCCTTAAATGAAAGTCTGCAATGTGCACTTTAATCACATTGGAATTGTTTGTTTTGTAATTTTAAACTGTGAGGCAGAGGGGTTAATCAAGGAAAAAATGTGTCTTTGTCCCAAATATTATGGAGGGTCCTTTTTGTTATGTAAATTACTATCCTAAAGCTCTCCCATATTTCTTCAGTCTTGTCATATTGAACTGAGGTGTTTATGTGCCGGCTTCATCAGATAAAGGCTGTCCATTGGAACCATTGCATTGATTGAAAATGTTATTTAAAGGAAAACTCCCAGACAGTTACACACAGAGAAGAGAGAAGGTATTTGCTGTTGTCTGCAAGCTAAGTGAGGCCCTCACTTCATGCCACAATGGAATTCTGCATAGGTTGAACTTTTGGTTTTCAGTCGCTGGTTGCAAAAGTGGTGTGAAAATGAAGGTAGTTTGACCAGGCTACTTGCTGCTTATTGGATCTAAGATGGTGATTTATGTCTGATATCAGAGAGTACAAGAACACATTACAGTAGTTGGTCGAGGTAAATGCAATGTATGCTGGCCTTAAAAAGTGCAGCCAATTTTGTTCCTAGAAAGGATGCAATTTTAAGAAGTAGTAAGGAAATAAAGAAAGAACAAGGAAATTTGCTAGATGAATGTGGACAAAGGTCACATTCAGCAGTAGTCTGTTTAAAATTATTAATTACCTTTTTTACCCAATATCCATATGTTTCTGTTTCAGAGAAATTAAGTTCTACGGCAACATTTATAGGCCAGCTTCCTATTTAATGTCAGATTTTTGGAAGTGTTCAGGCTTCCAGTCACCTAACATCTATTTCAAGGAACTAGTAATGAGGGAAATATTTATGGCCTGTCTAGAGATTACAACTTGAATATCTGAATACCTGTCGTCTGCCAGAACCTTTGTACTGAACCATGTCATGGAAAAGAAACACTAATTTCTTCCAGCCTTTTTTGTTACACTGCATAGTGCTAGGCTTCAAAAAGCTAATTACTTTTATATGCCAATAGAAGAAACATTTTCAGAAAATAGCTAAGGTTTTGATTAAGAACCTTTGATTCTGTGTCAGAATGGTTGAAGTTCTCAAACTTTGAAAAGTTCTGAGCGGGAGGACGAAATTATGCCAATCTAAGGGTGTAAAAAAGAGCATTAATCAGAAGCATGCCATTCCAACATTCAATGCACTAACTCCCGAGAGGGAGACGAAGTCTGTGAATGCTGAACTTGAACTTGGAGCGATAAAGCCAAGTAGTTTTATGTATTGGCTCTTTTAGAAACAGAGATAAAGAGAAGGCAGTGGCAGCCATCAAGTTAGTGAATGCCTACTGGTAATTATGAAATACGAAATATCGACCACAGGGCAGTAGCAGCTATATCATCTCTTGCAAGACCAATAATAGGACAGCATTCTATTGAATGGGTGACAGCAGCTGTGCTGACACCATAAAGTCTTTACCTTCATCTACAATAACATATATTTATCAAACCCAATTTGTCCAGTTCATGACGATGGAGGAAAAGCGTCTCCTGGCAGCATCAGGTACACCAGGCCAATGCAGAGCATGCTCAAATATACACCCACATTGAAACAGTCAGTCATTTTCCAACCCGCTATATTCTAACACAGGGTCACAGGGGTCTGCTGGTGCCAATCCCAGCCAACACAGGGCGCAAGGCAGGAACAAATCCCAGGCAGGGTGCCAGCCCACTGCTAGACACACACACATACACCCACACACCAATCACACACCATGGACAATTTAGGATCGCCAATGCACCTAACTTGCATGTCTTTTTATGTCTTTGCATAATAGACCAATTTAGAATTAATCTAACAAGCCCATCAATGTAATGTGGGAAGCAAAAACCAAATAACACACAAACTCCATACAGCCCAGGCTGGGATTTCAACTGTGGATCAGATGTTGTGAGGCAGCCATGGCAACTACTGCCCTTTCACATTAATTCTACAGTTAGCATGCAGCCTAAATAGTATAAATGGTCTACAGCACCTTATACTAAAGTAACTGCAGAGACAATACAGTATATCACCTTAATATTCATCACACCACAGCCAAAACATGCATATACTTCCTCATAACCTTCATCATCACGGCCTCACAGATAACATGGTCTATGTACCATCCAGTATAATTGCCTGATCTTAGGCACTACAGACATAAATAATAATAATTTGCCCCAAATGCATTTTCCATTCCAATGCTTCTACCATCCTATAGAAAATAGGCAAAGATGATAATCACCATCAATAATCATCTGTATATCTACAACATACTTATTCATATACCTAACCTCCACACTTTACCCACTGTGATTAAACCCACAACAGCACCAAGGCCAAGTGGCTTCTTCATATTTTACAGTACTGAGAGCTCAAGTTTACTGCCAATTGAGAAGAAATTTGAAGTAATGCTTTTGACTTACATAGTTTTTGGTTTATTAACTGTGCTGTACCATTAATGTGTTAATCCGAAGTGCAGTCTTACTAAATAAAGCTCATCATGCAAGACTAACTTCTCAGTTGCAGCCTACAATTGTAATGGAGATTAAAAACAATAAAACATTATGTGACAGGAAGGAGCTGAACCTTTTTTGTAACTTTTTAAAAAGGATGTTTACAAAGATATTTTAATCCTTTTCTATTGCATGCTAAAACAGCTTGTTATGTTACTTGGCTACTGAATAATGCACCTTGTTTGTTAATGCGTTTAGAAATTACAAGCCTATTTTGATAATTAGGATATGTAGAAAGTGTAACAAACTCAGCAGCATTGTAACTCGACAGTTTTAAAAATGCTGCTGTGGGATATTTCTTGTTTGTGCATATTTTTCTTGATAGGAGATAAGAACTGAATTAATCAAAAGCATAAGCAGAACTGCTACCATCATGCACACCCACCGATTATGACTTTATAATCTGTTTCTAAGTTATACAAGCTTGCTCTGCTATTGTCTCCTGTTTATGTTGTCAAAGCTGTGAGCTAAAGTAGTTGGTTTTAGAACAGGATGTCATGGACTTTGGGTAATGACAAAGTTGTCTTAGAAAGAAGACCATACCTACAGTAGGTAAAGCCATGTAAAATGAGATGAATGAGGAGAAGAGACGTCAGACTGAAAAAAAGTCAGTGCTAAGAGTTCAGGCATCACGACAAGCACCAATTAGACACATGTGTTGCTGATATTCCTCTGCTAAAAGAGCTATAGGATGATCCAGGTTGTATGGTGAATTGCCACAATCTGTGTGATTTACGTTTATGGTAACAGCTAGTTGAGTACTGCTTAAAGATTAAAATTTATTAAGCATGCTTTTTTGTTGGAATACTTGCTCTGTTTTATCACTGTGGACTGGGAATCAAGTCCCTTTCTCAGCCAGATCAATGAGAGATGAAATAGAATGCTTCTGATAGTAGACTACCATGACAATTATACCCGAGTGAAGTGGATTAGAAGGTAATGGACTGTAGTCCTCAGTAGTCCTGGGAGCAAGTGCATTGCAACTGTCAACTGCATATCTCCAAAGACTGTTACAGGGAGAATCACTCGAAAGAGGCTCCAAATATTCTGTAATAACTCTCACTAGGATGAAGCAATCTGAATGAAACAATGTTTAACCTCCATTTGCAACTTCTGGGTGCATACCGCCCATACCCCTTCACTCAGTCACTCGACTTCTCATCAGGATGGCGGTGTACAGTATTGAGCAGCCCGTCTTCATGGTGCAAACCTATTGGGTCACCAACTTGTTTAAGCGATGTCAGAATCAACTGGATGATCGTGAGTTAAAGGAAGGTTACTTCCAGCAAGATGAAGTAACATGTCACACATCAGCAAGGAGCATGGCAGAAACTGAGTCCTTTTTTGGCAACAGGGTAATTTCAAAGGGGCTTTGGCCACCATAGTCACCGGATCTGACACCAGCAGACTTCTTCCTTTCAGGTATGCTCAAAGGAAAAGTCTATTGGAACATGCTTCACACTGTTCCCCTCGAGACGCTTGCCGATATGTTAAGGAACATGGAGTGATGCATCGAAATGTGTCTGGCAGAAAATGGAAACCACTTACACGATTACACATACGCCTAGGTATATAGCATATTTTTTTGGTTCAGATTGTAATGGGAGTCACAACAGAATATTTGGGGCCTCTTTTGAGTGAATCTCCCTGTAAGTTTAAGAACAGGTTAACTAAGATAGTGACAGAGTCAGGATATAATATTGTGGGTCCACATTTAAAAATCTTATGTGGAGAAGTGTCCTCAACAACCTTTTCATGATATCACACATTAAAAAACAACAACAACACTGAATGCAGCTTTTTGAAGATTACAGCATAAACACTGATACTCCAAAGAGCTTTCCAACACTGGTGACCGGCCTCTATTCAGACTGCAACCTTTCTCATTTTTTCACTGTTTGCCATAGGAAATTCTGATCTAGTCACTTTTGTAAAAAGCAAGCACCTTCCTCGGATTGCTTAAACCACGTGCCTTTATTGGAGCAAACCTCAAGCATAATTTTATTTTTACAAAGTAATGGTCTTCTACATCTAAAAAAACAGAAAAGCTTTCATCATTTTAAACCAAAATGTAGGTTTTCATGATACAAAAAAAGTCTTACAAGGAATAATACATTTTCCAAAATGTGATAAACGCGATAGAAAAGAAAAAAAATCAATAAATGAACATATATTAAGTTTCTGAGCTTTAGGGTAAACTTGAGTTGATGGTGGTCAACTACTTTTCTGTATGTTTTCCAAATTAGAAACAGTTTGAAAAATTCACATAAATAAGATAAATCAATGACAACCAGCAGACACACAAGCACTTCAGTTAGGGTGAAATGCTGGTGCGTACTGGTGAGTACTGTTGCTTTACAGCTCTGTAACGTTTAAGTTTTTTCTTCAAGGTTTCAACAGCACAGTTAAAATCCTCTTCTTCCAGTCTCCTCTCAGCAAAAATTGTCCACCACCTCCCGACTGTGACTGGCATTTATATGTGGAGCAGCTACTTTTATGGAGAACATGGGAATACTTCTGGCATCATAGCGTTGGTCAGGTCAGACTGAAGTCCTACAAATCAGGGAAGCATTTCCTTGGCAGCACCCTCTGGTGGCACTCAAGGACCACAACTGGGCCACCCTTCTGAACTACAAGATATCAGGCAACCCTGTGGGTGTTTAAACTGGGACTACACCAGAGGAACACTGCCTCCTCTCATTTTGGAGGAGAAATTGTCCCAGACATCCTTCCATTATGGACTCTCTCTGACTGGGATTAAAACTGGGAACCAAATCCCGAGTGGCCTTTTGTGGAGGGGCCTTTAGAAGTTTGCCACACTGGAGCCTTTGGGGGGTAATTTGGCCTTGCAAATGACTGATTTCATGGTGAAGCAAGTATATTTTTTACCTGATGTTTCCAGGTTAGGCTTGGAAACCTGGTGATCCTAAATCTGGATCAAATGTGTTCAGAAAATTAATTAATATATGAATGGACTTACAGTATGCTTTGGTCTGCTTTACATTCTTCTTTTGCACATATGATTATTTAGTGCCATATAACTGGATCATACCAGCTGGTTTTCATTACCTGTGACTATATTCTCTTATAGTTTCTCTATCATATAGTTTCAACTAGAAATGTGTCTTTTATGAGGATTGTTTTTGTTCAATCACCAACTCAACTTAATAAAGCTTACATTTTCTCTCTAGTTCAAGGTTTCTATAAACAGTCACAAGCGTGGAAGTCATGCAGTATTCTTCTGCAGTCAAGACGTCTTTCTCCCACCTACACAACATTGCTAGAGTCTAGCTCTTCCATCACCTCCTGTGCTACAGAATTACTGTGCCACTCCTTTGTCACCTCACAATTTGATTACCATTGTCCGTTTGTTTTTTAAGTGATCTTCCTGCTGAAAGTATAAATAAATTGCAAAACGCTCCTGCCAGTGCTCTAACATGAACCAAACCGAACAAACACATCATTTCTGAGCTGGTGAAACTGCACTGATTTCCTATATGATATTTTATTATCTTTACAATTCTGATATTTATGCACACAGCTTTTCCATCACTTCAGATGGGCTGTCTTTGCTGCTTTGCCACATGCTAATCTGCAAAATACCTGACATCCTCTGAATGTGGCCTTCTTAACATCTCAAAGATGTCTTATGTGTGTTCTCAGCCAACACTCATTTGGCCCTGCGGGCCTGATTCCTTTTAATTTTTCTCTCCACCAGAGATCATATTAACATCATGCTAAAAACACTCCTATTCTTGCTTACTGGTTCTGGTCCTCTTCTATTGTACTCTTATCTCATACTCCCAATCTATTGTCATGTACTAATGGTTTGTGCTTACTTACATAGGCTCTAGAAAGTCTGTTTTCTTGTATTTTATTATGCACTGGTTGATCTTGTATTTTATCTTGACATTCTTCACTCTACTTAATTCAATTCAAAGACACAGGGATCTGAAGCCTATCCAGATAGCAGTGCAGACAGATATTACAATTGATTTATTTCTATAATTTCTGTGCTTGCTACTCACACTGTCCTTTGGATTTAGAAGCATCTCCTATTGAATTTTCCCTTCGCCCAGCTATTCTACCACCAGCTGCACTCAGACTTCATGTCTGCAGTTTTACACAAAGTATCACATTTAATTCAGCCAGACACTGTGAACACACAACTCTGCGTGCTTTGTGTGGCCTTCAGCTAGTGTTTTAAGTGTTCTGGGACTTGTGTCAAGGCGTGACTGTGAAAAGGAAACAGGAGGCTGCTTTTTGTTTGCAAGCTCAGCAGCAAGCTTTCCCCAAGCGAGGTACCTGTCCAGTTCTCACACTGTCACGATATGAGCAAATGTCCTGTGCTGCTAACCTAAAGGAAAGATGACCTCATTTTGATTTTTTTTTCCTCTTTTGGTAGTGATTTCCTGTTTTGCTGTCAAGATTTACTCTTTTTCATTTCCTCTCTTCCCGAAGGCTAAAGTCCTGCATACTCGTCAGGTTTTTTTCTTTTTCCTGTTGCTTGCCTTTATGATATATGTATGAGATATGCTAACTGACCTCAGCCAAAGCTGAAAGCTTTATCAAACTATAGGGTTATGAAGGCAAATTATAGAGGGGCAGACCAGAAATCTTTATGGTTGTTGCATAAAGTAACCCAGGAAGCCAGCAACAGAGGAGTCAACCTTATCACTTGTGCCTGAGAGTCGTGTGCACTTTTCATTCAGAGAGCTAATCTTAACAATTTAACAATTACTGCCTGTCTCCCTCAGTCATGACAACAGTGTGTCTGTAAGGATGAAAACAGTGATTCTAAGTAAAATAGTACTATGCAGAGTTGAATATAAATGTTAAGTTCTATTATTTGATTACATTTTTAAGACTCTACTACCAGATTTTTCTTTCATAAATGTATACTAGCACATTATACTTTCTTTATACAGCAATAAACAGACATTAAGATGTTTACTCAGCGGGCAGCAGGATATGTTAGGGACAATAGGCAACATTCATCACACCACCCATGATTATTGATTTATGTGGGGTGATGGCCACCGGAAGACCTGACAGAAGCATGCTTCAAGCCACCAAATGGGCCTAGTGAGATGGCACAGCCCCCAAGCGATCTTCTTTCCCCAATAGGGTATAACAGCAACAACCTGACTGATAGTACTGAAAGGATTCCAGCTTTCAGGATTGTAGTAAAAAGATAGATAGATAGATAGATAGATAGATAGATAGATAGATAGATAGA
>JANRMT010062861.1:44007507-44036296 GCA_026402145.1 Polypterus bichir lapradei | reverse complement strand
AGATAGATAGATAGATAGATAGATAGATAGATAGATAGATAGATAGATAGATAGATAGATAGATAGAAGTGGAAGCATGTTATGGGGTCACAATGATTATCCGTCCATCCATCCATCCATCCATCCATCTATTTTTATGTTCATTAAAGATCTCTAAATTAGCTTCTTTTGAGTGAGTGTGGACTAAGCATGCCCTGCAATGGACTGGTATCCCATTTCTTGTTGGTAATTGTGGCAGGAAAAACTCCCCCATGATCCATGGCATACTGTAACAATCAGGAAACTGCCTATGATAATGAACAATTTTATTTGTGCTGATTGCCTCATGGCCACTGACACACCAATTATAAAAGACCAGGGCCATGGGCCCCAGAGCTAGAGTTGTGCAACTGGATACTAACGCTGTATGTGTGCACCTTGTGACTGAAGGGCAGTCAGGCCACTGAACAGACTTCGTCCCGGATTTGTGAACTCAGCAGCACGGAGCTTCCGGGGAGGAGACTGTTGGCCACTTGATTTAGAGGATGCTTGTCTCAAACTCATAAAGCAGGCCAGCTTCCCTTCTCTGAGGACAGACGGCATAGCCGGGAATCTTTGAAGGACCCAGTTTTCTTTGTTGTTTTGGCAAGGGCGCACTTCTAAGAAGAGTCTCTTCGTCTTCGTCTGTCGGAAGCTTCCTCTTTCCTGTCTCTAGAGCTGTTCATGATGAGGATGTTTCAATGACCATCTGTACTGTACTGCCTTCCTACTTGCAGCTCCCATCCCAACTATTCCTTCCTGTTGCCTGTAACAGGCTCACAGGCCTTCTCGTGTTTTCATCTACATTGTTTTCTTTCTAAATTTCCTTTTTTTATTTAGAAATTGTTTCCTGATATGATTTGTTAGGCTTATGAATACCTTTGTGCCACCTGCAGTTTATCTAATGTAGGGATAGGGAGGAAAAAGATGAAGGTGCATCCTAATGTGACAAAAAACACAAGCGCTCTTACTCTGAAGGCAATTTACTTATTTCATGAGAGCCTGGTAATTAAGAGGCATACCTGTCCAAACAGTAGCTCTCTGACAGATGCAGAGATTTGTGTTATCGGACTTTAGACACCACAGAAAGCACATGCTTCTAAGAAATGTAAGGAAAGGCAGTTGTTCCCTCAAACTAAACCTCAGTGGAGCCCTCACCTCAAGCATTGTGATGCAACACAGCAAGCAGTTTGGCTTGAAAGTAAACTAAATAAAGCAAACAGCACAAAATAGAGTCTACAAGAGTAGGGAGGTCGGGGGAAACGAGATGCTTCCGCAGGACCTGCCAATGACATTTTTCCCATGAAAACCCTGTCCTCGACCTTCATAACCAGAGCCAGGATAATCACGGCTTGGGGAAATCAGACACGTTTCACTGCATCAGCACTGCCTGATACATCTGTTAAGAAGCAGGGAGAGCATATGTAAAATGTCTTGTAAAAGTGTTTTTCCTTTATTTTAATATCAATTTATGAAATTCCAGTATTTGATTCTTATTGTTACAGTATACTCTCTATCAATATATGCACCACAGAGCAAGTATTAGGTGTAGGATTTATTTTTGCATGTCATTTTGATTTATTTTTTACTTACATTTTACTTACACCCCAACGTTGTGTTTGAGCAAATGTTCATTGTAAACTATGGATGCCCTGTCTATGCTTTGTTTCTGCTTGGTGTCCAATGCTGTTGATATACAGCAGGCTCCAGGCCCTACGATTTGAAAGTGGGATTATGCTGATTAATTTGTAGGCAGACTTGAAGCACACTGCCGGCATACAATTCAGTTTTCTAGTTTCCTTAGTTCCTGCCTAATTAAACCCTCCAAGTTTTTTTAATGACCTTTGTGTGTGGATGCTTGACCTTTCTAAGTTTAGCCCTTCTTATCCTGGTTTGCCCATTTCTTGAACTACACGTTTGCCTATTTCCTAGTTCCTGTTTTTTTTTTTTTTTGAAAGACCAGTTTATTGACCCTTTTATCATCCAACCATGTTTCGTGGTCTTCGGACATCTAAATAGCATTACTGAATCCCCATTTTAACAACTCCTCTAACAAAAAATCCCCATTTGATTTCATTTCAGCAGCCTAATAAAAAGGGAAGACCCATCATGGAATGATGACTTAAATCCGATAGAGTCTAATAAAGTGCTTCAAAATATAAATATATTTTTGATTAGAAACCTCTGTTCTCCTAGTAGATAAAAAAATAATACAGCATTTTGCACTGCTGCAGCCCAGCTCCAAGCTATGTTCCATTCCAGGCATGGGGTTTTGTGCATAGAACTTTGCAAAGGATTCAAGCAGGAAAATGCATAAGCCAAAAAAAAATCTGATTTATAAAACCTGGCAAATGCACTTTTGTATGTAATTTACCCTTTATAAATCACAATCCTCTTATAAATCTGCATACTGTACATAAATGCACCTCAAACCCCACTCTGTTGCCACCTTGAAACAATCATAAATGGACCATAACAATCAGCCTTGTACATATGCAATCACAATGCTGCAAGCCTTTATTGGCTGGTAGAGCATCCTCCCAACTGATGCATCCAGACACCACCACCACAGCATTTGAGGAGTTCTACTCTGTACTCCACAAATGAGCATGCAAGGGCAAGCGCCAGCATTGTAGTGCCTCTCCTCTGTGCTCTGGTCGTCAGGGACAGAGCAGTTCAGTGGGTAGCCACTATCACCTGGCACATGTAATGACATGATTGCTGTTACATTGAACAGTATAGGCCATATGAAAGATTGAAGGTTCAGCTAGCTATCTTACTAATAAGCTAGACATTATGTACTGCACCATCAGCAAGTCAAAGCAGCCAAAATAAATGAATGATGGGTTGACCCAGGCCTCCGAGCCACAATATTTATCTCATCTTGGCATCATTGATGACTTGTACATAATTGCTTACGGTTAACATAAGCAGCTTCATTCTCTTTAGGTGTTCTTTTGAGTCAATTGCTTTGATTATGTTAAGTAAACTGGACATTGCTGTAAATTGCATTTTTATGTGACCAGTACACACACACCATATGGAAACTGAGATATTTCTGATCTGTTGGGCAGTTCCCTCTAGTAGTACCTGTTGCCAGAAAGCCAACCATTGATAAAATCCCGATATGAGCAGGTCTGTCTTTCTAATGATTCACTTAAAAGGCATTGACTATCTTAAAAGGCAACTAAAATAGAGTCTATACATCATATTCATCACCTTTGAGGTTTAATGTGTTTGTCACGCCAATGCACATTATACTGATAGATTAATGATATGTATTATTGTGCTCATTAGTCATCATTTAGCTGGTTTGGCTGCAGTTCCCCACTTGAACAAGGGTGTCATCATTTCCCACAATCTCCAAAATGTTGCATACGGATGGGTCAGAGTTGTCCCATCAAGTGATATGCAAGCTGTCCAGTCAAGTTTTCTTTTATAAATCTCGATTTCTGTATGAAAAGTTGTGTACACACATTTTGGGAATCTTTATATTTGAGTACACAAGTTTTGTAAATCTGGCCCCTCTGTCACTATACAGGTGCAGTTTGCACATTTTTCTTTTGTACTTTCTCTGGGTATTCTAATTTCTTCCGTCATCACAAAGGCACGCATCGTAGGTTAATTTGTATTTGAAAAACTGGCCTGGTGTCAGAGAGCGCAGGTATGTGGAAGTCAAATGCAGTGACATTTTATGCAGGGCAGGATACTGCCATGTGTCAGATTCTACCCACAGGCTCTGATTCCCAGTAATCCTAAAAATGGAATCTGCATGATCAGAAAAAAACTAATAATATAATAAGCCTTCATATTATTTATGTTAACAGAAAAATGCAAATCTTTAAGTGTGTGCCTCTACTAAAATTAAATAACAATATGCAGTAATTTTTGCTTGAGTACTACTCAATTTCTACCTTTAACTTGCAGTAAATTTTTAGTGAACTACAGTTTTCACCATCTGCCATGTATTCTTGATTGGATTAATACTTCATAATAAATTAATCAGTATGTTTTCAGTTATTGTCCTGTAGGAAGATTATTCCTTTCTTAAGACATTTGCCTCTAAGATTTCTTTTAATACTTTTTTTTGCATCTGTTTTACTTCTTATCTTTAAAGGTTTTGTAGACTCAAGAAAGAGAAGCACCAACGCAGCCTGCAACAGCTATGATGTGCTTCACGGTAGAAATGTTATCAAGACATTGTGCTACAGTGCGTGTATAAAACATCCATCCATCCATTATCCTAGCTACAGGGTCACGGGGGTCCACTGGAGCCAATCCCAGCCAACACAGGGCGCAAGGCAGGAAACAAACCCTGGGCAGGGCGCCAGCCCACCGCAGGTATAAAACATTCATCCTACAATTATTTTGTATTTTAAATTTATAATACATTTAGATCACTGCCCAGTTCTGTTTTCACTTTGATATTGAGGAGTCTTTTTCTCTTGACCTGTGTCAAAAAAGCCAAATCGAATCTATTGTGATTCAATGTTGTATAATAATAAAATGTGAAAACTTCCAATGGTGGGGAATACTTTTTATAGGCGCTATATGCCCACAGCTAACAGAACTCTTAGTGTTAAAGCCAAAGTCAGAACTGAGCTAATCAGTCCATAAGGCTGTTTCCAGATGTTGTCTACGTTTCCCACGTGATTTCTGGCAAGCTATAATCCAAAGTGTTTTTGACAATGGCATTTTTTTGCTAATCCCAAGTTAAGCATGAATCTATAAAGCACCAAGAAAACTACAGACATGAAGTTTACATTTATGTAAATGTGCATTTGTCTTCTTCCCTCATTCCAAACATTGGATGGCCACCCTCATCTCAGTTGTTATAAGCCTCTTGAGGACCTCACTGTCAAATGCCCATCTCAACTAATATCTCAGATATGGAAAACATCATGTTTCATGTCACGTCTATGGTTGAAATAAAAAAAAAATAACTGAATGAAATTCCATGCAAAAAGCTGCCTGACAGAGAGCGAAGAATTTAAAATAAGTACTTTATTTAGACAAAATGCAACATACAGCGAAAAAAACATGTTTATTTCTACAGCAGCAATGGCAGACATTGCTAACTGCTCTGTAAATGGCTCTCAACTGCACTCCTACAAAAGGGATCTGCCTTATATAAACCCTGATCCAAGGCCACATGGGTAAGAAGGCGGAAGCTCACAATACCGAAACACACAGAATAGATGCACTCTTCCTTTTATGTGCCTT
Organism: Polypterus bichir lapradei; assembly: GCA_026402145.1. Lineage (NCBI taxonomy): Eukaryota > Metazoa > Chordata > Cladistia > Polypteriformes > Polypteridae > Polypterus > Polypterus bichir. Next base: position 44,031,055 of record JANRMT010062861.1, on the reverse strand, counting down.
CAACAGGATTCCTGTACTAGGCTCCACACAAAGCCAACTGCACCTCACCTTCTCCATTTCTTTAGAATGAAGTTTGCTCTGTTTTGGGGAATATTCATAGTGATTGTTGCATTTTGATCAAAGTTTAGCTTTGACAGCTTCCTTGTCCTCATGGTGTACTTTTTGTTTGGAGCGGCACACTCAATACTGTGTGATTTCATAGGTATGTCCTAATTGAACCCAGGTGGCCTCTATTATCCTAATTAGGTGATTTTAAAGATAATATGTTTCATCAGAGTCTATTTAGATGGGTCACAGCAAAAGAAGTGAATGCATACATGAAAACAGGGCCTTTAATTCCAGATCGGTCCTTTTTTGTTTTGTTTTTTTGTCAATGTACAGTATAACTCATTTGGAAAGATTTGCAGAGTTTTGTTCACATTTAATGTTTTTCACATTTTAGTGTGTGAATCAATTTTGAAAAATCCTTCTTAAGGATATTAGGATTTCATATTATAACAAAAGACAACTGGTGAACACTGCTTCTTAACATAAAAACCTACCTTGCAACAATGTCATTAATTAAATGTGTTGCAATTCTTTAAATTGTGCTGGACCGAGTATCCTTCACAGCTCATCTGATTAGCAGATGGACTCAATGACCGTAGCCGATTGACAAATACAAGGAAACATATCTTTTCACAGGCTTCCTATACAAATGTCATCTGCATTTCTGCCCTGGACTGACTCTTGCCTAAGTCTTACTTTTACATAAAATACTTATGCAATTGTTTGAGCATTTTCTGAATCCACTTATGCCAATAACTGATTTCATAAGACCAATGTTTTGCTTTTCACTTTGTTTACATCCTTTTCCACAGCACCCCATGACACATACCTCTCAACTACAAGAGGTACAAAATGAAAGCTTTCAGCTGCATGAAAAAGAACTGTATGTTTAAATAAACTTGAAAGAATGGAGGGTCGTAATGTGGGCAATGTTTATTTTCATTGGAAGTTTCATTGACAAAGTACAGCAATGATAAAAGCACTCATTATGACTCTGAGCGGCCTTTATTTGCATTGGCCACATGCCTTGTGGATGCAGCTCAGCCAAGTCAGTGACACTTAACGGGTATCACTCCCCATGTTGCCCACTGCTTGTCAGCACTTGTAGCACAATCACTGGGTCAGGACCACCAAACTGAATGTTTGAAACATTCTCAGGAACCAAAGAGAAGAAAGCAGAGTTAAGAATGGCACAGGTCGTAGTGTCGAGCTATGTTTTTAAAAAATAAGGAATGACTACTTTGAAAACCTGAAACAACTGCTCTGGAAATATGTTAATAAAGCAGGACGACTATGACTACAGAAACAGTCGATGAGATATAACTTCTCCATGGTCAATTATAAATTAATTATACAGTGGAACCTCGGTTTACAAGTAACTTGGTTTACGAGTGTTTTGCAAGACGAGCTAAAATTTTTGATAATTTTTGACTTGATAAACGAGCGATGTCTTGCAATACGAGTAGTATGGATACACTTTGTCTGCTGAGCGTCATGTGATCACAACTGAGCTGATGGTTCTTCTCTCTTTCACGCACATCTCTATCTCCTTATCTCTCTCGCTCGCGCGCGTCTCTCTCTCTCTCTCTCTCTCTCTCTCCTTATCTCTCTCGCTCGGGCACGCGTCCCCCCTTTATCTCGCTTGCTCCCTCGCGCGCCTCTCTCTCTCTCTTCTCTCTCTGGCAATCGTCTCCTATTCTCCGTCTGAGTCTGTGTGCCTCACTCATATAGTCAACATCCGTACGAGCGTATACTGTTTACTGCAGCATTGTGACTGTGTGTGTGTGTGTTGTGAAGTGCAAGTCCCCGTCTTGCGCCCCAAAACATGAAGCTGAGTTTCAGTACTTTAACAACACCAGCTTTATTCAGCTTGAAACAGCAACAGCGCAGTTATTTATTGTAGCGGGATCTTTATAATGTTCTTTGTATCACCCATTGACGGCAGGAGCTTATAGAATGTCCGCGATCTTTTTGGATACGCTTATACGGCGAACTGCTACAGGACTGGGAGACTGCGATTGCTTTGGGACGGTCTTCCGCGTGTCGTCCCGTTGGGTGGAATCCCACAAGAGTTTAGAAACTCACTCACACCAGCCATGATTCTTTTTAAAGATAAAGTGCAAGTTCATTTGTTTTATGTATTTTTACTTTATATTTTGTATTAATCATTTTTATATTAATAGTTTTGGGTTGTGGAACGAATCATCTGAGTTTCCATTATTTCTTATGGGGAAATTCACTTTGATATACAAATGCTTTGGACTGCGAGCACGTTTCTGGAACGAATTATGCTCGCAAACCGAGGTTCCACTGTATTATATACAAATTTTCTAACCAACTCAAAGTGCTTTACATTTACAGTGGGGTGGCACTTCAACCACCAGCAATATGTAGCACCAGTATGTTCAATATGCATTAGCTATTAGGCGGTAAAAGGGTGAGAAAGAAATAGCCAATAATTGACAGGGGATGATTAGGGGGCCAGAATGGACAAGGTCATAGTGGGCAATTTAGATGGAACTTTAGGAAACACCCTACTCTTTTTGAAATAGAGATCTTTTATGACTACAGAGAGTCAGGACCTCAGTTTCACATCTCACATGAAGACCGGCAGCAATATTTACAGTTCACTTTCCTTGTCACTGCACTGAGGCACTGGGATCCTCACACAGACCACAGAGTAAGTACATTAAGCTTTTCCTAGATGGTCTATCATCTAAGTACAGTCCAGGCCCAAAGATACTTAGCTTCAGGTAGATTACCTGTTTTGAAGTGCAGGTGGTATGGCTGCTGAATAACTGGAAAAATACTCGAGAAGGCACCTTGGTTTATTTAAACTATGTCTTTTGCGGATGATGAGACTTCATTATATATGCTGGTTTTAAACCAGCAGGTTTCTTAGGGAGAGTAAAAATGATATTGAATTTCCAAAGGTGGAATACACAGAAGTCAGTTTGATCTTTAAGAGCAAACTTACATGAACATGCGGAGAACAAACAAACTGCAGGGAGAAGGCAACCCATGCTACAACCATAGAAAGATTCAAGTGCTTTGAGTTTTCCTAAATCCAGAATTAGGTGAATGCAAAGAACACTAGAAGGAGGAAGACGAAGGTCTGTTTTAACGTATTGTGAATGAACTAAATAGAAAAAATAGCATCTAATCTTTGCTGACTGCCAGTGAGTTAAAACAAGGCAATGAGTTCACCTAGAAATTGCTCAAGGGAACAAAAAGCAGACCTGAAAAAAACGGAAGACCCATGCTGCGCTCTTCATATATCTCACTTTGTTTTATTTCATTTTGCTTTCTGCAGGCTTTCGATATTTAAGCTCAAAGTGAAGTACTTTCCCACACAGTAGCACTTTTTCCTGTGCAGCACAAACGCTTTTTTTCCTAGACCCCTCACTGTTTATTTCTCATAAGAAAACTTGGATTTGTGGAGACCGCCAGCAGAGAAAGGCCGGTACAGATATTAGCTGGCACATACCTGCTAGTCAACAGATATTATTTTCTGTCCCTGTGGGTTTCCAACATGTTTTATGAGAAAGGGCTCAATTTCTGCAGTGTGAAGATTCAGTCTCCCAACACAGGGTTGAAAAAGAGCAAACATTTAAGTGATTTCTCACTACATATCAGGTTCTTTACGTTGTATTCCTGTTTGTCTCTCTGTAAGAATATTTTAAGAACTATAATTTATTTTCCATTTCTCTGCCAGATTTTGTTTACCTGCACTCTACAGTAGCAAAGAGATCCATTCATCTATTTCTCCAGCCCGTGTCTTCCATTTCAGTGTTGTGGGATGCTAAAACCAATTCTAAAAGCATCAGGATTGAAGCAGGAACCAGCTGTGCATGTGACTGCATTCTGTTCCAGGGCACCATCAACTGCATCCCTCCCAACATTCTCTTATACCGGGCAAAATCAGAGCTAGAGCTGTGAGTGGAGCCCAGGCAGGATTGGTACTCGGTTGGGGTTATGTACTCCCTGCTGGCAGAAGGGTGTACAGCTGAGGTGGTGACACCTAGCTGGCCAGTGCAGTTGTTACTGATGCTGTGGACCTTTCTTCTTTGCTACTGGTTTTTACAATGAATGCTTAGAAAAGACCCTTTGAGTGCCACCTTGGCATCCTCCCTCTTTCAGCTTCTGTTTTCTTTTCTTGCACTGTTTCCCACAGGCATTTTTTTTTCTAAGTTAGTTTAGTTATGTCATCTTTCAATAACTTTTACCTTTCAACTGATTCCCTGTGACACAGGTAGTGTGGGAGGAACTGCTTTCAGTTTGGATTAATACATCAGCTCTCCCAATAGGTAAATGTAGGTGGTGTGTGTCGCTTTATTGAAGTATTTATATGTGTTGGATCCAAATGTTTCTGCATGTGTAAATAGGGACTGCAGATAAGGAAGTGAATTGTTTGGCATTAGGACCCCCAAGACACAGGGTCCTAGGCGGCCATCCCCTTCATTCCCATATTTAAAATGTTTCTGATTAGAAACAACCAGTAAACAAACTGGCCCACCATTGGGATTAAGGAGGAAATGAGTACCAGGAACACTCAAGCAGACACAGGTAGAATGTCCAAACCTTATAGAAACAGTGACCTAAACCACTGAGCTGCAAGGCAGCAGCACTACTGAGTTGAAGTAGGATTTTGAATCTTATGGACTGCTACTATTTGAAGTGTAATTTGACTGGAGCAATCATTTGTGATAAGTTGTGTAACAGAAAAGGAAAGTAAAGAATACAAAATCTGCTAACGTTGGGGAAATAAAGTTTATTTCTATCATTTCAAAAGCCTTACAGGAGCTCATTTCCAATTAACGCCAGGGAAGGATTCTGAGGTATTACCACAATTTGTCATTTTCCCCTACAGAAAGGACTGTCTCAGAGGCTTCCTGTAAGCCCCCATTCAACCTGTTAATAATAGTAGTAATCGCATTGTCACATTTACAGTATATGGTAAAATTCTCAATTGCCTGTTAAAGCAATATGCAACACATCTAGTAACACTACATCTTTTAGTCTCCAGTCCACATTATTAATCCTGGAAGACACAACAAGATGATGTCAATTAAGACAATTGAGTGGCAGAGGACCCCCAGTGTTCACCTTACTTGTTTACCCTGTTACAACAGCAGTATAGGAGGTAATATGTCCTGAAACACCAAACCTTTCTTCATGTCTTTTTACATTCTCTTTACACAATCTTTCTAAATTCTGGCTTGGTCACTGTCAGTTTGATGTTATTCCCTGATTTCCCACACATTTCAAAGGACACCATGTTGGCTTCATTTGTATGCCTAGTTATAGACTGGCATACCTTCAAATGTTGGCTCCTGTCTTTTTCACATTGCCCCCTGAATCTGAAAATGCAGTACATAAAATGGACACTTGGATAAAATATCTGTGCAATTAAACTATTAGCTAACCAGGCAGGTGTGATCAGCTGGTCACCTCTCTGTTCTTATTATCACCAAAAAATGTAATGCAGTAAAACACAAAATAGTAATGCAACAGAACAAGAGACAGCAAAATGAATCAGTCTTCATTTTATATAGTGCCTTTCACAATAGGCACCAGTACAAAGTGCTTATCAAAGTAAGTCAAGAGATAACCAAATCAAAAAGCCCTTAAAATTCAACATTTGCTTAACATTTAAAATCAGAGACTTCATGTAGATATGTAATGTCCACCAACTGAATCTGTCAGATGTCTTCAGCATCACATTGAATTCTCTAGAATGTATTTTCACCTTTGTCTCTAGTATCTGTGGTTGCCAAAGTGTCAACATGTAAAAAGTGTTGCAGACAATCCAACATGTGTATGACTCCCACTCTCTCTCTTAGCCCACTAGGCTGAGGAAAAAATCTACCATCCTTGTCACTCTATCAACTGAGAAAAATGTTTTTGTTAAATTATACTACACTGCACTTTTTTTAGTATTAAACACACCTTCCTTCATGTCTTTGATCTTCATACTCACAGGCTTTCTGATAACCTTTCTAAAATATAGCAGTGCAGCTATCATTTATTTCCTTTTATGGAGCAAGCTGCTAAATCCATGCATGTCTTTTGCTAAACCTCAAGAGTATAGAAAGTGAGAGCAGATTAACCATTATGCTAAGTGGCTGATCTGCAACCAGAAGTAGAATTCCAAGACAGCATTGGTCACTGAATGCAAATCTGGTCCTCAGGATATAACTTCAAAGTCATGTGGCCAATGGAAGAGACATGACAACAGAGGACATTCTTATTAACAAACAGACCTTGAACATCTATCAAAAAAATGTATGCTTTTGAATGATGATGTACCAGATATAAGAGCACTTGAAGGAGATGATTAGGCATTTATCAGAACTAAAATATGACTTTCAGATTTATTTTATTGTGTTATAACATTTGATTTTTGCACATGTCAAAAATGATTTTAGATAAGAGAAGGAACAAAAGTCACTGTGCCATGTTCCCCAATCAGGACTTGGCAGAATCTCAAAGGACGTGTTGTCATAGAAGCCCAGGAATGACTGAGACAATGCAGAGAGAAAACTGAATTTAAACAGGAATTTTTTGCCTTTATAACTGAAAAACTATCAGAAAACAGTCTGGAAAAACATAGCAACATCGGCTGAGGTCATACAGTCCCCACCACCCCTACATTCCACCATTGTGCAGTACATGCTTTTCATTCCACACGAGTGAGAAGAGGCGTTGCCAAGTAAATTAAGAAACCCACTTAGGTGCCAAAGTCAATTTAGGCACAGAGCAACAGAGAAACTCCCCGGCTGTCCCACTAATTGGTGGTCTCAAGCAAAATGTTGCCAGCAGATTGATGTTCCAATTGCTGCAAGGCAGGAAACCAGACATTAAAGTGGCGCCCCATATATTGGGAAGTTTGCAAGTGGGTAGCACGTGTTTCTCTTTCTTGGCTTGCATATGAGTCCACCTGCCAGTCTGCCCAGTTTGGACGGATCTCATAATGTTTTTGTTTCTTTACACGCTTATCCTTGCTCCTTATATTAAATAGATTTTGTGGTTTAGGAACAGCCAGGTTACTTTATGTTTAACTAAGGAGAATACAAAATTTGATTCCTGCTGCTTCTATAAAGCCAGGAGCTGGTGTTGCTGATCACAAAATGGAGGTCTATCACACATTCCATTTAGGATGCATACTTGGAATGGACAAAGGGTACGGTTGGCATAAGGTTAAAAGTTGCCTGATGGTTATACAAGGATGCCTAATCCTCACAAAAAAGAAGAAGACAAGCCACAATAGGTAGGCAGGTGTCCAGGGTAACTCTGGTCCAAAGAGGACAGTACATGGTCATGGAATGGAAGAAGTAGAACCATACTGTCACCTCAAAGTTTTGGACCAAGAGAACTGAAAGTTAAAGTCAATGAAGTGACAGCATACAGTTGCTGAGAGGAAGAAGTGGGACATTGCTGTCATTTTAAAAAGGCAACCAAGAAACTGCCCAAGAGAAAGGGCCTGTTTAAGTCAGCTGAAGGCTTATTGCTGCTCGAAGTTGCAAAAATAGCAACGTTCTAGATTTGTGTTCCCTTACTCAAAGAAAGACCATCTCTGATCCTGGAAGTTATTCCAAGGCCTGGGCATATGTAAAGCCGACAAGAGTTTTAAAGCCATATTAAACCTGAAGACCCTTTGAACTTCAATTATGGAGACAAGTTATTAGTAAGGACCTACTAGCCAAAATAGACCATTTGTAAGTTAGGGCAGTGGTTCTCAACCTGTGAGGTGGGCTCCCCTAGGGGGGCACGAAGTAACAAAAAAGGGGGTGTAAAGATGTGAAAAAAAGAAAACAAGAATCAAAAATATGAAAAAAACATCTGTTGAAACCAAAACAAATTAACTTAAACTACATTCTGATGCTAGAACAATAAATACAGAGTTAGATAAATGTCGATAAAAGTTAAGTAGGTATAACAAAATATGCATCTACATTTCAAAAAAATGTTAGGGGGGGCGCGATTAAAACTGTTATGAAAACTCGGGTCGCAAATACTTAAAGGCTGAGAAACGCTGAGTTAGGGAGAACTCCTCCATTCTCACTGGGGAGAGGATTGTCATTTGACTGTAATAGGCTTACTTATGTATTGAACACTGTTAAGCTTTTACTATGGATTCAGTCTTGAGATTAAGTAATAACCATTAATATTTTGTATATTGCCATATTAAAAAACTAACATGGTTTTTAACCTAAAGTTATTTAAATGGAATTAACTGTGAAGGCAGTTATTATATACAGTACCATACAGAACAGTCCAAATTCACCCATGCAACTGTGCATTGCTTAAAAAATGTAATTTTAAATGGATATTTTGAAACTTACTCAACAAGAAAATCTTCTCAAGTGATTACTGTAAAACTCATCTGCCTGATAATATAAGATCACAAAGAGCATTCTTTCACCATTGAATCCTTGAAACCATAAGCAAGCCTTATTATTGTGTCATTGTGTCTCATCCCAGAAATAAAATTCTAAAGACCACTTTTCTGTATCATAAATGAAAATCACTTTGACACACAAACATTGGTTTATAGTGTCAAGCACACATGTGGAGAGTCTCACAGGGGATCCTTTATGTGGTTGCACCAGGGAAATGGTGAGGATGTGGAACAGTCATGCACACTATTCTCATTTCCTATTTTAAAATGGTCAATCACTGCTCGGATGAAGAATGCTGCCACTTCCATATCACCTCTAGGTCCAGTTGTTCTGGTCTGGAAGACTGAAAACCCAACAAAACATTATCATTCAGACACTGACCTTCACAGAAAGCAGACAACACTTTAAAAAGGTATTTTTGACCAAATTGGATGGCATTTGGTGATATGCTGCATGTTGTTTCTTACTTTGTAATACCCTTCTTTGCAAGCAACAACTATAAATTAAACAGATTCTCCCGACTGGAACCCCAAATATTTTTAACAATTTGTTTAATTTTATTTAGAATAGAAACAGCTAAAAAACAAAATACCAGGATGTAAAGAACATAAGATAACACAGCAACCCAAGTTCAAAACAGAAAACAAATAAAAGGAATTAGAAAAAATATGTTTATGCCTTTGGGAGGCCACAGGTGACATATTACCTTGCAAATCTAGATCAGTTCAAATGTTTGGAAGAAGATAATGTTAAAAAAATAGAAATGAGTGCAGGGGCAATAGGCTAACTGCTTTCATAACTGTCTACTAAAACATAAGCAGCATCTTCTGTTCTGCTTTAATCCTGTCAAAGATGGTCATAAAATTTTCTTTCAAAGCCTCCAACTTTGTGAAGCACAGAACGTATTAAGTAATTGTTCAGTTTCTGTCATTTACAGTAACTGCTACACTTTTAGACAGGAAAGCAATAGTACAAACTACACACAGAGAACTCTTCCACAGGTTCATATGGCAGCATGGGACCCAACAATCAACATCAGCAAGACAGCGACAGGAAAACATAAATGAAGCACAATTCCTTCAATGAAACAGGTGCTAGCTTGTTATTTTGAAGATGTGACTGTGGTCACAGACTAGCTTGAGTTCCTTATCTGACCATATTCCTTCCTTATTCCAAAGAAATAGCCCTTAGATTAACTGATGATTTTAAAATGGCCCACTGCATGTGTGTCTGTATGACTATGCACTTTATCACACATGCATCCTGTCCAGGGATTGTTCTTGTCTTTTACACAAAGCAGCTGGGATTGGTTCCACCTCTCAATGACTATGTAAGGAAGTGCCTTCAGATGATAAATAAATGAATGATGAATACCTACGATGACCATAAATATGATCATTATTATTTTCTTAAACATGATCACGTACTGTCTTTGTATGGAAAAATACCCTGGTAGCAATCCAACAATAGTTTTTATTTGGTCTGTGGACCAAAAAAGCATTTTTACTATTCTTTAGCAATGCATTTAATATTAGCAAAAGTCTAGGAATGGAAACGTTTGGAGCAGAGGCATTAATTTCTTGGAGACATAAGGATCCCGGGCCCCGAATTCTTTTAAATAAGTTCTTTCAATGTACCCCCAAACTAAAACATTAAAACTGCAAAGTGGACATAGTCATGATTGTGTATAGAAATATGGGCTGCATTTGTTCTACCTATCTGAATACGGACCCCATCGAGTTACTGCAATATGAGAGATACATATATATGACGTTCACGTCTGATCTGATCTTGTCGGCCAAATTAGATACACACTTATAGACCCTGTGAAGCTATGTGTGTCACTGATGATGTTAATTGTATAAATACATTATATAAACATAAGTTTATAACGGAAAGTTTCATTATATTTTTTTCTCTTGGAACAATGACTCCATCAACTAAAATGAGTGTGCTAAGGATTTAATTTGGGAGGGACCTTGAAATTCATCATCTGAGATAGGATAGTATTTATCAGAAGACCAGCCTGCAGAGAGCCAATCTTCTTAACAAAGTCCAAATGTTTTCAAACTTTGTGCACTCCTGCATTGAGTTCATATGAGATCATTCACCCAATACCCCTGCAGGTAGAAACATTAATTAATACACATCTGATATCAAAAGATATTAGCACAAAGGATTCAATGACACCTGTGAATTAAGGTCATCAGTTAAGGTCCAGAAATTTAGCTCCAGTTTAGATAAGAACACAACCATATAAATATGAAGGGAATAAGTAGGGCAGATGCCAGCAAGTACTTAAAATGAGATATCTAGTTGGACACACATGGAATCTTTCTATGAAACTATTACTTTATATGGAACACTAGATATATGATGGAGAAAGATAGTGTAGTGTTAGGAAATAACTTCAGATCATCGCTCAGTATTATCATGGACTCCTAAGATAAAGAGGTAGTGATAACCTATTTTGGGCTAAATGGACAAGTTTTCTCAAAAATTCTGTTATGTACTCATGAGCATACAGTATAAGGATAGACGAATAATATAAGGATTTACAGAATATTACTGTCATAATCTTGAGTATCAATGTTAGTTTTCAATGTCATATGTCAAGTGCTCTACATAAATTTGAGAAAGGCATTTTAAAAATCATTAAAAGATGATTAACTGAACACCCATAAAACCTAATTTTGTCTTAATTCTAAAATTTACCCTGGGGTAATTTTCTGGTTTAAATCCATCCATTTTTAAGCCCACTTGATCCAGATTAAGGTTGCATGGGCAGCACCTGGCACAAGGTAGAAACAAACCGGCACAGTATGGTGGGCTACTGCAGGACACACTGATGCACACACCTGTGAGTACTCGGCCATTAAATAATATTTCATCTTCTACAGCGCCTTCTCCTCCTCTTCCTTACATATTTCCATTTTTAAATGGGGTTTCCATTCTATTCTTCTTTTTAGACTTTGTTAGTTAAAAGAAATTATAATGGCCAAACCAACGAAGAACCACTGGAGGCTTCAAGCACTTCATGACATACCAATTAACATAACACATAACATATCCTCTATAACATTTACAGAATATTAATTCTAAACAATCATGATTAAGCAAGACTCAAATAATGTAAAAATATAAACCTCAGCTGTATACAGTGAATTATTTTCATGTAAAAATATGAACATCAACTCTATACAGTGGATCATTCCTTGAATTTTTGTCTGTAATTCTCATACTTTCAGCTTGGTGCCATGAGAGTAAAGAATCTGATGGTTTCATTTCAGTTGACCCGTTCATCATCAAATAATTATAATAAGCAAGCCACAGATTTACCATGAGCCAGGCAGCTGCCCTTGCAGCTCATAACACATTAGATGGGGAAGCAGACAGTGACTACTAGTATTGTTTGCCCATTGTAGGCAAAACCAAAGGGGAGCTTCCTTATTGTAGCCATAAATAAGATGTCTTAGTGTTTAAAACTAATTTAATCTGGCATGAAACAGTCCACATGCTGACTTCTGTGGTCTCTTTGAGATTGCTTTAATGGTTTTCTACCAGAAGTGCTCTACTCATGTATGTCATCACACTTGGAGACAGTTCAGTGGATTATTGCTTAATAACTGACACAGTAGAAGCAGAGTTGATCAGAACTGCCCTGAATGAGAAGAAACCATTTGTTAGGACCAGCTTTTTATTTATTAAGTAAAATTCCACTGAAAGTTTGGCAAACTCTGAAAATGCATTGCTGCCACATTGGTAGCTATTAGAAAACCAGAATCCAAATGAAAAATATTATGTCTAACCCTCAGCACTTCCTCTGCCAACCAGCCATATTCTTCAAATGCTTCTTCTGAAGTGAAAATGCTTTATGTCTGACTGAAAAAAACCAACAAAGCCACAATAGGGGCGGGCAGCAAATGAAGTCAATACGTCAGGATCTTGGGAAAATGTTGCACACTTGGTTTCCATGCATTTTGTGTCCTTATTAATGGCATCAAGGAAATTTACCCAAAGCGGGATCTGGAGGTTGTATTAGTAAAATGTAATGAAAAGCAGACAAAACGTCACAAGTTTAGAACTGGCCACCCGGAGCAGCTAAGCTCTGATGCTGTTACTACTATGCCAATGGGATTATTTAGAAACAATTTTGGATTTACCTGATTGGTTTTAGAGTGGCTTGTGTTTCCAGATGAATTCCTTGAGGTAAGCTGTATACTTTCTAAAGCCCCATCTAACAGCAACATTCAAAGCTTTACCATTGGTCCCCTCCAAAATATCAACACTCAGACTAATATAGTGAAAGCTTAACTGTACTACCAGGCCCATCAGAATGAATTTGTTTTTTCCAGATTTTAGACAGTTTATTAAGGAATGAAATCAAGACTGCTGTCTAAATTTTAGCAATGGATGCAAACACAAGAGCACTTCAAGCCGTAGACATTTTAATCTAAGATGTCAGGCTCTTAAACTCTTAATCCCTCTGTCTCCGTTTTTCATCACTGGCTAATCTTTCTTCTTATTATGCTGAGCTCTTACTTCCTTTGTTTTTTTTTTCCTGTTGTCATGTACAGGTGATGATTTTATTGTCCAAGATAAAAAGGTTTTTCAAAAGGAAGTGTCATTTTTTTCTTGTAATTAATCTGTTTGTTACAAAAGTGCAGTGGCTCTAGTGAACTAGTGCAGTGGGAGAAGCTATATTGTTAAAGCCAGACTGTGTGAGCCAATCGCTCTTTTCTCACCTTTCACATTCCCACATTTCTATTTGATTTAGTGCTTATAGCCTGTATCAGAGTATGTTGCTTCTCAATAATATGGCAACTAGGCGTTCATCTGTACAGTCAGTTGAGATGGGTTTGTATTAGTGTTTTCTGCACTGTGTTTGAGGGTTCCTCACTGGAAACAGTGATGGAGTATACTCTGTAAGTGACGGTGAAGAGCACAGGAGTTAAACTTGTGAAAAATAACACACATTTTTGCATAGTGCCTTTACATTAACATCCAGAGATAGTCCTCAAACTTTGAAAAAAAAAGTAAAATCAATCTTTTTTTGTGGTACCTTCTCACATACTATTTATTTTCAGGTGTTGCTCAAACCACTAAATGTAAAATCAATGGGCAGTTTTGAAATTGGATAACACTGTAGGTAGGAGAGCATTTCAGGAGCTAAAGGAGCAGCAGTCATGACTCACTGTTACATCTTCTCATGCTTAATTTATTTCCAAATGGACCAAATCAAAATGTGTGTGGAACACCATACTCACACTGATGGAGTAGAGCACAATGTGGTCAAAAATAGGTTGAGGGGTAAATATAGATATGAAATGGTCAGCTCAGAAGGGTTCTTTGAACCACAGAACCCAACAGAAAGTTCTGTTTAATAATACAGACATAATCCTTATGGCTTCTCCATTGCCTTCTGCCTGCTGCTTGCTGTGCTTCCTTAGCAAAAACCCTTTGCCACAGTTCACCATGTAGCTACAGACTCTTCATAGTACATTCTTGTATTTTTCCACCCAATAGGATCATGCAATCAGTAATCAGTTATCAAAGATAACTCCTATTACACTGCTCAAAAAAATTAAAGGAAGACTTTTTAATCCGAGTATAGAATCAAGTCAATGAAACTTCTGGGCTATTGATCTGGTCAGTTAAGTAGCAGAGGGGGTTGTTAATCAGTTTCAGCTGCTTTGGTGTTCCAAAGAAAATTAAGAATAGGTGCACTAGAGGGACAACAATGAGACGACCCCCAAAACAGGAATGGTTTAACAGGTGAAGGCCACTGACATTTTTCCCGCCTCATGTGTTTTTTCAGTAGTTTTGCATTTGGCTATGCTACTGGTAGCATGAGGCCATACAGAAGTTGCACAGGTAGTCCAACTTCTCCAGGATGGCACATCAATACGTGCCATTGCCAGAAGGATTGCTGCGTCTCCCAGCACAGTCTCAAGGGCATGGAGGAGATTCCAGGAGACAAGCAGTTACTCTAGGAGAGTTGGACAGGACCGTAGAAGGTCCTTAACCCATCAGCAGGACTGGTATCTGCTCCTTTGGGCAAGGAGGAACAGGATGAGCACTGCCAGAGCCCTACAAAATGACCTCCAGCAGGCCACTGGTGTGAATGTCTCTGACTAAACGATCAGAAACAGACTTCATGAGGGTGGCCTGAGGGTCCGACGTCCTCTAGTGGGCCCTGTGCTCACTACCTGGCACAGTGGAGCTCGATTAGCATTTGCCATGGAATACCAGAAATGACAGGTCCGCCACTGGCGCCCTGAGCTTTTCACAGATGAGAGCAGGTTCATCCTGAGCACATGTGACAGATGTGAAAGGGTCTGGAGAAGCCGTGGAGAACTTTATGCTGCCTGTAACATCATTCAGCATGACCTGTTTGGTAGTGGTTCAGTGATGGTCTGGGGAGGCATATCCACCAGATGATGCCTTACTAGTGAAAGCATAGATTAAGCATAACTTATAGTGTAACTTAAAGTATAACATATACTTTTCACATGTTATGTAACTTAACTGTTAGTCTTTTTAATGACTATCTGGATGTAGATAGCAACCGGTTTACAATGACTTATAGGTTGGGAGCATGCATTGATAGCATGTTGCTACACCCACCACACGCCGAAGGTGTATTTTAAATTTTCAGACTTCCCATTGTTTGTTCATTTTCTAACATTTTTACTTGCAATACGTTGCATTTACTTACATTAACTTTCATCTGCCACGGTTGTTTCCTAAGCATATAGTATATACTGTCCAAGTCCTTTTGTAATGATACATCTGATTTTAGATTATTTGACATTCCAGCT
This sequence comes from Polypterus bichir lapradei, assembly GCA_026402145.1. Lineage (NCBI taxonomy): Eukaryota > Metazoa > Chordata > Cladistia > Polypteriformes > Polypteridae > Polypterus > Polypterus bichir. The sequence continues at coordinate 44,015,784 of JANRMT010062861.1, read as the reverse complement.
GGTCTGGTTTCATCTGCAAACTTAACCAGCTTGTTATTTGTATTCTTAATCAGATTGTTTATATACAAGAGTAAATCAAAAAGTAAAGGCAATGTGAAAATGATGCGGTAATCACCACGTATAAAAGCTGATGCAACACAACACAATCATGATGGCTTATGGGTAATTAGAACACACACACACACACAGTACGGCACAGCGCTCTGCCATGTGGAAGTTAAGGTCAAATAAACGTGGACACTCTACTACAGGATTATACCATTGTTGAACAATGTGCAGTAGTGCAATTTCTATGGGCAGAAGGAGAGATACCTGCTAAAATTCACCGAAGGATTTTGGCTTTTGCAGATCACTGTATAAACTTTACAGAACCCCAGGTCATCATGCACATGGGTAGGTGCAGATCCAAATGTGAAGCAACAGCAGACAACGCAATTTGTCTGTCATCACTGATGATGGCATTCACCATGTCGATGTGAGCTTGCGTGCACAATTTTGATGGTCAACCAGATCAAGCTTCGTTGATTACACTTCTTCTCACGTTAAACCTTTCTACTCATTCATAAACTTTTTCTGTTTCCACTTCCGTACTGAGACAACATCCTTCAGGGAATGTCAGCAAGTTTTGCTCCCTCTGCCCAAAGAAATCGCACTACAGCGTGTTTTTTTAACAATGGTGAACTATCACAGCAGAGCATCCATGTTCATTTGACCTTGGCTTTAACTAGACTAACAGCAAAGCGCTTATGCTGTGCATGTTTGAACAGCAGCATAAGCCATTGTTGCCATGTTGTATTGCATCAACTTCTATCCATCGTGGTTATCACATAATTTTCAAATTGCTTTACTTTTTGATTTACCCTTGTATATTAAACCAAGCAGTGACCACAGAGCTTCTCCCTTAGGGGCACCACTTTTAACATCATCTAATCTTAAGGAGGAATAGTTTTTACAACATATTGAATCATACAAGGCACAAGATTCAGTAAAGAGCATCTTCCCAGGTACGTTTTTGCCTCACAGACCAAAACTGCTTTGTGTCCAGGCCTCAGTGAAATTCACTAATGTCTGCATGCTCTTTGGAAATCCACTTTTAATGGAGTTACCAATCCATAAATTTTTAATTTATTACCTGCAATGATTTCTGGAGGTTTTTTTTTGAGTTGCGCTGTCCATCATATTGTTTTTGGGCCTCCATGTGCTTTTTTTGCTGTCATAAATCAAACAAACAATGTTCTGGTAACCTACAATCTACTATTAACAGCACCAAGTTTTTATCCCTAGCTAAGAATTAGTATTTAAATGCTCATCAGTCTTGCTTTCGATCATACAGCTTCTTTCATAGTGAACAACAACACAAAACAAGTTGTAATACAAGAACTATGACTTTTATAACTGAAATGTTTGACTGCGGGCTGCACGGTGGCGCAGTGGCAGGAGACCTGAGTTTGCACGTTCTCCCCGTGTCTGTGTGGTTTTCCTCCGGGTGCTCCGGTTTCCTCCCACAGTCCAAAGACATGCAGGTTAGGTGCATTGGCGATTCTAAATTGTCCCTAGTGTGTGCTTGGTGTGTGTGCGCGTCCTGCGGTGGGCTGGCACCCTGCCTGGGGTTTGTTTCCTGCCTTGCACCCTGTGTTGGCTGGGATTGGCTCCAGCAGACCCCCGTGATCCTGTAGTTAGGATATAGCGGGTTGGATAATGGATGGATGGATGTTTGACTGTTCAGTCATGCGTTTAATAGAAGCATCACCTTTTCCACAATACAAAGAAAGGGAATGAGTAAAAAGCAGCCATTAGAAACCCATTTGGCCTGAGTTCATCAGCAAAATGACTGAAGAGCTGCAGTTAGTGACTTTACACACCTCACAGAGTCATGTTACTTGCATACACACCTATCTGTAAATCTTTAAAGGGGTACAAATAAAATGCTGTGTTTCTACGACTGTGGCTCTAAAATTTCTCAATGCCATTTTCTACATGGTTTGATATTCTAGCAAATTATAACGGTAGATCTGTTTTTGACGAGGGAAGCTGCTTCTCTCTGCTTTTAAGTGAAAATATACTGGAGGTCATCAGACGCGGTGGCCATTAATCAGCAATTGTAGTCGAGTCCCTATTAACACATGGTGTCATAAATTTGCATCCTCTTCCTAACCACCAGTGTCCTCCCTAAAATAGCTGTCACTAAAGTATTTGCAAGCAACAGACTATCAAGAAGGTGCTAAATCTCTGCGGTCATCTCATGGCACATCAATCGCTTCATAATGTCAATGATGAAAGTGAAGCAGAGAGCCCTGCAAGGCACAGGCATCTGACAGACAGGAAAAATTGTAACACTTGTGTTTAATTGGCCCTCTTTAGCTGCTCTCTAAAAATGTGTCAGAAAGCCTTTGATTGTACTGGGAGGGAACAAGTTTGGCGTGAATAGCAGACCATAAAACCCCGCAGTGAGGGTGTCAAATAAGATGTGCTTCCCATACTCCCTACTGAGTCTCCACAGGGCTTACTTTCATTTACATGATGTGCAAAGCTTTCCTTTTACCTCTCATCTTTATTATATGGCTCATCCTTATTTCTTGCTAACGTTTGTGTGAGTACTCCAAAAAAGGTGAGATTTTCCTATTCAAGTGTGTTGGTCTTTGCTTACTGTAGAAATGCACTGCACTGGTAGATCTGCATAAACAGGAAGATTGGAGAAGATGAATGTTTTGGCATTACATGAAGCTGTCCCTAGGAGGGTCCAGGAGGCTTTTACTCAAATCAGCAGTTAACAAACACCTGGCCTGCAAGGCTCTTTATTACAAAATGATGTCCTCTCTGAGACACTGGACATTAGATTTATTTCAAAAATATTCTTTACACAAGAGTCTTAATATTTTGAATCGCTTTTTTTTATTATAATGTGCTCCACTGCATCACAAAAATTTTCATTTACTTTCATTTTTATTCAAGTTGGCTTATAATCCATCCATTTTCTACACCTGCAATTTCCCATTACGGTGACATCCAGACTGTGTTTGCGGCAGGAGTCACTCATGCTCACTGGATCAATTTAAACTGGCCAACTAGCCTAACATGCTCATCATCTTGTGAAAACCAATGTTGCTAAAGAAAACTCAGATTCACACAGGGAGAACAAGCAGAGCCTACTCAGACAGTAAAAAGGCCAAGGTAGAATTCAGACCCCAGGAAGTGTAGTAAGAATAGCAATGCGCATGGAGCCAAGAGTGCTTGACACCACACCAGTATGCCATGCCAGATTTCTGTTTAACAAATACAAATAATTTACAATAATGCATTGACAAACTAAATAATACACAGAAAGTACATTTTTAAGGTAAAACAAGGCTAGTATCAGAAACAATATCTGACAGGCATGGTAGGATCCATCTGAGAAGGACTTATTCTAAATTGTACAAACATTGCCATTGTTATATATTTTCAGTAACTCAAAACATCAGTGGGCAACAGCTGGGGACATAAACCTCTACATAGAGAAATCCAGAGAAAAACAAAGAACAGGATGGCAGGACCCCTTGGGTGTGCAGCGCACCTACAACAAGAGCTTAGCAATAACAAAGTGGCTTCACCCTCTGCTGATAACAGAGACTTAACATACAAGAAAACCACCTTTTGTTTGTGCAGCTTCCTGGCAATGTTTGGGTTATCATAGCTTTTGTCTTAACTGGATGTTTTTGATTATATGCGGAGTCAACATAAGAATATTTTTAAATGTTCATATTTTACATAATCCATTTAGAATAGGTTTTACTTTGGCTGAATGAAATTTGATGTGGAAATTTTGCTGAAATTTCTTATTGACACAGAAGTTACAAAGTATTTAAAACCAGTGAAAGCACAGCAGCAGAACAAAACTCTACAAGCTAATATTTTTCCTTCTTAAAGTCATGCATGATATTTAATTTCAAGATCTTGGTAATATATATTCATTTAATTGGAACATGCACAAGTGTAAACAATGCCACCAAGATAAAGTCAGTGTAAAAGCCAATACTAGTAAGTTAATGTTAATATTGAAGTCACATTTGCTTAATAGAGCATAATGTTAGTTTTACATGTTTGTTTTATCCCCTCTAAGCTAACATGCTATTGGAACTTTCCTGACACTCCAATAAAATTCTGAATGAAAGATGCAATGTTTGCTTACAATAGGAAACGAACGGGGGCATCCAGTGTCTAACCGTATATAGCGGCAAAAACAAGTACGTAAAAAAGTATTAACGTTAATATAACTTCATAGACAAAACATGTTACTTTTTTGAATGCATTATCATTTTTTTTTCATCATTTTTGTGTGAACTGTTTTTGCACACAGAATTTCACTAAAACTTTGAAAAAAGAAGTAATAACAATAAATGGTATTTATATAGCGCCTTTCCTAAGAATACCTCAACTGTGGACTTTTTTTGTGCGCGCGTGTGTGTATCGTATGCAGTGCTTGATCCTTTCCACTAGAATTCTGGAAACACAGACGAAACGCAGCTCCAGTCAGAGTGGTAGCAAGAGATTCTAAACTAGACCTGTATTTTAATACACGGAATACTGCGAGTCATCTTACAGTCGCGTGTCATCCCCCACACAGCTCTTTAAATACAATTTATAACAACTGTCTTTTTCTGATCGTCATTTTTTATGGGACAAATCCATAATTCTACCCCATACCCAATACTTAATATCATTACACTTTTATTGCAATTTCTCTGTAACTTAGGAGGTCATCTACTATCGTCACATTTATAGCGCCATGCACTTACACTTATTCTGTGGCGGAAAGCAAAGTGCATCATAACTGGATATAGCCCGTTCTGAGTTTATTTAAGAAATACAATCACGCCGGCAGCGCATCGCAGTGTATCGGACGATCTCCAGTCGAGTTCGCTTAGAGGTAAATGAGCAAAGTGAGCGCAAGCCGACCAAGCAGAACGCGCGCGCTGCGCTTTATTAGCCAGGTGCCGCTTGTGCAATGATGCGTCACTGTGACAATATTAGCATTAATGAGGCGTAAAGAGAAAATTGTGGTCCTACCTGACAACCAGACGATCCAAATCCAAGTCCGAAAAAAAAACGTAAAATCTCTCTTCATTTCCAGAGTTCCAGTCCTTAGATGATTTTGATCTAACGGACTAAGGCATACACCACTTTATTTCTCTTTAGCAGAAAAAAAGTGTCTAAACGAGTATTTACAAGCCAAAAAAACAGAGAGAGAAAGTAAGCTGCAAAAAAGAGAGCCTGCAGGTGAGCTGTTGATCCTGTGAGTGAGACTCGCGGAAGCGGACTGAGGAGGATGTGAGAAATGAGGGAGAGAGAGAGAAAGAAAGAGCGAGCTTTTCCTGCCGAAAGGAAACGATTTCCCCCAAGATCTGAGTGGATTTACAACGATTTCCTTTACTCTCAGTGCCGCGCTTTTAATCATGCAATATGGAAAGGCGGAGACACGATAGTCACATTTTACATTATATATAGCGCCATGCATTATAATTTACTCAGTAACTGACGTCATTGTTACAGAGGGAAGCAAGACAACAAGCTGAACGGCGAATAATAACGTCTTCGTGTTTTATTGCGCCTTTTACAGTATTTTAAGCAATTTTCGTCTGAATTACAGAAACAAGAAAGAAAAAGAAAGTAAACAAACTTTTAGTAATAAGTAAAGATAAATAGTGGTAAAAGACAAACTTAAAGGAAGATTGGGTGGGAATGAAAAAACAGACGAACAAGTTTGGTACATCAAGGAAGTTTCTGTACATTTTTAAAGGCAGAGGTAAAGGGATACCTCATTATTTCGAATTTAAACGTGGAATGTACAGGACAAATGAACCAGAACAGGTACCGTATATCAATAATGAGTACATCAATAATATGTGTCTTAATGAGAATCCATGCCAGCCACAAGCGCAAATGTGTCTGAATTTAGGAAAGGCTTCCATCAGAAGGCTTCATCTAATTTATGTGATTATACGGGATGACAGGTTTGCACGCAGAAAGGTATTGGTGATGTGTTACAGTTTAAATGATATTCAAATGCTAAGTAAGTTCACAGAAACATTGTCAAAAAATGCTAAGCAAAGGGAAATAACATGCAGTTAATAGGGTAATGTACTGTATATAGTCCAACTTATATAATTATTTTATATGTACTGTATCTCTCCTTCCATTTTCAAAACCTTTCAATCAAGCTCAAGTGGTAAGGACCAGAGTGCATGCAGTATCAGGCACAATGCAAGAACAGACCATTTGCAGGACAACAGTCAATGACAGAGCACATTGGTGACCACACCCAAAACAAAGGCACAAAAATACAAAAATAAAAAATTCAGGGGAGGGCAAAACTATCTATGATGTTTATTATATATATATAAGCAAGTTGTTAATGACATGATAATTTACACTTATCTGATGAGGCTTAACAAAGGGAATCAAAATAGAAGGCTGAAGAAGATGTTAGGGAGCTAACTTATGAGTTTGCTTCCTCTACAACTACAAAGTTATTCATCCAGAAGAAGATCTGTGACCCCTGGTAACAGGGCTGGATGAAGATCTTTAGAGGCCCTAAGCACTTAAAAGATTTTGGTGCTCCTATATATATACAATTAGGTCCATAAATATTTGGACAGAGACCTCTTTTTTCTAATTTTGGTTCTGTACATTACCACAATGAATTTTAAATGAAACACCTCAGATGCAGTTGAAGTGCCCACTTTCACCTTTAATTCAGTGGGTTGAACAAAATGATTGCATAAAAATGTGAAGCAACTAAATCATTTTTTTAACACAATCCCTTCATTTCAGGGGCTCAAAAGTAATTGGACAATTGACTCAAAGGCTATTTCATGGTCAGGTGTGGGCAAGTCCGTCGTTATGTCATTATCAATTAAGCAGATAAAAGGCCTGGAGTTGATTTGAGGTGTGGTGCTTGCATGTGGAAGATTTTGCTGTGAACAGACAACATGCGGTCAAAGGAGCTCTCCATGCAGGTGAAAGAAGCCATCCTTAAGCTGCGAAAACAGAAAAAACCCATCCGAGAAATTGCTACAATATTACGAGTGGCAAAATCTACAGTTCGGTACATCCTGAGAAAGAAAGCAAGCACTGGTGAACTCAGCAACGCAAAAAGACCTGGACGTCCACGGAAGACAACAGTGGTGGATGATCGCAGAATCATTTCCATGGTGAAGAGAAATCCCTTCACAACAGCCAACCAAGTGAACAACACTCTCCAGGGGGTAGGCGTATCGATATCCAAGTCTACCATAAAGAGAAGACTGCATGAAAGTAAATACAGAGGGTGCACTGCAAGGTGCAAGCCACTCATAAGCCTCAAGAATAGAAAGGCTAGATTGGACTTTGCTAAAGAACATCTAAAAAAAGCCAGCACAGTTCTGGAAAAAACATTCTTTGGACAGATGAAACCAAGATAAACCTCTACCAGAATGATGGCAAGAAAAAAGTATGGAGAAGGCGTGGAAAAGCTCATTATCCAAAGCATACCATATCATCTGTAAAACATGGTGGAAGCAGTGTGATGGCTTGGGTGTGCATGGCTGCCAGTGTCACTGGGACACTAGTGTTTATTAATGATGTGACACAGGACAGAAGCAGCCAAATGAATTCTGAGGTGTTCAGAGACATACTGTCAGCTCAAATGCAGCTAAATGCAGTCAAATTGATTGGGCGGCTTTTCATGATACAGATAGACAATGACCCAAAACATACAGCCAAAGCAACCCAGGAGTTTATTAAAGCAAAGAAGTGGAAAATTCTTGAATGGCCAAGTCAGCCATCTGATCTTATCCCAATTGAGCATGCATTTCACTTGTTGAAGACTAAACTTCAGACAGAAAGGCCCACAAACAAACCGCAACTGAAAGCCGCTGCAGTAAAGGCCTGGCAGAGCATTAAAAAGGAGGAAACCCAGCATCTGGTGATGTCCATGAGTTCAAGACTTCAGGCTGTCCTTGCCAGCAAAGGGTTTTCAACCAAGTATTAGAAATGAACATTTTATTTCCAGTTATTTCATTTGTCCAATTGCTTTTGCGCCCCTGAAATGAAGGGGTTGTGTTAAAAAAATGCTTTAGTTGCCTCACATTTTTATGCAATCTTTTTGTTCAACCCACTGAATTAAAGCTGAACGTCTGCACTTCAACTGCATCTGAGTTGTTTCATTTAAAATTCATTGTGGTAATGTACAGAACCAAAATTAGAAAAAAGATGTCTCTGTCCAAATATTTATGGACCTAACTGTGTGTGTGTGTGTAT
>JANRMT010062861.1:43979038-43993149 GCA_026402145.1 Polypterus bichir lapradei | reverse complement strand
AATAATAATAATAATAATAATAATAATAATAATAATAATAATAATAAATCAGGCTTCCGGAGAAAAGCTAAACGAAGTAAAATACTGTCATGTTCCTGCGCCTTCACCAGGAGCTAGGAACATCCAATGCGCCTGCAGATATAGTCCTGCTTATGATATTATGTCATCTCAATCAATCAATCAATCAATCAATCAACATTTATTTATATAGCACATTTTCATACAAAAAAATGTAGCTCAAAGTGCTTTACAAAATGAATAGAAAAATAAAAGACACAATAAAAAATAAACATAAGTCAACATTAATTAACATAGAATAAGTAAGGTCCGATGGCCAGGGTGGACAGAAAAAACAAACAAAAAAAATAAAATAAATAAATAAATAAAATAAAATAAAATCTGTAGGGGTTCCAGACCAAGAGACCGCCCAGTCCCCTCTGGGCAATCTACCTAACATAAATCAAACAGTCCTCTTTGTATTTAGGGTTTTCAAGGAAGGACCTGATGATGATGGTCACGTAGACTTCTGGCTTTCAGTCCATCAATGTTGATGCATCATGATGCTTTGGGTAGGTGGTGGTGGCTCGTGTCAAGACAGGGAGAGGTAGGTCTTTCAAATCAGGAATTCATTCCTAGGAGTCTTTGGGGTTCCTGTTTATGTATGCACTGATAATTATGGAAGTAACTATTAAACAGTATTTTAGCCAAAAATAAAAAAAAAATGTTTTGCATGTTTTGAGCAAGCAACCAGATGACAGACATGTGAATTATGAGATGAGTACAAAGATTCTTCAATATGAATCAGAATCATTCATAGAAAAATAAAGATCACAAGAAAACGTTGATGTTGCACCTAAATCAATATCTCTGTATTAAACCTCTGAATAAAAATAATAAATGCAAATTATACATTTTTACTCACATACCTGAAGGAGTTCTTCCATGGCTGTTTCTCAGAACTGGACCATCATCACTTAAACTGGAACAGAAATGCATTTGAGTCCAGAACTGAAGAGGATTGTCTTGATTTTAGGTCATAAGAGGAATTGATTGAAATAGTCAATGATGGAAGTTTAAATATGCAATTCCCATGTCAGAATTTGGGATCACTCTCAGAAGTGAATACCCAGTGTTGAGTGTAAAGGACATGCAATGCTTTTTACCATTTGCAATGGCATACCTGTGTGAGGCAGTTTTTTTCTGCATTTAAAGTACAGTTCAGAAAACCTAAAACATAAAAAGGGTTTGGAACAGTGAAAAGCATCATGTCTGACAATTCAAAATAAGTGTTTTTAGTTTTGGATATTTATTTTGATTGTTTATTCTAGTTACCGCTATTTACCTTCAGGTTAGTGTTATATCTTCATATTTACTGTGATTTCTGAAGTGTTCTGAAGGGTCCGAAGTTCATTATTTATGCTTGTCCTACTCAATCAATTAAGAAAACATTTTGAACAGCTTCCAGAAATCACAGAATAATTCATTATGAAATAAGATTCACATTTGGTGGGCTTTTTAAGGTCATTTTACCATGATACTCTTAATATATGAGTATGGGAAAGTGGTCTGGCTTAGAGTTTCACAGCACCATTGACCAAGCTTGGATTCCTAGCCCACTTGCTTTCTCTGTGTAGACTTTTCTGTAAAATGTTGTTTCCAATTGTCTTTAACTGAAAATCCATCAAATCATATTCTTTCCTCTTATTCCAGTTTAACAACTTGCTGATCCAGAGTTTATCCCAGCAGCAACAACTGCAGATTTCAAAAAATGTATTTAATCAATTTAATCCATTATTATAGATACAGTATAGGAAATTGAAAATCAAAATTACGTAAAACAAAAGCATAACAAAGCACTGTAATATAAACACAGAAATTGACTATACATACATAGTATGTGTCTATATATGTACAGTTTTATATACAATTAACTTTTCAATAATATAAAATGACAATAGAAATAAGGAAAATCAAACTCCTAGTAGTGGATGTCAACAGTCCTAGGTCAGTCAGCTACCCAGGTCAACTATTTCCACACTGAAGCACACCACAATGCAGGTAAATACTGATGGCTGACATTTACCACTGGGTCCATCACTGGCAATGAAAAATCCTCACAATGGTTGAAGATCAGGAGAGAAATTTTCATTAAAGTGGCAGCACTCCACTAGATACTGACATAATGCATGTCAAGCAGGTTTTTCCATTGTCTTCAACAATATAAGGAGATAATCAGGACTTTAAATTCCTTGATGCTGATTAAAATCTTTTCAGACTTAACGTTTCAGAGCATAATTGAAGAGAGATACCTAGGAATGAGTGGTGTTTTTAGACAGATTAAGTCCAAACAAGTATAAAATATTCTGAGCCTACATCAAGACATAAGCTTAGGGCTCCATGTTGGGGATACAAATAACGACGCCTGAGCGTAACCTAAAAGCCTAGTTCATGGCACTCTGCTGAATTGCTTTGTTAAGTAGGAAATAATTTGACCACAGGAAAAATCAGAAGTGCAGATGAGTTCAATTAAATAATTGCCGATAGTGACAGAATACAGGGAAGTTTTCTGCACAGTTCAGCAGATAAGTGTAAAGAAGCCACAGATGTACCAGCTGTAAGTTGTCAGCTTTGAAAAATGGAACGGACATAATGGTAGTTTGATTCAGAGATTTGCTCATGTGAGTAAAATACAGAATGGCACATCTTTTTGACTTAATGGAGAAAGGATATTTTAAAGGAAAAGTGTATCTTCAAAGAAATTAAAAGAAATACAAAATATGGTTAAGTGGAGATAAGGAAGAGGAATAAAAAAACTAAGTGTGGTGCAAACTTTGGAAAAAATAAACTCTAAGGCTTTAGGTTATCGTAATCGAATCTTGAACATCTCTGCTTTTGTTAATATCTTTTTTTTTTGTTAAGTTATACAAGTTTGTTTATCCATTGATATAGCCATCATGTTTATTGTTTCTACAACTATGACTAACCACATGGCATCATGAAATCGTTTCCTAATTGTTTAAAATATGGCAGCATGCAACCTTCGATGTTGGTGCTTTTGGATTTAATGTTAGTTGTTAGTTAAGAACAGGGTTTTAATTTAAGCTTTGGCTTATCCAACTTCATTTTTTACTCTCCTGTTTTGGATTGTTGTTTTTTCCCTTCAATCTCTGTAATAAACATCAGTATCGATTATGTATTGACTACCTTTGACATAGTTTTTTTAAATTGTGTCTTTTCTTTCAGTATTTGCCCTTTGTAAACTTGTCTATTCCAGGACGTGGCCCATTCCATGTGGTCACAATACAGGTCATTGTAGGAAAATAGAAAGCCTCTGCCAGGGTATGGTCAACTAGGCCACCAAAGGCACAATAATAATAATAATAATAATAATATACAGCCAGAAACTCTTTGTTCATGTGCTAACCACAGGAAAAACACCAAAAAAGTGTAGAGGAAGGGAGGATACCAATTGGGAAGCTACTGCTCTCCAAAAATAACATTTCTGTCTGCTTCAGGTTTACCACAGACTACCTGAGTGGTCTTATTGGAAGAAATAAAAGTGTACTGTATTACTGTAATAAACTGGAGGGAACCAACTTGAGCAGATCCTGCACCTGAATGAAGCCAGGAAGTTAAGGTTATATAAAAAAGAATGCCTTAATGTAATAAACAAAAAAAAAACAAACACTTGCAGAAAGGAGCAGGTACTAATAACAATAGCAACCTCAGTTATCTTCATGCTCACTCCTCTAAGATAACCTCTTCTCAACACCAATCCTCCCAAATGAAACATTTGTTGAAGGAGGCCTTTAAGCCTCCACCAGTAATGACTTTCATTGCCCAGAATTACTTTGAGGGTTAGGACTGTCTTAGAGAACTCAATACCATCCTGCTAGAACTCCACCCTTGTGATCTCAGTTGTTTCTATAACTCTGGACCCCAACTTCCTCTGCAGGCCCGCACTTGGGGGGGGGACAACCATGACACTTGTCAGGGGCCCGAGCTAGATAGAGGCCCGTCCTTTTTCGAGTTTTTTTTTTTTTTCGAACGGTCCATTATTAACGCACATATTTGAAACACAAAAGGGGCCCGAACTCTGTTAGCTGCCTGGGGCCCAGATTTTCCTAGGTGTGGGCCTGCCCTCTGAAATGTCAAGATAAATTCAAAATTCCAAATCACCTACCCATCACACTGTAAGCTAATGCCCCCAAATACTGTTCCCTGAATATATAAAAACAGAATATGAAACAGAATCGCTTCTGTTCACCAGTACTTAATGTCAGGGAATATAGTTTGGTAGCTTGGAAGCTGCTTGTAACAAAGGACAATATCACATACAAAAAACATAAATAACACAAGTTAAACAACATATATTAAAAACAGTTGTAGAATAGTTGCAGTTATAATGGAAATGTGCAAATGATGTGCAAATGAAAGGGTGTGTATGGCGTGTATGCAAGGGCCAAATAAAATATTTGAATATTTACTTATAGGCCTGAGTAAAAATACATTTTAAGCCTAGATTTGAACACTGAAGGAGTTTCTGAATCTTATACCTCTGCAGGAAGGCTATTGCTGTGTTTCAGCCAGGGTTCCCCACATGGCAAGGCGTCAAATGTCACAATTCCGTCTGTTTTGTTCATTGTTTATGCTGACGCTGTCGATTATTTACTTTTTTTTTTTTTTCTATGTCCATGTATTGTTTTCCATGTGCTGTGTGTTTTCTGGGTGGTTTCCCAAGGAGCCACTTGCCCATTACTGCAGTCGACTGCCCCACAGTCCCTTGCAGTTCATTGAACATACTAGGCGAGTGATGAGTTTCTCTCATATCTTTGGTATTGTGTTATTTTCAGATTTTCTTGCTTTTTGTGACCTTTTGTTCTGTTTTTTTTATTTCACCTGTGGGGCTGTAATTGCGATTTGGATTGCCTGTTTTGAGTGCTTTGGCTTCTGTGTTTTTTTGCTCCAAGAGCTTGTTTTGTTATGAAACATATTTATTGGTAACTTCTTTTTTGTATTTAAAATGATTCTACATTTACCCTTTTCATTTCCAGTCAGGGTTTGACAGTTGCCCCCCCAGCCCAAGTGGGCATTTTGAGTATTGTTTGTAGATTTTATGCTTAGGAACTCAGTAATTCACAATAGTTATCCCATAGACAAGATGCTTTATAAGCAAATGCTTTATTTCCAGCAGTGACTTTCTTAATTCTTGTGACTACAACATATCATGCTCCTTAAAAATGAAGCAAGTGGAAGGGATTATAAGGAATTGGAAGTTTGCTCAAATTTTAAGTTCTAAAACCATGCAAAGTTTTGCAAGTGAGCAGCAATTTGGAATTTTACAGAAAGCCAGTGTAAAAATGACAAGGCAGGTGTAATATGAACATATTTTCTGGTTCTTGTGAGCACTCTGGCCACTGCATTCTGTGCTAACTGAAGTCTATAAAGTGATAGTGATGTGCAGCGACAGAGCAAGGCATTGCAGCAATCCAGTCTAGAAGTAATTTTTGCAATAATTGTTAAGTGGAAGTAGGCTACTCTAATATTACTCTAACATTAATATGGTTTTCAAATGAAAGACTGCAATCTAAAGAGTGTCATACAAACAAGTCCAAGATATTATAAAGGTTTGGGGCAGCCACCCGTATATTGTTTTTCCCAGCTGCAAAAGGGTTTTCTGAATCAAATACACGATGTGCATATCACAGAGTCCAAAACAGAACTGGCTATAGTAGCCCAAGATGGAGGCTTTAAAGGTCTGGAGAGGAACTGATGTCAGCAAAGGGGCCGGAACCAGAAGTGACGTCATCAAAGGGGCCAGCTTCGGAAGTGACGTCATCAAAGGGGCCGGCTTCAGAAGTGACGTCTTCTAAGGCGCCGGAACTTTGCAGGATTTCCCGGGAAAGGTCTGTAGGGAACTGAGAAAGACAGTCAGCGCACTCCGCCGCCCCCTGGTCGGATGTTTTATTACAATCACTCAGGCCCTTTATTTTCCTCCTAGTCGCACATGTGTGACAAGAGACACCTACAGTAAGTCTTTGATTGCTGTACTGATATGAATGATAGAGAGGCCAACAACAGACATAGTACATTCAGATAGCAGCTTTAGAACAATTCATCAGCAATTCTGTTTTGCTGGAATTCAACAAATGAAAACTTCAATCCATTCAATATCTAATGTCTAACAAGGAAGCTTCTGTTTTGGAAAACTGAGACATTGCACATGGTTTAACTGATATATAGAAAAGTATATCATCTTTAAATCAATGAAAGATAATCCCATGCTTGCAAGTTATTACTGAGGGGAAACATATACAAAGAAAGCAGTAATGGACCAAACACTAAGCCCTGAGGGACCCCATATTTTACCCTAGTTGCCACAGAAAATGAATGGTTACATGGTCACATGATTAAATAGTAACATATAAAACCTAAATGTGGTCACTTAAGTAAAATCTAAACCAGTTGAGGGCCTGCCCACTTATACCAGCAAATTTTTCCAACCTGTGCAAAAGTATGCCGTGGTCTACGGTTTCAAATGTAACTATTTCTACATGCAGAATAGTCATGATAAGTGGAAAGAGGTGTCTGTGCTCAAGGAGTAGTTACTGTATCTCCTGGGCTACTAATATTACATCTGTAACATTCTGCAACTTGTCACCATAACCCAGGGCACATCTTAGAGCCCATTTTCTGTCCAGTACCACTTCATTTGTGCTGCAGTTGCAGTCCCCAACAGTCCCTCCTTTACACTGTCTAATGGGTTTATCTCTAGGCAGTTTTTATTTATTAAACCAACAAACCAATGACAATAAAGATAAGTAGATACAGTAAACAGATATGTAGAATAATATTTGCAGAAGATCATTACTTCTTTTTAGATAGATAGATAGACAGATAGATAGATAGATAGATATATCCCTAATAAATAGATAAATAAATAGATAAATACTTGCTGTTCATTTAAAGATGCCCCAGTTGTGATTCCTGACACAGTTCTACTGAATTATCTGTTGGATAAAAGTCCTCAGTGTTAGCCTGTTAGAGAGAGGATGTGCAGCATTATTTATAATGGCACTCAGTTTTGCTTTAATGTTCTATTTTGCTGCAACCTCCATGGGATCCAGAGTGTGTAATTAGTTTGTTCATTCAGTGAACATCTGTTGAAGTAATACTACCTGCCAGCACACCACAATGTAGAATGTTGCCCTGGCTAACACAGAATTGTAGAAGATGTGAAGGATGTCACTACTCACACTAAAGTAGTGCAGACTCTTAAGGGAAAAGAGCCTGCTTTGACCTTTCTTATATCATTCATCTGTGTTCCAAAAACAATCCAACCTGTCATTAATGTGGACCCCCAAATACTACTTGTAGGAATAGACTACCTCTACATCCACTCCTTGAACAGTGACTGGACACAGTGGCCGTTTCGTGTGGCGAAAATCAATAATTAATTCCTTGGTTTTGCTGATGTTCAGTTGCAGACAATTTCTTCTTCACCAAGAAACTGAGTTCTCCACCTGACTCCTAAACTGTGTCTCATCTTCTTTATCAATACACCATGGAAATGCAGAACCATCTGAGAAATTCATGAACTGGTGTTGTATTCATAGTCAGAGGTGTAGAGTGAAGAGAAAAGTTGACATGACTGTGCCTTGTTGTGCTCCAGTGTTGCTCACATCAGTATCAGAAAGACAGAACAATATGATAAAAAGCTGATATAGTCCATAAATAAGGCAAAATTAAATAAAAATGTTCACAGAAAAATTTGTACTAGATGTTTGCTTGTACTGGAACCAATTTGTGAAACATTGAGGTGAGCAACATCAAACACAAAACTTCACTGTCAACATGAAACAAATTCTTTTTAAATTTGCATCATAAGATATTGATATACTACATATACCTGTATTTAAAGAACTGACTTTAAATTTGTTTATGCTTTTTTTTTGGGAAATATCTTTTAATATATTCCTTCTTGCATCAAATTACAATATAAACATGTACATGCAGTAAAACTAAAAACACGACTATCATCAGAAGGAGTTGGCAGCTCACAGTACAGGCCAGTGATTTTGTAAGGAAGCAAAACAACAAAACAGAAATTTTTGTCTTTGTTACTCACTGGTAGAACAAGATGCCATCATGCTGTGCCTTGTGGGATTAACATTTTTCTTTGTGTGTAGTGCCTTTCTGTGTAGGTGGCACTGTCCTCTCATAATTCCAGAGACACAAGTTCAATATTTGGCCCAGCAACTAACTGTGTGGACTTTACCCATTCTCTCTGTGTTAGGATTGGTGTTCTGCTGTCATGTCCTGGGGTCCACCAAAGATATTTGTTTAGGTAACTGTTATCTTGGTTATCTCCAGTTTGAATTGATAAAGATAAACAAACATCCTACATTAGACTGTTATCCTTCTTAAAGCTGGTTTCTTCCTTGTGATTTATGTAATTTGAACAGAATGCATGGACATCCATTATGTGTTTTTGTCCTGTAGCATTTGGTCCATTCACCTAAATTTCCCTTCTCAATTAAAATTTTGTACAATCTAGTTTATGAATTGCAGGTATGAGTATGTACATTTTATTATACAATGGCAGACATTCTACACAATACCAAATTACGTCTGAAGTACAGGGTGCCCCACTACTGTAGTAACAGATGTTATGTAAATGTATTTGTTTAGAAGGCTTCAGAAGGAATGCCTCTGAACTGTAAACTAACTCCATGAGGCCCACTGTGTTTCTTATATGTCTATTTCTTTTGGAGATTTTTGTGACTGAACTCACATCTGTTCCCATGCTGTATGAGTAGAGTCACCAAGTTACTTTAGATAAACAGTACACAAAAAGCACATCTGTTTTCACTAATGTTATGCATCTGTGTCTACAACAATTCAAAGATAAATGCATTCTGATTGGTAGGCTTAAAAAACACTGAGGTGATGCCAAAGAGTTATGCTATAGATATGACATCACCAGGAGTGTTCTCTCCAGGGAGTGCAGACTAGCAAACTGCCCTGGAGTTCATGTCAGCAAGAGTGGTTGAAATATTAGTGAATAAGTGATTCCTTACCAAACCAACTCCAATGGCCAGGCTGCCTTACTGTTTATGTGTAGTGCATAAGATTGAAGCCACTAAGTCACTGAAGAACTTTTGATAGTTTGCTTTCCCACACTTTCATACCAAAGCCCTTTTCTTTGACCCTGTAATTATTTAATTAATTCTCTTTGCATAGTCGAGAAAAACAACATCAGAAAAAAAAACTGTTTGTGCCTTGTTGAAAACAATTATTGACATTTGTACATTTTTAAGAACAGAAAACATTTATGTTTTTTTTCCAGCCAGGAAAAATGGTTCAGTTTTCTCCATTTTTGTTCTATCCCCATCTCAAAGATGTGAGTGTTAAGTTAGCTGACAATTCTAAAGTAATTCCATGTGGGTGTGGGTCTTTGCATAAATTGGCTCTGCAATGGACTATGCAGTAATTTAGCAATTAACTAATTGACAGATATAGCTGGGCTCCATTTATGTAAATCACTTTCAAACTACTTTTCTTTCCTGTTTGTTTAAATAAATCTGCATGTGTGCACATTATCTAATTAGTTAATTTGTAAAGTTTGTGTTGCATCTACCTGTGAACTTGTCACATCACTTTTATTAAATAAACTGAGTCTGAAACTGACTAGAACCCTCTCAAGGGATGAAATAGATTCTGCTCTATTATGGGACTGAATTTGATTGAGTAGAATTAAAAATGTAATGCTGTGTTACATTTGCAATACCCTAAAGAAATGTAGGTTAGACTGACTGTCGATTTGTAAGTGGACCAGTTGTAGCCAATGGGTGTGCATGCAAGTGTGCTCTGTAATGCATGGGGACTCCATTCAGTGCTCGTTCCTGCATTGTTGCTAACAGATTGTAATGCTAATGATCTGAAGTTGTAGTAGGCAGTTTCCATAAAATAAAAGATTCCATTTGAAAATATATCTCCTGAAATATAAATGCCAAGTGCAAAAAGTAAATGAATCCTAATTTTATACTTGCTTATGCAAATATATAAGCAAATGCTCTTTGTACATTCACCTCTCCTCTAACCCATATTTTTTTTTTTGCACTCTGCCACAAAAGATTTTAAACAGTGTCACTCAAAGAGGTAGACCTCTGCTTGCCTCTATTTTTCTGTTCCTGTGTGGATAAAACTGGAAAAACATCCTGTGTTTCAAGAAACAGCGGTGTAATTTTAATGCACAAGAAGATGTCAATGCTCTTTTTAACTCTTCAACTTTGTTTTAGTTTCCATTCATTTTTATGCTTTACCTTCTTGATGGCAAACTACAGTTATTCTGTAAGACAGCGGATCTCAAACTTTCGTATTTCGCGACCCCCCTTTTCTACTTGGAATAATTCTGCGCCCCCTGCATAATATAAAATAGACGAGAACAGCCCATGATACAACTAACAAAGGTATGATACTCGTGCGGTGTCGCGGTATTCTATCATTTTTACTTCCATAAGATTTGCATGTGTTCGGCTAACTTCGATTAAATATTTGCAATTTATTTTTTTAAGTGCTTTAATAACTGCTAAAATGCCTTGTGTGGGTTTTGGTAGTAATTCTAATCCCAAAAACAAAGAATAAACTATTTATTCTTATTTAATTATTTTTTTTATGTAAAGAAACGATTAAGTGTTTTACTTTTTAAAAATCTCGTAAACGAGGACACCGATTAAGTCAATCTGCGCGAGACGAACGTATTTTCGTCCGACAAATTATACCGCTGTAAATTGTATCATGAAAATAACCCAATACGTAGTAAGTTATTTAACTCAATCTGGCGATATTGGCTACGATGCCAATGTGGTGCAGTCGCACTGCATTATCACCTCATCTAATATTACCTGAATGTTCGCGACACATACCGATACGTCTCGAACTTTCTGGATTGAAAATACGCGACTATAAAAGCAGCAGCAGCGGCGCCGCTCGTCATAGAAACAAACTTCAAATAGAAAAGGAGCTCAGAGTGTCTCTCGAATATCAAACCAAACCTGGACAGGCTGTGTACTTTAAAGCAGGCACATATTAATCATTAGATCTATGCCTTAGAAATGTTTTATTTTAATTTTAGTTATAATGCATTCGTTGTGATTATATGCTTGCAAATTTAAATTTGAAATAAAAATGTAAAAAATTAATTTTGATGTCTTGTTCATTTATTCGACAACCCCCTTGTACGGCTTCAGCACCCTCCCCCCAGTTTCAGAACCGCTGCTGTAAGAAAAGAAGAGCTGCGGTGACTTTGAACCCTGAAGTGCCCTAGTCATGTCATAAGTGGGAGGATTTTGAATCTGACTTGAAAGACACGTGTCACGGTCACACTGACATGATGCAGCCATATTCAGCAAACAGTGCCCTGCTCATTTTAATCCCATTGTCTTTTGCAGTCATTACATACAAATATTTAAAAACAATTGTCTAAATAATATGTCTTCTTTTGTTTTTGTATTTTTTATAGTGGAAACAGTTGGTGTCTTTAACTGAATTGTCTTGTCTTAATTTTCTGTTACCTTTAAAGCTGCCAAAGCTTAAGAGAACGTTTCAGACACTCAAATAAGGTCATATGTGACATTATTTTTTTTAGCTCTGCATATACTGTATAATGTTTGCTTTGAGTGTGTTGAAGCAGAGAACCTCACCACTGGGACCAGTCCTCTCAACAAGCAGGTATAAAAAGCAGCATCCCTTGAAAAAGGAGCCATTGAAGCAGATTTTTATAGAGACTCTTTCGACTCAAGCTGCTCTTGCTGAATGTTATTTCTAGTAAAAGTAAACAATGTGGTTTGGATTAGAATTTGATTAAAGGCATTAAAATGAAAAATTGGCTGTATTTATTCAAAACTCCTTGAGAAGCAAAGCATGTCGCTAAACTCACAGACACATGAAGGCAAAGTGGCTGATTGTGTAATGAAGGCACACCACACGGTCATCAAGAACAGAGGACCCAGGATATTCATATTAATGGTTCACTTTTGTTTCTTCTGAAAATGTGTTCCAGCTGCAGAACAAAGCTGCTATTATTGGAAAATACAATATAAATAATAATAAGTCATCATTATCATCAACTTCCACAACTCCTTGAGACATTATAATGATTTTTCTTATATTGTGGTGTGTCAAAGTCTTCGGCACTTGTAGAAAAAGTGGGAATGCTTTCAAAAATAATGTAATAAACAGCTTTTATTAACCAACAAACTTCTTAGAAAGTGCAGTAAACAGAAAAAGTAATAAAATCACTATTTAGTGTCACCACAATTTTGCAGTGGAATCACACCACAATCCATCCCAGTCCACACAATGGTAACTGCCAGCGGCCAGCCATAAATCTGAAATGTCTGGATCAGAAAGGACATCAGAATCAGTTCCTTTACAGGGAGAGCAGTACAGAACTCCTATGCTCGGACATGCAGGGACTGCTTATAAGCAGTGCAAGCAGAGCGGTTCCTAGTGATAAGTGATAAGTTCTCCCTCACTCAAGCCCCACCTTGTCTGCAACACCAGCACTGCACTCTACAGTTCAAATCCTGCCGACTATACCAGTGCTGTCTCACACCACACATGGCAAAAATGGGTTGAGGCTTTTAAAAAGACCATGAAGCAGGCCAGGACCTTCACTGTCCTGCACAGAAGAGACGCTCCTTACATCAACCCATCCACTTCAACTACCTGTTGGCTATAGCCGAAACAGGCCCTAAAAATGGGGAGGTGGCTTTTAAAGTTCATAATACAAAGAAATTCACCCAATATGTAAAAATGTTTCACAAGGGAGAGATAAACCATGAAGCTCTGGCTTGTAGAGATGTTTATAAAGTGAAAAATGTATTTAACAAAAATGGAAAAATCACACAACCTCAATATTCCACTGCTGTATCTCTCTCTCCAGGCTGAATTTAAAGCCACGAGGAGGCCTCCATTCACAAAGCACAGAAAATTTCAGTATATTTAAAGTCATAGAACACAAATAATAAAAATTAAAAAATAACATAAAAATATACAAAACCGTCATTCAAAATGATCAAAAACAACCATAAAAATAAAATTGCAGATACAGTAAGCCAGGAAGAGAGGCATTGCTGTAACATAACAGCCAAGTGTTTTGTGGAAGAATCACACCAAGATCCACCTCAGTCCAGTCATTTGCACTGTGGTCAACTGCCAGTGACCAGCCGCAAACCCACAATGTCTGGGTTACACAGACTCTCAGATGTAGTTCCTTTACAGCGAGAGCAACAGAAGAACTGACATCAGATAAAGACTCCATTCCACCGAAGAGACTTCTTTCACCTGGACATTGAAAATGCTGTCCATGCATCAGCTTCATTTAAACACGCTGCCCATGACAACACCCTCTTTGGACATTGACGTTTCCTTTTCTGTTAATCTTCACTTTAAATTTATTTTCAGAAAGAATTATTAACTTTAAAGCAGATGTGTATTTTTATTTAGCAGACTTTACTATCCATTTATATTTTATGTTATATCTATACTAATAAAAGGCAAAGCCCTCACTGACTGACTGACTCACTCACTGACTCACTCACTCACTCACTGACTCATCACTAATTCTCCAACTTCCCGTGTAGGAAGAAGGCTGAAATTTGGCAGGCTTATTCCTTACAGCTCACTTACAAAAGTTAAGCAGGTTTCATTTCGAAATTCTACACGTAACGGTCATAACGGTCGATAACGGTCAACAACGTTCGCCATGTTGAACTTTCTTATTTATGGCACCATCTTCACGAAATTTGGTAGGCGGCTTCCCTGCGCTTACCGAAACCGATGTATGTACTTATTTCGATGGTATGACGCCACTGTCGGCCGCCATATTGAACTTTCCAACGTCACTAATTTTCCATCTTCCCGTGTAGGTTGAAGGCTGACCCCATCTTCATGAAATTTGGTAGGTGGCTTCCCTGCGCTAACCAAAACCGATGTACATACTTATTTCGGTGGTATGACGCCACTGTCTGCCGCCATATTGAATTTTCCAAACATCATTAATTCTCCAACTTCCCGTGTAGGTAGAAGGCTGAAATTTGGCAGGG
>JANRMT010062861.1:43935752-43973594 GCA_026402145.1 Polypterus bichir lapradei | reverse complement strand
TAATAATAATAATAATAATAATAATAATAATAATAATAATAATAATAATAATAATAAAACATTTTATTTATATAGTGCCTTTCCCATGCTCAAGGCGCTTATTTAAGAAATTCAATATCCAAAACCAAATGGAATGAAACAGGACCAAGCCTGTAAGTTTTAGGAAAAGCTTGCAGGAAAGAATTGTAATTGCCAGAGTGTAAAGTGCTGTTCTAACATAAAGAGCAAACAGAGTCATGCGACAATGGAGACATGCTTCACATTCGTGCAGCTGCACTCTGCTCTTCTGAAATGTATGTCATTTGGGAATAAGTCACTTATCACCACATCTAGCTGCAGCTTTGTAGTTTAAAAAAGGTCTCCTTCCATATGTGCTGACTTACATGTCTGTGATATTCACTTTGTGGCCTGAGATGAACAGTAAAATGTTCTACAAACATGCAATGAGTTCAGAGGAACAACATCATCTTTATTTATTCTACTAAATGCCATGCATGTATCAGGACCATTGCTGCTAGTTTTGTCTTGGCCTCATATATGAAAAGGTGACTGATAAAGTGTGATGAGAATCCTCCAAGCACTTATGTGGAGCACAGGAAGCCAAACATTTTCACACATCTTGCATTGTGTGATGTCATGCTGTCAGAAATGTTCAGCAAAATTCTTAAAGCTTTCCTGAGAATTTCAGGAAACATAAAGCTACATTTGGGTGGTGTTTGTTTGATAATTTTCTAAACCTTCTTCCAGATTTGCACATCAGCCTTCTCAAAGCATCAGGCTTTGCATGAAGGCAATGCACCACATAACCAAGTGCATTAAGGAAACCCAACACTGTCATTCTGCTTCTGCACTTTTCTTTTTCTCATGTTCAGATTTTCCAAGGTCCCCTCAGTGGTTCTGCATACCCAGTTTAAGCATAAGTAGTTATTATTAAGCAAGCCAATCAGCCCACTAGGAATATACTAAACTATAGACATTCTCTGCTTTACATATTATGTGGCCATTTTTGCCACACTTCATTCTTGATTTTGATTTCTAAAGACTAATTATACCTTAGTATAATAATAAAATTAAGTCATTCAGCCTTTCAGACATCTCTGTCACATAAGGCAAAGCTTGTTCAAGAAACCGATGCAGAAACAACACTGTACTTTATAGAAAAAGTTGTGAGTTTAAAGATGAAATGTGCATAGAAAGAAGATGAAACTATTGAGACTGATGCCTGTAAGGTGTTTCCTGACCTCAGACCTCTGCGGATGGAAAATAGGAACTTGAAAGTGGTGTCCTTGTAGCAAAAAAAAAAAAGCAGAGGACATGCAAAGGAAATGATAGTTTTTGGAAAGACAGGGAGATGATAATAAAATCTAATAAAACAACACAGCAGGCATCCTTTTTCATCCAGTTAATAGCCACATAGAGCCTCCCACTGTGCTTATTCCATTTCCCAGTTCCTCCAACTCTCAGGAAACATTGTGAAAGTTCCTATTCACACCTGGCACCCCATCCAGGCTCACAAACGGAACTTGATAGAACTGTGTGGCATGGTCAGTTAGTGACTTGTAATTGTGCAATTTAGTAAAATGGCAGAACTGAATTAATGTTCAAGAGAGATCCATTAAGAAACTGCCATTGTTGGTGCAGCCTATGATGCAGCAGCAGTGTGTAACCAAATATGTTAGGGGTCAGGGCAACAGTGAAAGGCCTTCTAAAAGATTTTAGCAACATGAGACGATTTTTGGCAGAGATGAAGTAAGAATCTGGCTGAAACGTTATCCACCTTACCTTTCCACAGAAGTTGGAAAATTTAATACCAATTAATTTTGAGGCTCATGAATATCAGGTACACCAGTTACCTTAGCTGATCCTTCCACGTTTGTCGGCTGGGTGGTTCTAGTTTTTCCAGCTCACAGAGCAGTAATGTTGACAGCAAATGCATCGTTAAAGCGAACACAGCTAGCAGTTGCAGTATTCGTGTGCCATTGGGGATTCTGTGAAATTTAGTGTCGATTTCAGACTCTGGTACATTTTGCATTTCTAGTTTGTTTCCTTTTGCTAATAAATCCTAAAAAGGTTGTTTTGTATCATTCATGCACAAACAAGACCTAGCCCAACTAGTAATTTCATTATTGCCTCCTCGTAAATGTTTTGAGTGCCTGTATTTGATAACATTTAAAGTCAATCAAATTTTCTAAACCTTGTTATGCAGATGTACGCTGTGTAACTGTTATCCATACATGTGCTTTCCAAATGTTTTTTTAAGAGTTAAATTAACATTTCTAGAGAAAAAAAGTTAACACTTGTGATTTTGCTGTGTAAATTTATAATCACCTAATATTTCAATCAAGGGAGATGTGTATGAAAATGTATGTAGAATAGGCTAATTTTAATTCGAAGAAAACAATTAAAGGTAAGATAAAAACGGGGTGGACCAATGAGAAAATTGGGTAGACAAAGGCCCACCTGGGCCAAATGCTGGTGCTGCAGATGGTACAACTTTCTCCATATTGCTCCTCTGGGACACTTAAATGATACTGTATGATCTAACTATATACCCATACAAGAGATCTCATTTACATCAAGTAGTTGCGTTTTTTCCTAAGTGACTGTTCCAGTTGTCAAACAGTAATAAAGAGTTAAAAGAAAACTCAAAGTTATTTCCATCAAGTGTCTGGATTAGATAACTGCTCAGTCTAGCAGTATTTTGCATGTTATCTGGGACAGTGGTATAGCAGGACTTCATGTGCGTGTTTATGGCAGGGAAATTTAGTTACAGTGGATTCAGGGCAAATGAGGCAATGCCCCCATTTCCCTGCAGATGATGCTTTTGTATAAAAATTACGTAAGTAGTAAACTTGCCTCAGTTATTTAATGTATTGTTAAAGTGTTTCTAGCAAACTCAACTAATTCATCATGATCAAAATTTTACACTTTATTGATATGCTCAATGCAATTTCATATTCTTTTTGGAGTGTGTAAAGTGTTCTTTGTGCTTTGAACAGCTAGCTTGTTTCTGAGTTGCACGGGTAGGCCCTCAGTCCTTGCAATATTTTCACTACCTTTGCTCATGGATTGGCATATGTAGCTGAAACTCTGCATTAGATGCTGATGAACTGAACCCTTTTAGGCAACCCAATAGTTTATTTTTTTGTGAAGTCATTTAAAGTGTACATGAATTTGTACTGAGGTGGCACGGTGGTGCAGTAGGTAGCGCTGCTGCCTCACAGTTAGCAGACCCAGGTTTGCTCCCGTGTCCTCTCTGCGTGGAGTTTGCATGTTCTCCCCGTGTCTGCGTGGGTTTCCTCCAGGTGCTCCGGTTTCCTCCCACAGTCCAAAAACATGCAGGTTAGGTGCATTGGTGATTCTAAATTGTACCTAGTGTGTGTGTGTGTGTGTGTGTGTGCACCCTGCAGTGGGCTGGCACCCTGCCCGGGGTTTGTTTCCTGCCTTGCACTCTGTGATGGCTGGGAATGGCTCCAGCCGACCCCCGTGACTCTGTAGTCAGGATATAATGGATGGATGAACTTGTACCTCTCAGAGTTTTGGAGTAGTTGTCATCATTATTATTTATCAAGTCGATAATTTACTGTATGTACAATATAATTTAGTACTTTGGAAATGTATTAATATTTTCATATCTGCTGTCAGTGTTGACTATATGATGTTGATTTTGAGGTGGGTGTACTGTATGACAATATATTGAGAGATGTTCTTTCTTGTGATTTTTTTATTGCATTCTTTGGCTGACATTGTATCATTTGTGGAGACCAGTGGGCACACAGCTCGCCAAACACCCGACACAACAGACAGAGGCACAAGTCCCTACAGAACACAGGCTTTATTCAGAGTGGAAAACGCTTTTCTTTTGTCTCCCACCCGAAGCATAGTGCAATAAGCACCAAATCACTAAATGCAGAGTCCTTTCTTCTCCTCTCTCTCTTTCATTCTTCGACCTGCACTCCACCCTCAAGCCTCGTCCGCTTCCTCCCGACTCTGGCTCTCTGGATGGAGTGAGACAGCTCCTTTTATAAAGCAACTGGAAGTGTCATACGTCTAGGTGTGGTGGCAGTTCTGCTGTGTAAGGCTCAACTATTCCCCCTACACCCCCTGGCCAAGGCAGTGTTGGGCTTCCATGGCGCCGTAGCAAGTCAGGGGGGCTGCCCTCTGTCATCCGGGGGGAGGTATTGCCCCATGCAAGTGCCTTCTCCCGGTCCTTCTTTTAAGAAGAAGAGTCCCAGCTATCCATTACACATCCTTGGTGCTGATAGCTTGATACACTGTGAAATGCTGTGTCTTTATTTCACATAACCAATCTTCCATATCGCTCCTATGATATTTTTTCTGCCACATTCCCTGCTTGCAAATTCATGCTGCCAGCTCCACCTTACATTAATCACTTGGGGTCCAAGGCAACATCATCTACATTCACTTTTTCAATCTCCGTAAGCTGAGACGCTATAAGTTAGTTTCTTTCACATGTGAGAACCTCCGACTCACAACTTTAGGTTGCAAAGCCATTAAATCCTGTCCTTTCTTACAGTATACATATTTACTTGATCCCTGAGTGGGTTAAGTGTAAGCTCTACTCACACTTTTACTGGTGGTCCTTAGTTATAGGTTTCACTGCCATTCCCAAATCATGTCATTGTCATTTGTTATGTGTTAATCAGGCCTTACAAAAAATGGTGCAAGCTGCTAATTTGGAGTATAACACATAACTTTACATGCTGCTGCTGTCATTGCAGATTAGGACAATACAACTTTAGTTCTCAAATGTATCCACAATGGGTGCCTTGCATGAACATCAAAACTTGAATCAAACTGTCATTTAAAGCCATTCATTAACCTTTGCAGAAGATGGTACAGATAGCATACAAGCTTCCTGGTTGTCCCACACTGATTAATAGCCAGTGTCTTAGTGAGTTAGGGTCAGCATCTAAATTTGTCTTTCTCTCCTGGGGGAGGTGGAGATGTTCCTGTTTTGGCAGGGTTGCCCCCTGGTCATGCTGCAGACTAACTTGCATCCTGTCGATGTCTTCCTTGTGGGGATTGCACAACAGTAAGCTCCGTGCTTCTTTACAAGGTTGTCTGTCATTCTGGATGAACTGGATGCTTTGTGTGGCTTCCCACGGATAAAATTAGACTACTTCACTAAGCCAAGCTTGCCATCAGCCTGTTTTCCCTACATTTTAGAGCCTTGCGCTATAACAATATGAGATGCTTATAAAAATCTTTGAAATGTTTTTACATATTTCACACAAGAGGACTTTATAGCTTTCAGCAAATTTCCAGTTTGACTTACATTTAAAAAAGTATGCTTTTGATTTGAAATTGTATACAAAACTTATTTGTCTATGTTACATCCATGCTTTAAGTAGTACAAGTTTTGGTCCTCAGTTCTTGCTTTCTGTGTGGTACAATTATAGGAAAAGATATATCCAAAAATGACTAGAATTACGGAATACTCCAGTAAACAATCTACCCATGGCAGTCTACCGTTACTTTGTGCGCATGCATTCAGCCTTGGGCATTAACATACAGAGCTGGCTCCAATCCAGAGACTCTCATAAGTTGCCACCTCATTTAACTGCTCCAATAAGTAGAAATTTCCTTTTAGAATTTATTAGTCAAACTCCATATTAGTTTTATACATATTTATGTTTTCTTGCATTAGTGATATATATACTGTATATGGCAGTGTCCAGTTGGTGGGCAGGGGTTGTTATACAGTACAAATAGTGGAGGTCTTCAGCATTAACTATTGTTTGGGCCAGTTGTATATTTGTGCACCGTCTTTCATCGGAGACACATGCCCTAGGCAACTGCATACATCATCCATGTCACAGAATTTTATTGATTATATTTACATAAAAAGGGAGGTCTCAAATTTCTGTGAATCATATTGTACACAAAAATCATCAGGCAGAATGTTGTCTACAACAGCATTAATGAGAAAATTATATTTATAGAAATCAAATTAGAAATAAAGTTTGTTTTAGATAAGTTCTTTTTTTATTTTTTGCTTCTTTGTTAGCTCAATAGTGAAATCTTACCCTAGTACTGTAGAATATACACATTAATGAGCTACATACAATGCTGTCACTTTGTATATTTCATACTTTTACCAGTAACACAGAAAGGCCACTCTTCATGACACAGGAGACAAAAAACTGCCAACTTATTTGCCGTAGCAATGCTGATACCAGTTTCAACACCAGCAAAACTTCATTTGGTACATTTTCATTGTTTGGTTTGAATTTTTAAAAAGTGCTGTTAAACTAAAATTTATGAGCAGACAACTTTTTGTTCTTGTCACCATGCCCTAGACCAGCATGGGAAACAGAAGTTCCAATGGATGGCAACTATTCATAATTATTATGAGGGGATGATTCAGAGAATGTTAGCAGTTGCCAAAAAACAACAAAGGCTACAAAATAAATTTTAATAATTCAGTTTGCCTGTATAAAATTAATAACACTTACTAGTTGAGGTCAGTAGATTCAGCAGCAGAAAAGTACAGTAAGGCTTTTGTTTAAAATCAGAATCAATTGTATATGCCAGCATTTAATGTAAAGGAATTTGACTTGGTAGTCAAATTCCAAGTTTATGGAGCTACTTGCAACAGAACACAAAATCACATACCAATTATACTGTATAAATAGCACAAAGGAGATGTGCAAATGATGATGTGCAAGTGTGAGTGTGTAGTGTTTATGCACATGCACGCACATACATATATATATACACCGTATACACTCACTCCTTTCTAACAGTACATGACAGGATGAATGAATATACTATACAAAGAAATTAGGCTAAGTTACTGGTTTGAGAGGACTATGGCTCTGGGAAAGAAACTATTGAGGTGTCTGTTAGTTTTAGTTTTAATTGACCTGAAGTGTTTACCAGATGGTTTTTGGAATAACTGATGAGTTGGGTGAGATGAGTCTGTGGTGATCCTTATGACATGGTTAATGACCTGAGATGTATACAGGTGTGTACTGTGAAGTAAATCTGCATACTGAGAGAGTCACCTTCAAAGATGGAAAGTATGAAAGCAGACAGGAGGCGAGGAAGACCTCGAAAATAATGACAGAGTCGGAGAAGCAGGCTTTATAAGAGCACACTCAGGAAATGGAGCGCCTGTGAAGACACATGCGAATACACAGGAAAGGTACTAAAGGTACAAGGCAAGTGCTAGTCAAATTTTTTTAATTATTCTACTTCCTATCCTTGACAGGTACTGTGGCTAGTTTTTAATAAAACAAAATGAATTTCCAAGTTAGTTTTGTAATAGGATATTGATTTATGTTAGAAAAAGAAAACGACATAAAATTGCGTTTCTCTGTCACATCTTAAATGTTCTGTGCCATTATTGGTTCTCATCATGCTCCACTTACCCTGGAACTTAGAATTTAAAATGAACAAGGCAGCTTAGCCTATGATTACTAGCAGTATAAGATTTTTTTAAAATTTATTGCTACAGAAATTGGTAGTTTTGTACCAGTGATATTATTTTGTAGAAACAAATGTGGGAGCTCTGTGGGAAACACTTAAAGTATATTCAGATGGACAAATAATCTCATATTCTAAACACAACAATAAACTGAAAAACAGAAGAGCAAAAGTGACTTCTCAAAAATCAAAGACAACTGTGCAAAAATACCAACTACTGAGCTCCCCAAAATGAGGATGAAATTGTAAACAGAACTCGGTCTGTTCACTGCAAGAGACACAGAATAACTGTTTCTTATGTCTCACCATTTTCATTAAAAGTCTGATAAAATGCTGGCCCAATAAATATGTAAGAAAATTCTTTCCAATGCTACCTCAGAAACTTTAGTGGCAAAGAGAAATAAATGACATAAGAAAGAAATACAAAAGAACACCCTATAGCTGAAAATGTAATGGCTAAATTTTTTTAATAGAATGAACATATCACAGTTCCAGGAATCTTGTATGAACTGAGTTAGATAAACTTAAAAGGCTCTGAAAGACTGCAGCTATTCCCCACAGAGCAGAACAGTTACTTGTGTAAATAACTATACAGCAGTATGTTATAAAAACACTTTGCTAAATTAAAATCATAAATGTTATCCATTTTCACAGAAAATGTAACAGTTAATCTTCTAAGACACTATTCTGTTATATATAATGGTTTTATTTATTGCTGGACTCATCTTGATTAAGATATGTGTGTGTTTTTTAATTATTTTAACAAAGCTATTCAATTTTAAAGTTTTGCTTATATTTTTGTGGACATTTTCTTTTAGTTTTTCAACCTGGATGCCTTTTGTTGTTCACAATATCATATAAAACAGTGTCCACATTTATCATTCTCAAACATTTTCCACGCATTAGCTGTTTCAAAATCGTTTAGGGTCTTAGGACCTTGAGCTGTGGGAAACAGTTTTGTATTCCACTCAGGTGACTGCAGGGCTAATGTTGGTAGCATATGAGATCACTGATTGCATTCCAGGCCCCTCTTCTACTGGCTCTAAACTCAATTGAAAATAATTAATAAAGAAAAGACTAAACATTTACAAGTATTTTAAAAAGAATGATTTACCTATTATACTTGCTTCAGTTTGTCTTGTCCTGGATTTATTGTTAAACTTTCTGCTGTTTCTTTTTGAGTACATTTTTTTTAAATAATTGAAACATGATTTTGAGGGCTTTAGAAGTTGAGGAATCTGGTTTTCACATTGGTTATTGTATCTGATACATTTTAATTGTGTTTAAAAGTAAAGAGGTACCATCTTGTTTTTATTATTACTGCCGTTACCTTGGGAACCTGTAGTTAGGGATGTGTTCACGAGTTGCTGAGAAATGTGTTCCAGAAGTTGTGCTAAATGACATCATCAGCACAACAACGGTAACATGGCCATCATCATCCAAGTTTGTGAGTACAACATAATACCCAGCGTTTTTTTGTTTGAACATTTAAAAGGAACTCTAGTTTTAAGCTCATTTCTTCCCCTTGATTAATATGTACATTTAATGCTACTAAATCTTGTTTTACCGGTTTTGACCTTGGCTAGTTATTTTTTACGATTTATCTACTAATTCAATCTCTGTTCAAATCAAATGCTGCTCTGTGCAGTCAGAACACAGGTGATGCTACAGTTGTGACAGATGGCTGACATTGTTAATAATCAACTCTTTAAAGAATTTAGAAACATGTATGCCAGCAACCTTTTTCTGAAACAGCAGACTCTATTCAATTAACAAGATATTAATCAATCAACACCTAAATGATCCTGGCAAATCAGAGGGGGGCAACCTTGTCTTCACACACAGGGGTTATATCAGCTTGGTTAGTGATAGCACAACAGCAGCAACCACAATTTATTACACAGTTTTAAAAATATTTTCTGTGCTTCATCATAAGAAATACATGCTACAAAAAGAAAGATAGTAGTTTGGACAAATACTAGCCCGGTTCTAATACTAATCATAGTCTAAAATGTAGCATATGCAACAAAAAGAAGGGATTTAGAAAATCAGAAGCATGAGGGCATTAAGTCTAGGTTTATAAAGCATTTATATTAAAAGCATTATTTGCCTACAAAATTACTGCAATGTTTTTATTGTTCTGTCTTCATTGTAAAGGGCCTTATAGTGGTGTGTTCTTATAATAGTACAATATAAAATAAAATTTGACTCAGCTTCTGCTAGATGATTGTCGTAACTGGACAATTAGATGTGTCTCTATATGCTCTCATTAAATTATTTCTGAAAAGGGAAAAAGGCGATGTGAATTTGTAGCAGTTCCCTCTCATAATCTTCTTATATAATACGCTACGGTAGATGTCCGTTTGAACTATTGACTTTCGGGGTGGTTATTGACCTCCAAGGTTATTCCGTTTTTTATTTTTATTTTATTTTATTGTTGAATCAATTCTCGGCAGCAGCCAGCATGCATACCAGCGTCGTTCTCATTTCCTACCACCTTTGCCATCACTTCCCCTAACTCTTCATATCTTAAATCATTCTTGAGGCAGATTGAAGACTCAAGTGCCAGCTTAAGTGAAAATGAAAGAAAACGTACTAAGTAATTTCAACACAAACATTGACTTAATCAGTTTTAACGCGAAAAGATGCCGACGAAAGAAGAGAAGAAGCGGGCTGCTAGGGTGGAGAAAAGAAGAGCTGCTCAGGAAGAAGCAAGCGCATCAATCTCTGAGCAAACGAATGCTAAACGTACAGAGAAAGAGTAGGAAAACTAGGAATGCTCAAGTCAAGCGTATTCACTGTACGTCATCGTGCAGTGTACAGCACTGTCCGTTTGAACTATTGACCTGAAATTTGGTACACATATACTTTGTGACATCTACTATCTGCTTTCGGGGTGATTATTGACCTCCAAGGTTATTCCTCTTTTTATTTTTATTTTATTTTAATATTGAATCAACTCTCGGCAGCAGCCAGCATGCACACCAGCGCCGTTCTCATTCCCTACCTCCTTCGCCACCACTTCCCCTAACTGTTCATATCTTAAATCATTCTTGAGGCAGATTGAAGACTCAAGTGCAAGTTTAAGTGAAAAATGAAAGAAAACGTACTAAGTAATTTTAACACAAACACTGACTTAATCAGTTTTAATGCGAAAAGATGCCGACGAAAGAAGAGAAGAAGCGGGCCACTAGGATGAAGAAAAGAAGAGCTGCTCAGGAAGAAGCAAGCGCATCAACCTCTGAGCAAACGAATGCTAAACGTACAGAGAAAGAGTATGAAAACTAGGAATGCTCAAGTCAAGCGTATTCACTACACGTTATAGTGCAGTGCGCCGTCACTGGTCTAAGTATAGTGACACATGCAGGGATACACCTCTTTTGTGCTGACAGGATGAGATTCAGCTTCCATACCTGTGTCGAGTAAAGCTTATGCTAAGAAAGTGTTTAATCAATATGCAATGGAGAAATTAATTCATACAGCAATCTCCAATCAAGCATTTCACCTTGTAGAAGTAAAATACAAATTCATTGAGATTTTTTAAGTTGCAGTTCAGTAAAGCCTTGTCAACATGTTTATTTTAAACTGCAATGAGGTGTGTTAGACACGTTCTTCTAAAGATTAACTGTTGTACTGTCCCTTCTGAACTACTATTCTTACGTTTATGTACAAAACCATCTACTAACCTGAACTACTAACCAGCTCATCTAGTTCAATGATGTTAAATATTCAGTGATGGAAAAAGTGCGCTTAATTAAAGAAAAAATAGGATTCAAACACTGTGACGTGAAAAGGATCCAGAGAGCAGGTAATCAGTGCCCACAAGTTGAAAACTTGAGACCTTATTTAGTCCCATCTCGGTGAACGATAAAGAGGGGACTCATCTGGCACTGCAGATGGGACAGCTTCTAAGTTGCAGAGGTGTGCTCCCATGTGTTTGATGTCAGGCTGCCTCTCACCCAGACCCCTGCTTCCACATGCACTTAGACTGTTACTGCCAAATACTTCAAAGGAATTATGTAACATAAAAAAGGACAATTATAAAACACTTGTCTTTATGCATTACCTCCAATCAGGACATCAGAGAACCGTTACATGGTCTTAGCATTGCTCAGGGTGCCACCATCCACCTTAACAATACGATAGGTGTCTGTTTGTTGGTCTGGTTGCTATGCGTCTGTCATTCCACAAGATGGCGCATCACAAACATTTTTAGTAATAAAATGCATTGCATTTGTCATTCCAACAGATAGATAGATAGATACTTTATTAATCCCAAGGGGAAATTCACATACTCCAGCAGCAGCATACTGATAAAGAACATTATTAAATTAAAGAGTGATAACAATGAAAGTATAACAGACAGACAATAATTTTGTATAATATTAACGTTTACTACCCCCCATCCATCCCCCCCTCCCGGGTGGAAATGAAGAGTTGCATAGTGTGGGGGAGGAACGATCTCCTCAGTTTGTCAGTGGAGCAGGAGAGTGACAGCAGTCTGTCGCTGAAGCTGCTCCTCTGTCTGGAGATGATCCTGTTCAGTGGATGCAGTGGATTATCCATGATTGACAGGAGCCTGCTCAGTGTCCGTCGCTCTGCCACGGATGTCAAACTGCCCAGCTCCGTGTCTACAATAGATGGCACATCACAAATATTAACACGAATCCCATATCAAATGGCTTAAAACAGAGACACATGTATTGCATTGTGTGCTGCAAATGTTAACACTGAGGTCCACGTTGACTACTTAGATTTCAAGTCATCTTAGTTGAGGAGCACAGCTAGTAGATTTAATAATTCTGTTATTAGATCAGCTGGTCATCACTTTGAAACACATCCAGCTCTAGTCTATAAATAAGAATACCTGTCACTCCTGAGCCCTGCTACTAATTGAAGAAATTTGGTTCTCAGTCCAGGTCTTCCCTTCAGTCTTACTTCATTATTAACATTTTGGTTCATGAAATATGAATAACTTATGTGCTTTCAGTGTTTTAGTCATAACACTTCAAAAGTGCTATAGTTTTGCATAAACTAATTTATTGTCATTATTAGGTAAAATTCAATATAGGGCACTTAGAATATGTCTAGATTCCTTTTCATCTACCCCAATAAATGCATTATGGGACTGGAGGAATTGCTATTGTGTCAAGCAGAAACCTGTTGGAAATAAAATCTTGGCTATATTTAAATCAAAATTCAAGTCGTCCAACAGGAGAAATACTAGGAGACTGTTGGGAATATCAATATGTGTGTATTCTATGTGACACATAATGTATACACTAATATAATAGCTTTGTGGTAGAGGATTCTACATTTAATAATTGTTCAGTTGCAGGTGACAAGATTTTTGTTTGGTCTCTATGGCATCTGATGAAACCATACAGCCATTTCACAATAAGAGAGGATGTTATATTCTGGAGTCAGTTCTTGAACTATTATTTGGAGGATCAGTATATGAAGTGACAGAGTACCCTTTGCATGTTATATTAAAAATATTAATATAGAAAAGGGAAATCCGAAATGGAAATGAATGAATTATCAATTTTTTCAGCTAAAATGATGGTAATTATTATTGTCTTAAAATACTAAATATCAGTTATTTTAACAGACTCATTATCCCAATAGTTTGTCTTTCATTTGACAAAATCATCAAACAGAATCTTATGCTACAAATGAAACACACCTTAACTGGCTTATAAATAAATAAATAAATAAATAAATAAATAAATAAAAGTGATGGGCGGCACGGTAGCGTCGGTTTCCTCCCACAGTCCAAAGACATGCAGTTAGGTACATTGGCGATTCTAAATTGTCCCTAGTTAGTGTGTGTGTGTGTGTGTGTGTGTGTATGTGTGTCCTGCAGTGGGCTGGCACCCTGCCCAGGGTTTGTTTCCTGCCTTGAGCCCTGTGTTGGCTGGGATTGGCTCCAGCGGACGCCCGTGACCCTGTGGTTAGGATATAGCGGGTTGGATAATGGATGGATAAAAGTGAATTTTTTTTTGTGGAAACCTGCACACAAAGGAGAGCATGTTATTGGAAGGGCAGATAAGTTAGCGAAAGAAACATTGAATACAATTGAAATAAATTTTGTGGTACCTTTGGGCAAATGTGAACTTAAATTTCAAATTAGAAAAGGAAGTTTTTAGGAACTGATAAAACCTTTCATAACAAAGTGTAAAAGAAATGAATTTGTTTCAGAGTAGGGATAAAAGTAAATACTGTCCTCAAGTCTGAAAGGAAGGAATCATTATAAAAGGATTAAGACTTGGACATGTTACTTTGAATCAATATTGTTATCATATTGGCTACCATAAAACAGTAAATTGTCATCAACGTGGTACTAAAGAAACATTAGAATGTCTATTGTTTGAAAAAGTAAGTTAAGGCAAAATTCGATTTATCATAAATTCTAGTAGTGTACAAAAGTAAAATCATAATAAATAAAACTAGAACCTCCATCCAGCAGATGGCAGCAATGGATTGTTATTCATGATCTCAGTCTGCCTGTATTTGAAATAAGAAGATTCAGAACTTAGTAAAACTCCACCTCACCAAGCAACATTACCTTGGAAATGATAATGGTGCATGGAGGATGATTTAAAACCTAATGCCATTTTTACCGAGCTGGTGGTGCCTGACTATGTAGCAAGCCAAGAAGCAACCATGGATAGAGTGTCTATTCAGTATTTTAAAAGTGGAAAGTGATTTTCTTGATGAAAAATCTGCATGGTTTTGTGAAGTTTTGAGTCTTGAGCCATTGAATAAATTATGTATGTTACGGTTTGAACCTGAGGAAGGAAGTGTGCCTCATGGGTGACTGGTTAGCAATAACTACTCCTATTGGTTAGATCAACAAAGTCGTATCCGTGCTTCTCTATTTTCGTGCTCAGATTATTTTGGTAGTAACACTGCATGAGAACACTGGCAAAATGTGTCTAACACCTTCTGAATGTGCTACATATGTTTTCACAACGTGTAATGCATGGTCAAAATTAAATGTTCTCTTACAGAACTTTTCACGCTGACAGAATTTTGGCAGTAGTGCTGCCACTAAAAATCACATTACTATAAAACCCTTGCAAAATGTATTGCTCATGCTCAAATGTGCTAGCCATGTTTGGATCACTTGTGCTCAAAGCATAATGTGTGCTTTCAAATTGTATAGTGTGCACACACTGAATTTTTCCAGTAATCTAATTCCATATAAGCACTCCAATACTAGGAACAAAACTACAAACCACTAACAACAGTTTTCGGCATTTCATTTGAGTCAAAAATAACCAGTTACACCTGGCACCGTGCCATCACCCTGTATAGCAGGTAAAATAATAACAGTTTCACAAGCTAGAAAGTAAGAGTAGGCTGGATGTTGACCAGGCTGTTTTCAGCAAGAGTGAATAAGCTTTGAAGATACAATCAAGGTGTGAAAAAAGTACCTTGATGAACTCCTAAACCTGGTGGAAACACACTCCTTAGAAGTACTAGATGGAGTTGAGCACATCACTGTTGCCGAGGTTTCTGTTGTGGCTAAACAACTCTGTACCAACAAGTTCATAAAGGTGAATATGACCCAATTACAAATCCTGAATTTTTCTTAGGGATGTTTTTCCTAAAACACTTCTTCAGATGAGATTAGTGTCTCAGGACTGTCAAACTGGAGTGGTGGTCCATATTTTTCAAAAGGAGAACAAAAGAGTACGTTCTGTCATGGGAGAAACACACTTGTCAAAGCAGGCACTCGGAGAGTTAAAGATGTGATGGCAGAAGTAGTATTCTTTATTACAAAAAATACAGGACCGTCTCAATTCAAAGAAATGAGCCCAGAATCAAGTGTGAAACCCATTTTATTACATTTCTTATCATTCTGACCTTGTGTCTAACCCGCTATATCCGAACCACAGGATCATGGGGGTCTGCTGGAGCCAATCCCAGCCAACACATGGCGCAAAGCAGGAAACAAACCCCGGGCAGGGCGCCAGCCCACCGCAGGACCTTGTGTCTAATCATTCCTCATTATTCTCCTGACTCTAAGGACTCAGCCACCTCCCATCTAGGCCCAGTTCAGACACCAATATCTTTCATAGGGTTCATGTACAGCCACCTGGGGCCTCATGCATAATGCCGTGCATAGAATTCGCACTATCACATGATGTAAGCACAAAAGCCGAAATGAGCTTACGCACAGAAAAATCCAGATGCAGGAATCTGTGCGTACTCCAACTTCCACATTGGACACATAAATCCCGGTCAGCGTGAAAAGTAACGCACGTGCAAGCGCCTGCTGTCCCGCCCCAACTCCTCCCAGAATTACGCCTCTTTGAATATGCAAATCAATATAAACAGCCCTTAAGCTCAGTGTTCTGTGAAAAGACAAAGGGAAAAGCACAGGGGAAAATATAAGAATTTCAGCGAATACCAAGTAGAGGCAAAGGAAAAACATTTTTAACAGTGGTATAATCAACAAAAGGAAGCTGATCGAGTGACATAGCGTGTTGGAGAAACTTGAAAGCACAAAGTGCCCGAAATAAAAAAGAAGTCACATATCAAAGTCTCCGTGAAAAGGCAAGTTGTAGCCCACCATCTGAGTGTCATATGGAAGCTTATTAGGGTACAGACAAAAAAAAATTAGACACACAGTGGGAAAAATGCACTAAATGTCAACTTTAATCCAAATTTCCACTTTAATCACATAGTTTATTTTGTCATTAAAGTAGAACATCATAAACTTCATCTTAAATTCATTTAATTTACTAGTTTCCCAAATCCCATTGTAACTAAAGTAGCATGTTAAATGCTTTGCTTTGTATTTGATCTTCAATGTGCTCTATGTGTGTGAATCACTACGTGCTTCCGTTCTTTCTCTTCCTCCGACAGGACACAGAATCCATTACATTTGTGATATTACAGCTCTCTGAAAAATTAAAATACCGAGATGTATGATGATTGGAATGAAAGCATGTTATTAAACATGGGAACACGGTGGCGCAGTGATTGTTCATGTCTCATACAAGATGTTGCTGTGCCATGCGCGACCTTCGATGAAATAATTTATTGTAGCAGTACTGTCTCTTTCAAACGTACTAACCTCCAATTCCTGTCCTTACTTTTCTTTCTCCAAGTAACCGATCGCCACACAATCAGCTCTGTAATAGACGTTAAGCCATCTTTAAGCTTACAACGACGATTCTTCAAAACTTTTAAGGAACATTGAAATATCTTCATAGTACGTGTTTAATTATTCTATCCATCTATCCTTCCAGTGTCGTGCCAGCCTCAGCAAATATACAGCGTGAGGCAGGAACAATACGTGAACTTGCTAGCGCTGCGGCACCATGTCCTCACATGTTTAATTATTAACAATACAGATTATTTAAATGAAGTTAAAGTTTTATCTGTATAATATAATCAACATATTTTGCTACATTTCATCTTAAAAGTATCATCATCATATGTAAATACGCGCTTTATAAAGTGGCGCAGGTTGTGTAATATTATAACTGTAGTGCAAGTTTACAGTGGGGTAATTGTACTTATAAGTAGAAACAGTTCTACAAGGAGTACTTGATGGACTGATTGACTGTTTCTGAACCGCGAGGTCTGTACAGGAAAGGCTTTGAAATGTTTTGCCGTGGCTGAGGCAGCGTGTGCTTGATGCGGTACACAGATAGTTCTCTTTCCAATCAGCTGCTGCTGTGATTCCCCACTCAGATACAGTGATATAAATACTTTGAGTGGTGCAGTGAGAGTAATATGGAAAAAGATGATCCGCTGTGGCAGCTCCTAATGGGAGCAGCTGAAAGAAGAAGAAGAAGGTGCAGTGAGAGTTACAACGCTAAAGCAGCTATGGTATTCGGAATACTATGGCTATTCTGTGGACCATTATATTACAGGTTAATTACAATCAGATGCATTACACTAATAAACAATATGCAGTTAATTTTAGTGTATTTATAAAGTCGCGTCAGGGATGTGGATCTGATAAAGAAAGCTAAACCACACAGGAAGAGTAGCACTGCTTTGACACTGTGTGCCACCAGTCTGCAAAACCGAGAGGAGAACTTGCGTACGACAGGGTATGAGGTACCGTGGAAATGTGCATGGCTTTACGCCAAGTGTAGGTTTTATACATCGCGATTTGAATGTGAAAACGTTCTTACGCAACATTTCTGTGCATATGCACTGTTTATACATGAGGCCCCTGGTCTGCCACCAATATCTTATCCAGCGTCCAGCTGCTGTCTAAAAACATTGGTGGTTTCTAGATGCAGCTCCAGAAAAATAAAAATACAGATGTAGGCCTTTATTGGCTAATTCTTTCATGGTCTAAGATTAACAGTTACAATTAAGTGCTTTCCTAATCTAGTAGAGGTTATGCTATTGCATTGCTTCCCAGACTCTGTCCTGAGGACACACAGTGGCTGCAGGTTTTTGTTCCAACCAGATTCCTAATCAGTGACAACACCTGGTAACACCTGATCTCATTTAATTAGCTGGCATTTTTTTCTTTTATTCTACATTCAGAAATGCACAGCAGCATGATTTTTACATTTATAAGACAGTTAGAAATACTTCTGCTTTTGCTACAGGTTTAAATGCGTAACTCTCTTTGGTTGATTTCATTATATTTTGCCCTTTCTCTGTTCAGTTTCCCCCTTCATTTTATCTTATTAATGACAATTAAAATCAAGCAGAGCAGACATCCAGGCAAACAACACTGAATAATCAAAGGCTGCAAGTACTTTAGCGTCAGGCACACTAATTAGTAAATAATGGATTAATTAAACAATTAGATCACCAGGAATGAAACTGAACTGAAAATAGTGTTAAAAAGAAAAAAAATACATTATTTCCATATAACTGCTTGGTACATTTTAATATTTTTAACAAACTTAGTTTTCTAATTTTTATATTGTTCCCAAATCACAGAACTTGGGAAATAACAGTTCACTTAATTAGCCCAGGAGTCCAATTAAAAGCAGAAGCTGGTTGGAACAAAAACCTGCAGCCACAGTGAGTCCCCAGGACCGAGGTTGGCAAGTACTACGCTATTGTATAGATTTTATCATTCATAGTTCCAAAATTCAAGAAAAAACACCCTGCCTCCTTTGGAAAACCCATAATTGGGTACTGGAAAAGAGGGTGCTGTTATCCAAGAGGACCAATGCAGATCCACGCTTTCCTGGCTGTAGAACAGATGATGAATTCTTTACACTTGCATAAATACAATATTTGAGGTTCTTGTAAAATTGCCACTCTTATCTACATATTATTAGTGGATCTGAGAAAAAAAAACCTTATGACTGTGTCACCAGCACTATCCTGTGGGAGTTTCTTCAGAAATATGTGGTCAAGTGCTATTTGGTCCCTGCCTTTGAAGATCTAGAAGTGTGTTTGCAGATTTTTTTTGTTAAGTCAAGTGCATTCAATATAGGTGTTGCACCTTCGGCATGATCCATCTTGCCTCCTGTTGTGTACAGCCAAGGCTTGGACAGTATCCAGCTTGGGAACTTATGGGTTGTATCTGTGACATTGGCAGATGATGTTGCATCTGCGACTTGTTCAGACTGTGATCTCCAACATGCATGGAAATGTTTCACAGCTGAGCATGATATGGCTGGGAAAGGAATCAGCAACTCCAAGTCTATGTTTGTGGTCCTTTTCAGAAGGTTTGTTTGTGTTGATGTAAAGAGTGTGCAGCTGACCTAAGTGAAGGAGTTCAAATTCATTGGTGTCTTGTTCATGAGTGAGAACAGATAATTATGAGATTGACCAACAAAGAAAATGTTATAGGCCACAGTTTTAAAGTGGCAGGTAAGTCTACAGATAAACAAATTTGGTTTTAAACTTGCTATGCTAACAAACTGTGTGAACAGAAGGAAAGGTTGAGATTGTGAGTATAAGCTGAAAAAAATGATTCCCCTCCACAGGACTGCTGGCCTAAAGTTCTCAAAAAAATGGTGAGGAGATCATCAATAGGGTAGGACATAAAGGAAGAATCTCTTCTTCTCCAGATCAAAAGTGAGGTGATCTAAGCATGTAGTTTGTACAGGGTGGTCCAGATCTAATTATGCAATTTTCACTACGCTATGCCTTATTAAGTTTATTACGTCGAGCCTGTATCCAACTGAATGGAGGACAAGTGGGACATTACATGGAAAATCAGTGAATTAATTCAATGTAAGTCCATTTTCGTTTATTACAAGATATTTCAAACTATTCTTTTGTCTTGTATTATTTTCCTGGATTGCATTAAAAGTTGCATAATTAGATCTGGACCACCCTATACACCTCTTTGTGCCTCTCACAGGAGGTTTACAAGACAAAGCCCACTGGGACAAGATCCAGCACAGGCACAAGATGTAAAGATGTGGTGGTCTTGTCAGCCTTGCAACCTACAATAGGATAAGTGCAGTGAAAATAAATCAATGAATTTTTTTTTCAGGTAGTTGTCATTTAAAAAGTAGACAAAAAGTAACAACTCAACAACTAACTCAATCCAACTTATATATGTTCATCATGTAGTATCTGCTTTATGCATTTTTATACGTTTGGGAAAAAAAAAATAAAATGAAGAACTGAAAGACTAATCTGCTTAGTACACAAAATATTTAGATGATGTCCTCAGAACATGTAAAGTTTACAATATTCTACAAATTGAATGGAACAGAATGACAGTACTAAAATGAGACAGAATTAAGTAAGTTTCATTAACAGTAAGGATCTTGACAGGTTATAGTTGTTTATAGCGTCAATTTATATTAACTCAATTTACGAAAAATCAAAAGGACAACCGATTTTTGAGGAAGGTAATCAAACAAATCTGGGAACTTGAAAATTTTGTTTTGTGCCATATTGCTCAACACAGAGAAGTGTGTTTCCCACATGATTTGCTTTTTGTGTGTCAGCTGCTTTAAAGCTAGTCTGGGGCTTTCCCAACTTCTGTTTAGTCAGATTAACTACTCCAGTTTTCTACTGGCCATTGCATTAGTGTGCATGTGAAAAAAAACTGTGAAACATTTATTTGTTTGTCTTCTTGAAACTATTTTACCTTTTTAATCAAAGACAATTGAGTTTTTTCTTGTAATATGACATATTTCTAGAAGAGTTTCAGCACTCCCCATGAAAAGGCTTCATATGATACATTTTATGAGTCTACCAAGTGACTTTTAAAAATTGAGGCCTGAACCTGCAACTGTAACCTTTCCCACCTCCTTGGCTATTAGACTGCAGTTCTAGCCACATTTTTGCAGCATCTCTCCCATGAACAGTACAACTGCTTTTGCATCTTGTGATGAGAGGTTGGTGGCAAAACAAGTTAAAAAAAAAAAAAATGATGAAGTTCAGAGGTTAAAGGGAACAATGACAAAAAAAAAAAAAAGGAGTCAGAAGGTGGAAGAGCTAGTGCCACTTTGGGGAGAAGGAAGTCAACTGTGAAGTGACCCCAAGATGAGCAAACAAGCAAGACATCACTTGTGAGGTAGGGTCGAACCTGCAGAGTTCCCTAGGACGGAAGTGGCCAACCACTTGGAGTGGACCTACCTCGTGCTTGTTACGTGTTCTCATTGTACTGGCTCATAACTATCAACACTCCTGGGCTCAAGAGGGTTAAGGCAACTGCAGCCAACCCCGACTGTCATATCTCTCCACAAAACCAAATGTTCCGATTACTCTTGCATCTTGATACTAGACATAAAATGAACATCTTGTGCTCCTTAGTTTGTGTGTTAAATACTTACTGAATCACAATGACATTGCATGCTTAAATGCTCATGTTTTGTGTGTGATACTGTACGGGTGCAAGTCCCAAGGATTAACTTAAAAAGAAAGTCAAATTCTCAAGTAATTAATCTTGTGAAAACTGTACAAGCAATCTAAACCAGTTCCAATAAAGACAAACAAGAGATCAGCTCTTTGCAGCATTCTGTTAAATGTATTGACAAATTTTATATTATTATTAACAACTGAATTGAAATTAACTGTAAACAGTTATTCCATACAAGGACTTCTTAAACACAGCACATACGGTACTTAAACTTTAAGAGGTGCAATTGTCTTACTCAAACACAAGTATAACCTTGACAATAAATTGACATTTCTGGTACAGCTTAAAAAGATCAGAAAGACTGGTCAAATCAACAAAGAGAAAAGTAAACAGCAGCACCAAGACTTGGTCATCACTTCAACTCAAAAGCTACCTGCTCTATGGACGTGAGAAGGCCTGTTTCTTACAGAAAAACGAAGGATGGCACAGTTGCTTTCCAAGATACTGTACACTAAGTACCTCTGTGGAATAATAATAATACAAATAAAAGAAGACAATTTCTTACAATGAGTGGTAAAGGGTCAGAAATATAAAGAACACCCCCCACAATTCCAGGCAAAAGAATTCTAATGATCCAGCAGAAAAACAGTCAATGATTTAACTATTTGCATTATGGTTTATATAATGAACATTAAATTACACATGAAGGTATGGCAAATACCTTCAAAATTGTAATAAAAACAAATGGCTACAACAAATTAAGCTACAGTGTTACCTTTGAATATGAATATGTAAGCAAGTCTAGCCAGAATGGGTGTCAGTATCGACATGAACCCAATTCTGTCTCAATAATGTCTGTCAAATGCCCTTTCTAGCCAACATAAAATTCTACAGAACCTCAGAAAATGACATATCCATGTTATAGTTTAATAAAAAGGCTTGTATTTTAACAAAAGAATGGCTAGAGCTGGAGATGGAATAGTCGCAGAGGTTCAGCATTTGTACCCCCATCACTAAAGCAAGTGCTGAAGAAAGGATAGATGGGGCCATTGAAGCTGCTACAGAAGGAGAAGAGCAGCTCCATACCCTCGGCATTGTAGAAGAACACTTTCCCCTCCTCATAATCCAGGAAAACACCCACGCGTTGCAGCAGATACTTGATGTAAAGTGGGGTCCACGGCTGTGTCCCTGCCCAGTACTCATTCTTGTTTCGTAAACGGATGGTTAGATAACCATTTTCAGGACACAGTTTGACT
Organism: Polypterus bichir lapradei; assembly: GCA_026402145.1. Taxonomy (NCBI): domain Eukaryota; kingdom Metazoa; phylum Chordata; class Cladistia; order Polypteriformes; family Polypteridae; genus Polypterus; species Polypterus bichir. The sequence continues at coordinate 43,951,121 of JANRMT010062861.1, read as the reverse complement.
CTTGCCTTCCGATCAACAGACTCAGCTGCCACACCAAGGTCCCATTTGGTCTTGTTACCAACATGTACTTCCCAATAATGTCTACCACTACTAAAGCTCTGAGCTGCAAGGACATTCACACTCTGTATAAATCGTCTGGGGTGCTGGGTGCTGCAAACTTTATTATTGCACTCCACTACTGAGAGTTGGTCTGATGACAGGATCAAGTTAGGATGAGCAGTATCAGGATCAAAAGTCAGGTGTGTCAGGCCTGCAAAATTGAACAAAGTCATAAAGTGTTACATGTAGCAAGAAAAAAATTGCATGAAAATCTATATAGACTGCTTGAATTGCACTATATATTTCTAGCAGCTAATAATTACAGGAGGTAGGCCCCATTAGCCAAATGAACTATTGTTAAATTTACCTGGTTTAACAAGCTTTATCATTTTCTTCCAGACAGCAAGTTGTAGGGGTCCACTATATTTACTGATAAAAAAGGGCACATCTACCTTTGGTTCTTTTCCAACCTCTGCTACAGACCTTGAGAAAGTAATAAAAATAATCAAATGTGAATTTCTGTTATACAGCCCAACTGGTCTAACACATTCCATAAGGATATATGCCAAAACTGACAGAAAATGCAAAATTAACTATGTGAACTGATGTCCCAAGAGGTCTTCTCAAATGCATTCTGTCTACCCTCTGCTTCCCAAATGGGAATGTAAGTTCATAGAATAATCACACCATGAGAAATAATGCATATTAGTTAAATATCTAGAATGTGAGCGGTGAGACATCTGGGACTAGCATTTCATTACACTCATTACATCCAAGAAAGAAATCTAAAATGTTTTAGTCAACTACTTAGATTAGATTAGATAGAACTTTATTTGTCCCTAGGGAGAAATTTGGATTTTTACAGAAGCTCTTTCAATAAATAAATATATACAAACACACACACTATCGTATGAACAGAATGACTAAAAAATAAAGAAAAATTTTAAAAGCAAAAAAAGAAAAACTTCTGAACTTGTCAGTCTCAGTGAGGAACTACAAGAAGTGTATAGCTGTTGGTATAAAGGAGCCCCCAGTTGTGTTTCTTCACACACTTCTGCCGAATAATTTGTTGTCTGAAAGTTCTCAGTGTTAGTGTGCTAGAGGTGGTAGTGGGTCAATGATGGTTTGGGGAGACATAGCCTTGGAGGGTCACACAGGCCTTCACATGCTAGACAATGGCACCCTGACTGCTGTTAGGTACCAGGATGAAATCCTCAGAGCCATTGTCAGACGTTACGCTGGTACAGTAGGCCCCGTGTTCCTCCTGGTGAAAGACAATGCTTGACCTCATGTGGCCAGAGTGTGTAGGCAGTTCCTGGATGACAAAGGCATTGATGGCATTGACTGGCCTGCACAATCCCCAGACCTGAATCTAACTGAGAACCCCTGGGACATTATGTATTGGTGCATCTGACACTGCCAGGTAGCGCTACAGACTGACCAGGAGTTCACTGATGCACTGATCCAGTTCTGGGAGGTGATCCCCCAGGACACCACCCGCTGTATCATCAGCAGCATGCCAAGACGTTGTTGGGAGTGTATGCAGGCACATGGGGGCCGCACACACTACTGAGCTACTTTATGAGTTGCCGAGATGAAATTCACACAAGTTGGATCAGCCTGTAATTTCAATTTTTGACTTTGAATTTCAGTGCAGCGTTGAATCTAGCGCTCAATGGGCTGGTGATTTTGGTTTCCATTGACCTTTGTTATATCATTTTCTTCTCTATAAATTACACAGTATAACTCAGTAAAGATTTTCCACTTGAATATGTTGTTCATTGAGATCCGATTATGCGATTTAAGTGTTCCCATAATTTTTTTTAGCAGTGTATTACAGAAATTTTAAAACCATCCTTGTTTTACATTTCAGTTGGCCAACAATCTGAAAACCTTTATATAACTAGCCAATATTAATTTGGGGGTGGCAGCACAGTGGAACAGTGTGTAGCGCTGCTTTCACACAGTTAGGAAACCTTGGTTCGCTTCCCGGGTCCTCTTTGTGTGGAGTTTGCATGTTCTCCCTGTGTCTGTGTGGGTTTCCTCCAGGTGTTCCAGTTTCCTCCCACAGTCCAAACACATGCAGGTTAGGTTGACTGGCAATTCTAAATTGTCGTCTTGTGTGTGTGTGTGCACCCTGTGGTGGGCTGGCACCCTGCCCAGGGTTTGTTTCCTGTCTTGTGCCATGTGTTGGCTGGGATTGGCTCCAGCAGACCTCCCGTGACCCTGTAGTTAGGATACAGCAGGTTGGATAATGGATGGATGGATATTAATTTGTTAAATATTTTGACAACAGCAATTGCAGCAACTTAGCAAAGTCTCTGGAGTTTATTTTACTGGGTTGAAAGACAGCTTGCTACATTTACAACTAAAATTACTTGTAACAATTAACATTATTCCTTCATAGTAGAAAAAGTACTGTCAGTGACTGACAGTCAATGTCAAATTTTATTCACGGGTGTCATTACTTCTGCATCTTTATACATTTTTCCATAAAATATTTCATAATAGGCACATTCTTAATTAAGCTTAAAAAATTCTGGGTTGAGGAGAGCTACAGCTAATCTCTATAACACTAGGAACAAGGTGGAAAAACAGCCTTTGACAGGACTCCAGTCTATTGCAGGGCACACATCTACACCAAGTCACACTGCAGACAGTTTTAAAGTTGCAGTTAATGTAATCTGCACGTTTCTGGGTTGTGGGAGGAAAACCCATACAGACACAGAGAGAAAGTACAAACTCCACTCAGAAAACAACATAGAGTGTAATATAAAAACAGGACACAGTTACTGTATTTCCACACTGACCCAATTTTAAAATAAAAAATAAGCAGACATTGGTCTTCAGTTTAGGTCAGGCAGTCTTGCTTATTCAACAGGGAAAAAAGGCTAGTTTGAGAAGGTGTTTAATAAACCCTTCCCTATATGGCGGTATTAGTAAAACAACAATTTGTTGTAATAACAACTTACCTAATATTCAAGTCTGCAACCTGAAACAAAAATTAAACTATGGTTAGTGACTTAAATAAATAAATAATATGCATTATTGTGTAAAGAGCACATTGTCATCCTGATAATTTACCACTTTACCATGCAAATGAAGCCCCATCCTTAAAGTACAAATTTATTTTTTGAGCACAACTCTAAACATAAGCTAACCAGCCATACAGACTCATAGCCATTAAGATGAAGGGATACAAAGATAACAGAAAAGCTCAAATCCTTATATATAATTTGATACTATCCGTATGTATGGTGTTTGCGTCAATACCCCGTATGTATGGTGTTCACGTCAATACCTCGACTCAATACAAGTTAGAACCATGCAATAGGAATCTGCCTCTGTAGTCAGAACATAATGTGGCAAACGCGAACACAGTATTGCATGATTGGCTAAGAATGTTCGAATGCTTGCTGGATGGCCGAGTATAGTAAGTCGGTGTTGGTTTGAGCAGATAACAGTAAGTTCAGTTGGTTTTTGGAACGTTGGTTTGGTGGGGTGTACTTTCCAGGACTAACATCGTCAACTGACTTAAACCCTTCAACAGCTCCAGAACCATAAGTAATTTAGAATGTATCGCCGTTTGCTTGGTACGTCGAAATCTATCTTTGGGCAGTTCAGTTTTGGCATCAGTCCTTCTGACATCTGTTGGCAAACTGAGTAATGACGGCTGGGAATTAACAACAGGCATTGTTTAAATTTTAGCCGATCTCAGATCTAAAATGACCACTCCAACATAATTATTACTCTGACTCTGATTAGAGTTGTAAAACAGGATTTGTTTTGAAAATTTGTTTGCAGGAAAAAATCAAATGAGGTGTGCCGAAGACCCGAGTTCACATCTTGCAGCCCCGTTTAAACAGGCAGCTCTTCATTACATCGGCTGAAAAGGTCTATTTTAAGCACAAATCAATGCCATAATGATAAAATCATTTCAAGTACTTAAAAAAACCAAATAATTCTTTGCAAAGAAAGTATGGATTTCACAAACGTAGAATTTGTAGCCCAAGTCGATCGGGCTCCCAGTCACTAGTTACAAATTATTTCTGGTATTCAAGCTTTACATAATTTCATGTAAATCTGTCAATACTCTGCGGTGGGCTAGCGCCCTGCCTGGGATTTGTTCTGGCCTTGCGCCCTATGCTGGCTGGGGTGGGCTCCAGTGGACCCCCGTGACCCTGTGTTATGATATAGCAGGTTGGATAATAACTGACTGACTGGCTGACTCTGTCAATACTTAACTCATTATGGTTAGCAACATATTTTTTTGCTTAAAGGAATCAAAAAAGTGGCAATACTTCAACTATTGTAGGATTTCAGACAATTTACTGTAAGGGCTTGTTTATACTTCACGCTCAGAACGCGCACACGCATGCATCATGGTTGCCACGTGTTCTCAGCGTTCATTTGATGCGTCCTCCGAACAGGCCCTCAGAAATTAATGCGACGCATGCACGAGTTGCAGTACCAGCAAAAAGGGGAGGCACAGTGTGATAAAAGTTGGAATGTAATGTCAGAGTCTCTGTTTACTATCAAAATGCAACAGAAAGCAGCTTTGAGGATCCTACGGGATTGATGTGTGCGCTTCGATGTTTGATGAATGGTTTGATGTGGTGAAGCAAAATGCCAACATACAGTTGCATTCGTGGTGCTTTTATATTCAAGTGCCGCATATTCCAGATCGTAATGACATGATACATTTTAAAAGCCTCACATACCATCTTTTGTTCCATCTTTTTTTTCTGGGGCTTCCTCCTGACCTGACAGCAGCAATCTCCACACAGATCACATTAAACGTGTGATATTCCAACTCTCTGCACATTTAGAATCCTTAGATTTATACTTGATATCACTTTCATGATGAAATGCATTATGGTATGTACCGTTTTTACTCGTATACCACATGCCCTCATGTAAGACGCGCACCCTAATTTTTACAAAGAAAATCGTGAAAATCATTTTGCCCAGTGTATGACGCGTGTTGTGATTGTATAGGAAGCGTTTAGAGAGAGAGCGCGAGCGAGAGAGAGTGTGCAAGCAAACAAGAGAGAGACAGAGCGCAAGCAAGCGAGCGAGAGAGAGCGCGAGAAAGCGAAAGCATGAGCAAGCGAGTGAAAGAGAGCGCGAGCAATCGAGTGAGAGAGCCCAAACAGAAGTAAACATTATAGTTTAATTTCGTTTAAATAATGAATACTGTTAATAATTACACACATGGGGGTGACACAGTGGCGGAGCGGTAGTGCTGCTGTCTCGTAGGGAGTCACAACACTGGTATTCCCTGCCTGAAGTTTGCATGTTTTCCTGCTGGGTTTTCACAGTGCGCTCTGGGTTTCTTCCAAAGATATGCAGATTTGGTGACACTAAAATGACACCAGTGTGTATGTGACTGCTTGAATTCACCTTGCGATGAACTGATGCTCCATCTAGGGATTGTTTCTGCCTCGTGCCCAATGCTTGCTGGAATAGACACATCCCTGAATTGATGGATGTAATAATTAAACATCATTTTGTTGTAGTTTTGTTGTAGAAATGTTGTAGTTTATTATGATGAGTACTTGAGTAGTCTTTTCACCAAATACTTTTTTACTCTTACTTGAGTCATTTTTTGGAGGACTACTTTTTACTTCTACTTAAGTAATATTATTTTGAAGTAACGCTACTTTCACTCGAGTACAATTTTTGGCTACTCTACCCACCTCTGCACATTTGGCTAATTTGGAATCACCAAGTAACCCTATTATATAAATGATATAATCTGTCCATTTCCCTTTTTAAATATGTCCTTGTTTCCTGTGAGCTTGCTAGAAGTGAAAAAAAGCCTAAAATCACTAGAGGCTTAATAAAAATCTTGTATCATCAACTCCACTAAATACAGTAGCTTGCTTTAGTCATTCAGGCATATACCAGATGGGCGATAACACAAGTCAGGAGAGCTAGCCGAGTAAAATATACCCCATTACTTATACTGTACACACACTAGTAAGAAGCCTGTATTAGCACTTTTAAAGTAATATTCAAAGAAACTTAATTGGGCCAGGAATAAGTCCATATTAGTGAGATCACTTTGTGTCTATTTGAATCAACCAAATGTTTCATTTTTTTTTTACCTTATCCTTGCTCAGTTTTTCAGTACTCCAGAGGAACAAGGTCAGTAAATTGAAGTGCACATACAAAGTCAACATGCTTAATCACAGTGCTTACACATCAGGCTATAGAGAAAATGCAATATTTTGACTCCAACATATAATGCAACATCCAGAAATAAAAAAGTACATTTTTAAATGAAAATGCTGTTAAGAAATTTTAAAAAGTGTAATTGTACCCTTTTCCTTCATCTTCCCTCTGTGTTGTTCCCAATTTGTTCTCTGTCAAATTCATCTATAACTTTTGTGACTATGTCACTTTTGATAGGTGCCCTAAGCAGGAACATCTATGTGGCTTCCTAGCTTTCCACTCACCTCCACCATCAAGTTCTCTTTAATGGCATCAAGCGTGTTTCCTATCATGCTAATTTTCTCCTCAGCCTGCCTCGCAGCCTCCTTCAATTCCTGCATGTGTTTCTCCAGTTTGTTCAGCATTTCATCTTCTTCCTTTCTTAGTTCTTCCAGTACTGCCTGCTCTTCATTATATAGGATCTGGTGTAGGGCACGGAATTCATTTTGTACTTTCTGCTTGAGCTCGGAGGAACTTCTCTACAAAAGAGACCACAGGTTTCAGAAGAAATGATCTTGCATATTTAAAAAAAATGTTTTACTGAAGTGTTCTTACTAAAAATAGAAACATACTTAAAGAAAGGAAAACAAATGAGGATGAGAAATGAATGAAGATTATATTGTTCCAGATAATCTTTTTATTGCCCATATGGGCAGACTATCAAGGACAAGTGGGCTTCAAGCACATAAAAGAGGAACACACTATGCAACATATTCAAGTAGAAAATGACTCTCTCAGACGAAATCTGAAACAGTGAGGAGAGGAGGAGAGGTTGGGAGCATGCGCTGATGGTGCACTGCCACACCCACCACATGACAAACCACCTGGATTGGGACCCAAGTGAAGTGACACCTCAGCACCACACTGGAACAGTGTAAGGTTTTTTAAAGTGGCTGGAGTGCCAATCCTGCCACCAATCTGTACATTTTCCCTGTAAATTGGTAGGACCTGCTTGCATATTAACGTCATACCCAGTGAACTAGCCTGTAATTGAAATTGAACAGAGTATTTCTCTTTCTGTTTTAAAGATTGACAACATGCAGTTATGAGCGGTTTTGGGATGGACAGATTATAGTAATTTGTTGATCCAACCATCCTCTAAACTCACTTATCATGGGCAGGAAAAGGCAATGGGTTAAACAGGAACAACCATGGATGGAGTGACAGCCAATTGCAGGGTGAACACACACATGTACATCAGGGGACAATTTAGCATTGCCAGTTCACCTAACCTGCATATCTTTGGACCAAGTGAGGAAACTGGAGCAAACCCCTGCAGACACACATCCATACTCCAAACAGGGAGGACCAGGGATGTGACCTCTGGACTCCTTACTATGACGCAGCAATACTACTGTGTCACTATACTATGCACCTAATTAGTTAATTAACACATTTACATTAACTGTGGCTTCAAAAATGGAGGAAACAATACCCTTTATTTTAAATTTAGTGCCCTTAACATAGTGCATTTGTGATCCAAATGTCATGAATTTTTTGTGCATACAGCATTTTTGCCTTTCTAATGTAAGGAAAAATTTAATATGGAATCTATGAAAAGTTTTTTTTTTTTTTTTATACTTGAGGCCCCAGGTGTTTGTGACTTTTAATTTTTTTTTTAAATTGTGACATTTGAAATTTTTTAAATTTTAATTAATCTGATTCATTTGTTAAATATTACTCTTTAGTAAGTTTTTAAACCAGTGTGACCACCAGTGTGCTCCAGCAGCCCCAAACGCCCAACACAACAGACAAGAGACAGAAGTACAGCAATATGCATGTTTATTTATAGTTAGAAACACTTTCCTTGCGTTTCCCCACAAATGCACAGTCCCAGCACACAGTACAATACACTGTTAAATACAGCAGTTCTTCTTCCTTCTGTCCTTCCGCCTTCACTTTTCCTCAGGCAAGAAGCAGCAGCCGCAGTGGCGGGGGCAGCATCCTTTCCCTTCCAACTCTGGCCCCTCGAGTGAGGTGAATCAACTCCTTATATGTTGCACCTGAGAGCACTTCAGGTGGCTCATCAGCATTATTTGGAAGTACTCTCAAGTACTCTGGAAACACAGATTAGAGCTCCGCAGCTGCCCCCCATGGAACCCAACAGGGCAGTGCCAAATTGCAACTCCCATGGAGGCCTGCAGGAACCCGAGGTGCCGCTGCAACCCAGGGGGGCTGCCATCTAGCGCTCTGGGGTGGCAGTGCCCTATTCACGTCTGCTCCTCTGGTCCCTCCAGTACATTGGCCTCCCAGACGGAAAAGGGCCGCAGCAGTCCACCATGCCAGGTAATTATACAAATAACTTATAATGTTACAATTGCAAATATTACAAACCTAGCAGAGTGATTTTCTGACTAACTGGAATTTAAAAGCATTTTATTTGAAAAACAACTTTAAAGAGTCTTGTTTAAATGAAAATATCCTGAATTATCTGGGACTTCACTAATTTAGCAGTACATAATATTGTTTACATTTTTACTTTTAGTATTGATTTTAAGCAGTATATCTCAGTTGCTAGAGACAAAATGTCAAACAAATTTAGAATGTGTTCATGATAAAATAAATCAGCTAATTCATGGCAACATTCTTTACAAACCCTATACTGAAAGCCCTTTAAGATTACAACCCTGCCCTGCCTAACACACATTAAAATTCAAGCCCTGTGTTGTATTTTGATATTTATGAATGGCAATACTAATTTACATAAATAATAGTTAGGTAACTACTTGATGGGTATAAGTGCATTTTAAATTTGTTTTTACTGTTATATATATCATATTACAGAAAAAGGGACAATGTTGTTTACTCTAATAATGAAGTTACTTTTATTTAAAAGTGGTTGAATGTGACTTCTGTTTTAGCTGTAATATCAAATAGATATCAAGTATTGAAATACAGTCATATGAAAAAGTTTGGGAACCCCTCTCAGCCCGCATAATAATTTACTCTAATTTCAACAAAAAAAAAAAAGATAACAGTGGTATGTCTTTCATTTCCTAGGAACATCTGTGTACTGGAGTGTTTTCTGAACAAAGATTTTTAGTGAAGCAGTATTTAGTTGTATAAAATTAAATTAAATGTGAAAAACTGGCTGTGAAAAGAATTTGGTTACCCTTGTTATTTTGCTGATTTGAATGCATTTAACTGCTCAATACTGATTACTTGCAACACCAAACTGGTTGGATTAGCTCGTTAAGCCTTGAACTTCATAGACAGGTGTGTCCAATCATGAGAAAAGGTATTTAAGGTGGTCATTTGTAAGTTGTGCTTCCCTTTGACTCTCATCTGAAGAGTGACAGCGTGGGATTCTCAAATCAACTCTCAAAAGATCTGAAAACAAAGATTGTTCAGTATCCTGGTTTAGGGGAAGGCTACAAAAAGCTATCTCAGAGGTTTAAACTGTCAGTTCCAACTGTAAGGAATGTAATCAAGAAATGGAAGGCCACAGGCACAGTTGCTGTTAAACTCAGGTCTGGCAGGCCAAGAAAAATACAGGAGCGGCATATGCGCAGGATTGTGAGAATGGTTACAGAAAACCCACAGATCACTTCCAAAGACCTGCAAGAACATCTTGCTGCAGATGGTGTATCTGTACATCGTTCTACAATTCAGCGCAATTTGCACAAAACATCTGTATGGCAGAGTCATGAGAAAGAAGCCCTTTCTGCACTCATGCCACAAACAGTCGCTTGTTGTATGCAAATGCTCATTTAGACAAGCCAGATTCATTTTGGAACAAAGTGCTTTGGACTGAACAGACAAAAATTGAGTTATTTGGTCATAACAAAAAGCACATTGCATGGCGAGAGAAGAACATCGCATTCCAAAAAAAAAAAAACCCTGCTACTTACTGTCAAATTTGGTGGGGGTTTCATCATGCTGTGGGGCTGTGTGGCTAGTTCAGGGACTGGGGCCCTTGTTAAAGTCCAGGGTCGGATGAATTCAACCCAACATCAACAAATTCTTCAGGATAATGCTCAAGCATCAGTCACAAAGTTGAAGTTACGCAGGGGTTGGATATTCCAACAAGACAATGACCCAAAACACAGTTCGAAATCTATAAAGGCATTCATGCAGAGGGAGAAGTACAATGTTCTGGAATGGCCGTCACAGTCCCCTGACTTGAATATCATCGAAAATCTATGGGATGATTTAAAGCATGCTGTCCATGCTCGGCAACCATCAAATTTAACTGAACTGGAGAGATTTTGTATGGAACAATGGTCAAAAATACCTCCACCCAGAATCCAGACACTCAAAGGCTATAGGAGGCGTCTAGAGGCTGTTATATTTGCAAAAGGAGGCTCAACTAAATATTGATGTAATATCTCTGTTGGGGTACCCAAATTTATGCACCTGTCTAATTTTGTTATAATGCATATTGCATATTTTCTGTTAATCCAATAAACTTAATGTCACTGCTGAAATACTACTGTTTCCATGAGGCATGTCATATATTAAAAGGAAGTTGCTACTTTGAAAGCTCAGCCAATGATAAAGAAAAATCTAAAGAATTAAGAGAGGATCCCAAACTTTTTCATATGATTGTTTTTAAACTAGTATTTTAATTGAATGCAAAAACTCTGGTATTGTGATATCTCTACATGCTACTATATTTTGTCTCTTTAAGAACCACTCTCAAAAGAGTATTTAGCATTTTGTCTATGTACATATTACGCATTTGAATGGCTTCTTTTGTTTTTAATTGCATGTTACTTTAACTATACTTTGTGCTTTTAGAGTGAGGAATTTTATATTTAATTGCAAGTGGTTTAACTGAGTAGTTTACGATGGGGGTATTAGCACTAACAACAGAAAAAAAAAAAATCAAGTTGCTCAGGGAAGTGAGGTTCGTATGAAATTGCCATGGACTCCTCAATCTAGCTTATTGTGCACTTATTTGCATATTGTGTTAAGTCTCATCATTAGCAGGACAGGCACTCGGATCATATCTCTGATCTTTAAGGCATTCATACTTGATAGCAGGAGCAAAGAAGCCAATATAGCAAAACAGTGCCACCCTGTGCATGTAAAGTAGGCACACTCTTAGAATCAAGAAACATATTTCTTGATTTTTTATAATATCATCAGAAATGATTGAACTAACAATTAAAATGAAAAAAGACATTTCTGAGATTAATACACAGTCAATATCTGAACCATTACATTGTTTGTATGAGCAAATATTCCTCAAGACACAAACCCTGTTGTGGAGACACAACCGAGTACATGAATACAGCCGTGGCCAAAAGTTTTGAGAATGGCACAAATATTAATGTTCACAAAGTTTGCTGCTTCAGTGTTTTTAGATATTTTTGTCAGATGTTTCTATGATATACTGAAGTATAATTACAAGAATTTCATAAGTTTCAAAGCTTTTATTGACAATTACATTAAGTCTATGCAAAGAGTCAATATTCGCAGTATTGGCCCTTCTTTTTCAAGAACTCTGCAAATCACCCTGGAATGCTGTCAATCAACTTCTGGGCCAAATCCTGACTGATGGCAGCCCGTTCTTGCATAATCAATGCTTAGAGTTGCTTTTGGTTTTTGTTTGTCTACCCGCCTCTTGAGGATTGACCTCAAGTTCTCAATGGGTTTAAGGTCTGGGGAGTTTCCTGGCCATGGACTCAAAATTTTGATTTTTTTTCCCCCGAACCAATGGTTGAGAGGATGTTTTGGTGCCATTCTTTATTCGCAAATTACAGAGGACTTGAAAAAGAAGGGCCAACACTGCAAATATTGACTCTTTGCATAAACTTAATGTAATTGTCAATAAAAGCCTTTGAAACTTATGAAATGCTTGTAATTATACTTCAGTATACTATAGAAACATCTGACAAAAAACATCTAAAAACAGTGAAGCAGCAAACTTTGTGAAAATTAATATTTGTGTCATTTTCAAAACTTTTGGCTACTGCTGTACAGTACAGGATCAAAGGGGCAGATGGCACATCCCTGTCATCTTCGTGTAGAAGGAGGGAAGGTACTTGGCTGTAGCAACAGTTACTTTTCACACACATTTTAAATTACATCTTTGGCCCCAGTATGTCCCAAAATTAGTAAAATAAACAAAAAAAATCTGCAAAGAATATGAAACCACAGTCATATGTCCTCAACATGTCCCCAAACAATCACTTATAACTAATAAGAACTAATTAGTTCACAGCAGCATCATAAACATAATTATGAACTGACAAGAGAGATCACCTGAACAGTGGAAATGTGTATTATTTACACACATACTTAAAACCATTTTTGGATCTATCAAATTATCAGATAATCAACAGAGAAGTAGTGTAACTACTGTGCCTAATCCAAGTTTGGGTAACAACAAATGATGTTGAAATTGTTGCAGTCCGTTAATATTTCACAATGAAAAGATTGTTGAACATAGATTCAGTTAATTCAAGACTAACTTTCATTAGATGGAGTATTGACAAACATTGTTTGTACAAAATAAGTGGCAACCTGGCATCACCGCTGCTCCAAAGCCCTGCATTTAAATCTTGCTGTGCACATTTCCTTGCATAGAGATTGCACCCGTACCTCCTGTGGGGCAGAACTCTCAAGGTTTTTGTCAACACAAAAAAACCAAAACAAAACACGTGGTTAAGGGATGGTCTCACCTGGCACACTGAGTGAGGGTGTCCTGCAATGATTTGGCTTTTTCTCCAGGGTCAGTTCTTGTCTTATGAAATGGCTACATCTATCCAAGTTATAAGTAATAGCATTTATCTTTTTCTTTTTGAAACAAAAAACCTCCCTGCTTCCTTACAGGGCTTGTTTTTAATATTCACGTGGGTCTGCTAAATTTTTGTTGGTACTGTAGGTAGCAAGTGTTTATGCATGTTACATGGGGACAATTATATTTTACCAATTTTTTCAATTGTCTTTGTCATCATCAGGATTCTCATACATTTCCAGAGTTCTGTTTTTATTTACTAATGAGCATGATCATAGGTCTGACACTGAAGTCTTCTCAGCTTTTCAGCATTCAGTGTTGTTTGGCCTGGAGTCTACTCTGCTTCTCATTAATTTTTATTATTAAGAAACTATTAAGGGAGCAAATGCCCTTAACTGTGTCCTGATAATACAATAGATGCATTATTGGGAAAATGGAAAAGGTGTTTAAAATCTAAAACAGTGGCATAAAATCCAAATGTTTCTAAATTTCTTATAAATGTAAATCTCACAGCACTGCAAATTTATGAAGGGTTACAAAAAAAGAAACGATAAGATCAGCTAAGTAAACAATGAGATCGATTACAGGTTAAATCACTCAATTTTCTGGCTGGTTGAAGTAAATACCTGCCGCCACAGTGGGATTGCAAGGACTTAACTTGAGAAGCACTGATGTACCATGAAGAAGCAGGAGGATTTGTGTATAACTTGGGTAAAACTTTTGCTACAATCTTACTATAAGGGAGCCACACAAAATAAGGTTACTCACCATCACAAGATTAATTTTCTCATCATCTCGTCTCATCATGCTAATGTACTCTTTGCTTTTTGCCTGTTCATTTTTTAACAACTCCTGCAGATGCTTCTGTAAGGAAGGCAAACAAAATAAAGTATAATGAAATGCTCAAACAAACACTTGTTACTATAGCTGGTTTTGGAAAATTACTAGTTACTTTAATGCCATCCACTTTCATAATCATTAACCTTCTACAGAGTTAAACTAACAGGCAGATTTCAGCTGTTAGCTTGCCTAGTCTACAGTGAGCACCCAGCGATTTATATTCAATGACTAAGAAAACCAAAACAGTTTTAAAATAAAACTGTATCTTTGTTAAAATTCTGCAATATACAGACTTTTGTCATCTATACTAATAAAAGGCAAAGCCCTCACTGACTGACTGACTGACTGACTGACTCATCACTAATTCTCCAACTTCCCATGTAGGTAGAAGGCTGAAATTTGGCAGGCTTATTCCTTACAGCTTCCTTACAAAAGTTGGGCAGGTTTCATTTCGAAATTCTACGCGTAATGGTCATAACTGGAAGGTATTTTTCTCCATTTACTGTAATGGAGTTGAGCTTGACCGCCGTGGGGGCGGAGTTTCGTGTGACATCATTATGGCGCCCACGTAATCACGTGAACTGACTGTCAACGCACTATGTAGAAAACCAGGAAGAGCTCCAAAATACGCTGAACAAAACATGCATTATATAATTGAGAAGGCAGCGAAACATTAAGAAGCGAGCGAGTGACATACTACCATATTCATCAGTACAGCTACTTCGGAAACAAAGCGAGGTATAAACCTAAACTTTAAATTAACTTAATAGACAGGCTGCCGCTGGTGCTTTTCGTGTCCACGGGTAATGCGGGATACAAGTTTAATGAGAGGACGCAGGATATAAACGAGAGTTTTGATCACTTTGTAACTAAGTTAAAATTGCAGGTGAAGGGGTGTGCTTATGCAAATTCCGAGAGACTGTGTTTGTGGGGGATTGACAGTTAAGGCGGGTGGGGGAGTCACGTCATCATCTCCCCTCCCATTTACCTCATTTCGCTCTGAGCTGAGCTCCGCGGCTAACGCCGTCTTCCGAAGCAACTTCGTCACACTACCACCAAATACAGAGAAATCCACAAGTTAATACACACTCTGTCTCTAGACTTTCTCCACACTGAATCCTCCAGGCACTACTTACAAAAGGTTACATTGACAATCGTGTTACGTTATTTTTAAAATGTTTAATTTTCTTAGCACAAGCACAGCTGAGAAGCTTCGATGCATGTGCTCCATAACGCGTTAAAAAATAATGCATTTAATCACACTTTGCATTACAATCAAAGGGGAACTTTTGTCAGTGCATGATTTCCTGGTACACCGATTACATTGATCAGCGCATCCCAATTCATTTTAGCCTCGCACCACCTTGGTTTGAGAAGAAGTATGAAAAAATATGAGGTTAACACACAAAAACAGATCACCAATTCAAGCTTTATGAATAATCGATTCGCCATCAATAATTGTTTTGGTAAAGCCATACTCAGTGTAATCCTCCTTCCATTTTATAATTTTTCCGCCACTAGCCATGATTAAATGAACGGTAAAAAAGTAAGAGCGAAGCGAGGGTGACTTATTTAGGCAGGCATATATA
>JANRMT010062861.1:43924375-43935352 GCA_026402145.1 Polypterus bichir lapradei | reverse complement strand
AGATATAGATATAGATATAGATATAGATATAGATAGATATAGATATGGGAACAACACTCATATCAATGACAAAACAATTACATTAACAATCATGTTACGTTATTTTTTACATTTTTCCTTTTCTTTTTCATACCTTCTTTAACACACTACTTCTCCGCTGCGAAGCGCGGGTATTCTGCTAGTTAGATATATTTCTGAGTAATGGGTTGCCGATTTCAAATTAACAAAATGCCCAGAACATGTCTGCAGCAACTTTGGAAATACTGTTCCTAATAAACTGATGAACCTGACCTATTTCACTACAACCACTAATAATTTTGTATTTCAGAGCCTCACCTTGAAAATGTAATGGTTTTGAGTAAAGTTAGACATTGTAGCAGAATGTGGCAAAATGTGCCACTGAAAAGGCTGTGCTCACATAAGTTCTTTCTATAAACCCACCAGTGATTCTCTCTAGTCCTTACATGGTAAATGTTCGAGGTAAAAACCAAAAACACAAGCAAAGTGACATCTAGATGGCTAGAAAAAATTAAGACTTGTCAAGGCAATGGTATCGTGTCAAAATAAATGTCTTAAGAATAACATTTGATTTGATATTGTGGTTCACATATTTGGGTATGGCATGCTTGGCATTTACAATTAGACAATAGTTTCAACTTATTTTAGTTATTCACTTAGATTCACTTAACACTAAAATCCCTGAAGCCTACGAAAAAACTCCTGTTATCCCGGCACACCTAAAATTCCTTCACACCTCTCCAGCAGCATCTTCTGTTCTGTACTGAAGTGACTTTAGCTGCAGGTGGAAGCTCTATTTTCCTAGTATTGTACATGTGCAATGCCACTCCAGTACATGGGCAATGCTACTCCTTATTCAGGAAAAGATCCCAGTCATCCCACAAAAGAAAGACTTTCCGAGACTAAGTTCATAAAGCTTATGAAACTGTTTCTGGACAAAGGCAGAACCGTAACAACAGGAGCTTCCACCTGCAGCTAAAGTCACTTAAGTACACATGTACTTTGTGAGCATGCCTGTGTCGATCAAACACAGGAAGCACTGTAGTCTACTTGTCACTTTACGCTGTAGGAAGATAAGTAAATAAATCAAGGTAAATAACATTCAGTGTGGCTTTTACATAAGTAATATGTAAATATTCTTTATATAAAGACCATCACAAAACAATCACAAATAGGACTTTGCACTAGTGCTGGGCGGTATACCGGTTCATACCAAAAACCGTTTTTTGTTTTTGTTATGATATGGATTTTTCTTATACCGCAACACCAGTTTAAATTGCCTAAACAACGTTCGGAACGTGGCGCAGTGGGAAATTGTTTAAGGGGGGGACCTTTTTCACTGCTACACCGCTAAACACGCATGCAACGGATTACATGCGGTAGTGGAGGTATTGCGTAGTGAAAATGGACAGAGGACATTCCGAAACTGAAGCTGTAGCAGACGATAAAGTTGAACATGATGACACAGAAGAACTTTTGTCGAAAAAAAGGAGTTGCGTCCGTTGCCTGGAGATACTTTGGTTTTAAAAGGTCAGATGTGGACCATTATGTTCAAATCTGTGAATACGGTTTCTATACTGCTGGATAATACTGCAAGCCAAGTTGTATTTGTTTTATTTTTTTTCCAATACTGTGTAATGTACCTGGGTACTGTGTAATAGTGTTGACGACATGTTGACTTTATTCTCGACATTTCAACTTTAATCTCGACGCTTATGTTGAGATTAAAGTCGACATGTTGACTTTATTCTCGTAATTTTTCATTAAAGTAGAACATCGTAAACTAAACTTCATCTTAAAATGAATATTTAATTTACTAGATATTTCTCAAACCCTAAGTTATGTAGCACATTAAATGCTATATGTTAAGTGTTCCCCGAGCCATGTTAATCGCTACGTGCTTCTTAAACTGACTTCCTCTTGAACTAGGAGGAGGCACGGGCAGCACACAGAATACATTAATTTCATGATATTTCTGCTCTCTGAACATTTAGAATGCTAAGATAAATCCATCCATTATATCCTAACACAGGGGTCTGCTGGAGCCAATCCCAGCCAACATGGCAGGAAACAAACCCCAGGCAGGGCACCAACCCACCCCAGGGTACCAGCCCACTGCAGTGTGCACACACACACCAAGCACAATTTAGAATCGCCAATGCTCCTAACCTGCAGGTCTTTGGACTGTGGGAGGAAACCGGAGCACCTGGAGGAAACCCACGCAGACACGGGGAGAACATGCAAACTCCACACAGGGAGGACCTGGGAAGCGAACCCAGGTTTCCTAATTGCTAGGCAGCAGCGCTACCCACTACGCCACCATGCCGCCCTTGCCAAGATAAATACATAATATAATTTTCATGATGAAATGCATTAAAGCATGTATTAATCATGTGGGAGCACGGTAGCATGGAGGTTGCTCATAGCAAGGCGGTCTTGGGTGTACCCTGCCTTGAATTTGCATGTTTTTCTGGTGGGTTTACTTGGTGTGCTTCAGTTTCCTTTCAAAGTCATGTAGGATGTGGGGTTTTGTTATGCTATATTAACCCTGCTAGTGTATGTATTGCTCATATTCACCCTGCGATGTGCTGGCGTTCAGGATTTGCTCCTGCCTCGCACACAATGCTTGCTGGAATGGGCACAACACTGAATGGACGTCATAATTAAACATGTATAACAAAGATTTTCTTTTAAAGTTCTGAACACTCCGTGGTCTAAGTTTATAACTAGTTTTAATTTCACAAAGACGTTTATCGTGTGGTGATTGGTTATGTGGAGAAAGAAAAAGGAAGGATAGGAACTGGGGGTTTGGTACGTCAGACAGAGACAGCAAACATGCAATAAAAAAGTCCCCTCAGAAGAACATCTATTGAATTCTGTGTTCATGACTCCAACCACCAGATCACGAACCCAACCTTTAAATAATATTTCAGTTAAACCTGTGCAATACCCATTCATATATCCAGTTTTTTGGAACCTCGTCACATCTGCCATAAAGTTCTCTACACTGAACGTACACCTGGGGACCCCTTACTGTGAGGGAGCAGCACTACCGCCACACCACCGTGCATGTTTAATACATGCTTTAATGCATTTCATCATGAAAATGATATCAAGTATTTATCTTAGCATTCTAAATTTTCAGAGAGCAGGAATATCATGAAGTGAATGTATTCTGTGCAGTGATCGCTGCCTGCGCCTCCTCTTAGTGTAGAGGAAGTCAGTTTAAGAAGCGTGTAATGATTAACAACTGGGTAAGGGAACACTTAACACAAAGCATTTAATGTGCTACATTAACTTATGACGGGTTTGAGAAGATGTAGCAAATTAAACATTGATTTTAAGATGAAGTTTAGTTTACGACATTCTACTCTAATTATAAAATAAACTATGGGAATAAAGTGGAAATGTCGACTTTAATCTCAACATAAGCGTCGAGATTAAAGTGGAAATGTCGAGAATAAAGTCAACACATCAACTTTATTCTCGACATAGTTTTTTTTCTTCCCTGTGTCCGTATTTTTTTTTCTTCACCGTGACCCCAATACGAATCCGTTGGGCTATACCACAAATAGCATTATAAATGCAAGTTGCAGTTTTATTATTTATGTATATAGCTTAGCTTGAAGCAAGGTCCATATTAATGCAATTTGCCTAAATGATGGTTCAGTTGGTAAAGTTGTCATCACCAAGTTGCACTTGTTTTATTTTATTTTTATTTGGTGAATACTGTGTAATGAACCTGGGCTTGAAATCTTGAAGTAATGGTATTATTACTGGAAGTTGCACTATTATTTATTTTATTGTTATTATTTGTTTAAATATTATGCAGTTTAATTATGGTAAAGTAGTTTAAAAAGTCACTTTAACGTGTCAGTGGACAGAGATTGTTAACATTAACAGAAAGTGTAGTTGGTTTACAAAAAATATTTACTATTTATTCCTTTTCCAAGACATGTTCAGTGCAATACAACTTTTGACAAGCACCTCTGAATATTTTACTAAGGCTACATGCCTCTTTGGATGGTTGAAAATAAGTTGTCAAAATTTTAGTTTATGTTGTTTGCAAAATTTGTTCAATAAAAAGGTTCTGTATTTTGACTGCAACTGTCATGCAATGCGATTCCTTCTCTTCATTAGTGCCACCCCCTTGAAAACTATCACTTTAAAGGGGCCATGCAAACCTGTATTAATACTTGTGTGCACATTAAAATGTTTTTTTGTACAATTCTCATGACAGTGGAATAGGTTATTCTTAGCCAGTCTACTGCAGCAATTGCAGTGGAAAATGTGGTTAACATCCACTCATGCATGGGAAAAAAATACCATCGAATACCGTGAAACCGGTGTAATTTTGAAAAATACCGTGAATTTTGGTCATACCGCCCAGCACTACTTTGCACGATACTTTGGCAAACTCAGTAAGCATGTTTTTTTCTTTAAAGGACACGTGTGGGGCAGACTAAGTGTTGCTTCATCCAAATGGTGCCATCTTTCACCTTTATGCCTTGTGCGGCTGCATTTTTCTTATGTGTGATTGGATGTTTCTTGTGGAGAGTGCTTCTGTTCTCTTTCTCCGATGTAGAACCCTCATCCTCATCTGAGTTCAACTCTGTAATAGCACGTCTTTATTTAAAAATAAGCAGTGTCATATCAGGGGGAGCGTGAATGTGAACGTGACAAAGAATAAAACTGAATTTAAAAAAAAAAAATGCTAACTTTTATAAGTACTATAAATTTCATCGGCTGTTACAGAGTCAAATCAAATGTATATTTTTATTCTATAATAGTAAGAATAAGAGCAGCTCACTATTCAAAGCAGATGTGCCTGGGTTCGACCCGGGGACGTCTTGATTATGAGTCAACAGTTCTTACAGCTGCACCACCCAAGTGGTTGTGTCAATGTGGTGTCAATGCCATACCCTAACCCGAGTTCTTTTTCTACAGTTATATTCTTGAATAAAAGCACACTTGCTTTGTTATACTTGTACCTTTTGTGAAAGTGTTTATTTGATATTGGGACTTCAGTCTTCACACATTATACACTTCATGTCTACATTTTGTCAATTTATTACCAAAATATGAAAAACATTTCTTTTTTTAAGTTATGTGTTCAATATTTCTTGCATTTCTTGCATTTTCTGTCATCCTAAATTTACATAGATTGTTGTAGACACAGAACACACATAAAATATGTATGTTCCAAATAACGATGTATTATTTACCCTATACAGCTCCAGGTACCTCACAACCTGATAAACAAGACTTGAGCTGGGAGAACCTTTTGCTCTTTCTGAAGTGTTGGGGATGGGGGATGGAATAGCAGGCTGCTTGCGCTGATGGACACATTTACAAAACAAAAAAAGACGTGGATAGAGAGGTGCGAAGGAATTTAAAGGTGGCCCGGGACTCCAAGTTTTTTTGTAGGCTTCAGGGATTCCAGTGTTAATAGAAGTTCTTTTCACCTTCTTTTAACTGGGTGTGATGGCACACCATTTAGACAAAATGCATGCTAAAGTTCATCTTTTCACAGACATAGCAGCCAATTTTTTGAACCACACATTTACTCTGACTGCACCATAGTAACTGTGTATAACAGAGACCAGATACAGCCAGTTGCAATGCATCACTCACTTCATCAATCACTTTTTCATCAAGTCCAGACACCGAATACCAAAGCATAATCTGGCTTTAGAGAATATTTTTCCCTTTAAAAACAGGTTGTGTTCATTTTTAACATTTGTAACATGTTCTCTCCTTACATAACATATATTTATATTGCTATTTGCTGTTTAAATCACCACCCCTATTTCAAACCCCACTTTCATTCATCAAACTGAGCTGACATACTTAATGTTGTCCATGATTGGAAGTTTAAAAAAATAAAAAAGGGGTGGAGAACTTAATCGAAAAACTTTTAAAAAAATATTATATTCAACAAGATTATTAAAATCATTCAAAGTTGATGTGAAATTGCTAAAAATCACAACACTGCATTTCCATCAGTACACAAAAGCAGAATTATATTCCGATCTTGCAAAAATGACAACCAACAAGAAACATATTTCAGGTTTATAAAAATTAACGACTTTGTTCCATTCACCCATCCATATTTTCATTCTTTTACTGGTCTTAACCTAACCCAATATTAGGCAGAAGTCAAACCCAGGAACAAAAAGTTCCAAAGAAGACAAAAATAATAGAAGTAAGTAAAGGGCTTCATTATGACCATTTTTCAACCTTCAAAAAAAGGTAACTAAAGAGATCAAGGATTAGAAAGTGTTTGGCCATACTTTGAATGGAGTCTGATTACAGATGCTCTATGTTGAACACTGAATTGTTGTCATTTATATAATCTACTCTGCAGTTTATAGTTTTTATTTACACATTTTATAGAAAGTGTTTTTTCCTGTCTTCAAATGGTTACATTTCACATACAGTATCAATGCAAATAAAGAAGCATGATTCTTAGAATATTCCAAATGTTACATGGCCCGTGAACTTGGCTGTAGATCAATTTGTCCTACACCACTGTCCCTGGGGTTCTCCACTGATTCAATAGCTTGAGGTTCAATCAGATGTTCTACTTCACATCGGGGTTGTTAATCTTGTGGAGGCAGATGTGATTGTCAAGTGAAAATACACGTCTGGGGACAATCTGTTAAAAAGTGTGTAGTGAATTGTGACAAAATCCTGCACTGAAAAGCCCACCCACAGGGCTTCTTCCTAAAACATCTGCCCTTTACTTCTCCAGTCCATGTATTTTAAACTGCCACCAGGGTTTCAAGGAGACAGCAAAAGATATTGAACAGAAGACTTGATGCTAAGAGAAAATGAGCACAGGAGAGCTAGGTAACTGAAGCTTAAATATTAATTTGCACATTGTAAGGAGCACTGTGAAAGTGGAGGCAGACAAAACAAACACACACACACACACACACACAAAGTAGACCATATCAGCTACTGGGCTCCACTCATTTCAGAAGTGCCTCTACCTGATACAATATCTTTCTGTCATTTTAATTATTGCAACACTATGTGACATAACAGCAGCAAACAGAATTTAAATAAGCACTGTGGTCTATGGATGTACGAAGTGTTAAAATGCCATGCTTATTTTGTCACAACATATTTGCATTTCCAATTAGACAGTAATGTTAACTTCATTTAGCTATTTGTTTAAACATGCAGTCAGAAGGTAGATGTTGTGAGTGATGTCTGTGATTTTACTGGTGTTGTTAGGCAGATTTGTCGATCGAGTTGAGTTTTGAGTACTGAAATCTGCAACTCCTGTGGCTATATATATATATATATATATATATATATATATATATATATATGTGTGTCTGTGTATATATATTCTCTCAACAGCAGTCCTTTAAACATCACGTGACACACTGTTTATTTCAAATGCATATTTGTAGTTCATATTTTCATGAATAAAGCTGCAAATTCTTTCATACTTACATCGACTCCTACTCTATCATTGTTAACTTTGAACAGAGAGAACACACAGCACCTGCGACAACATATCATTCATGTTTACCATTCGTCCACTGATGCAGTCGAATGCCATTATATAATCTAATGCTACAGAAAGGTTATGTTTAACTTTAAAACGTGCAATGCACTCCCAGCATATGCGACACACGTTTATATGTTTTAATAGGGTTTTAGGGTTAACAAGAACATTGATCTTTGCAGTGCAAAATCACTGCCTCTATGGGGTGCTGGATTGGTTTAGAAATGTGACACTCAGTGAGCAATCTAATTGTTCTGACCCAGTATTAAGTAAAATTCGTCTCCAGATGTACTGTATATATTATTATGGTTATTTGTTGAAATACAGTATTTCGTGATTTTCATTTGCAAACCAGGGTTACTTCAAAGTAAATAATGCTTTCAAATAGCAGGCATAAGACAAACAAATTCTGTCACTTTAAAGTCAATTTTCAAATGATTCGCTTTTTGGTTTCATGACAGCTTCAATTACTGATTACTGGGGGGGGGGGGGCCAGGACTGCTGTGCCATTTGTTCTTTATAATCATTATGTTTCTTTGTGTGCTACCAGAAAATGAGTATGAAACTTGTGTGAAAAGTTGTGTGCACCCGCAGAAGTTTGTACTCATACACACTCACCTCAGGGGTAACACTGGTCGCCTGCATTTGATTTATTTACTGCAACAGAAACACATTTTGCTTTCTATCCATTTTTATTTTATTAAAATTTTTGAGCATGTGCTTTTAATTTCAGTTTAGTTGTCATTTTTCACTCATTTTTTATTTTAGTTTTTATTTTATTTAACACTAGCCGTTCCCACGGCTCCATCCGTGTAGTAGTGAAGCAGGACAAACTTTAAAAATGAATAAACAAAAAGGTATCACTAGCTAAGCGGAGGCAAGTTACACTCCAAAACGCAGAAGTAGACCGACTCCTGACGTCACGCTTCCCCCAGCCTTGGCCGCAGCATCTGTCTCGGATTAGCACAAATATATCACTCCTGCAAGTGAACTATGATTCTTAGTGCAATGACAGAAGACGCAAAATGAACCAGAATGTTCAATCAAATTATAGAAAAAGCCCGATCTAAATCAGTTAAGTAGTTCTCTTGTAAAAAGCAGACAGACACCTGGACGTTGGATTTTATTTAAATAAATATATATATATACAGTGGTGTGAAAAACTATTTGCCCCCCTCCTGAATTCTTATTCTTTTGCATGTTTGTCACACAAAATGTTTCTGATCATCAAACACATTTAACCATTAGTCAAATATTACACAAGTAAACACAAAATGCAGTTTTTAAATGATGGTTTTTATTATTTAGGGAGAAAAAAAAATTCAAACCTACATGGCCCTGTGTGAAAAAGTAATTGCCCCCTGAACCTAATAACTGGATGGGCCACCCTTAGCAGCAATAACTGCAATCAAACGTTTGCGATAACTTGCAATGAGTCTTTTACAGCGCTCTGGAGGAATTTTGGCCCACTCATCTTTGCAGAATTGTTGTAATTCAGCTTTATTTGAGGGTTTTCTAGCATGAACTGCCTTTTTAAGGTCATGCCATAGCATCTCAATTAGATTCATGTCAGGACTTTGACTAGGCCACTCCAAAGTCTTCATTTTGTTTTTCTTCAGCCATTCAGAGGTGGATTTGCTGGTGTGTTTTGGGTCATTGTCCTGTTGCAGCACCCAAGATCGCTTCAGCTCGAGTTGACGAACAGATGGCCGGACATTCTCCTTCAGGATTTTTTGGTAGACAGTAGAATTCATGGTTCCATCTATCACAGCAAGCCTTCCAGGTCCTGAAGCAGCAAAACAACCCCAGACCATCACACTACCACCACCATATTTTACTATTGGTATGATGTTCTTTTTCTGAAATGCTGTGTTCCTTTTACGCCAGATGTAACGGGACATTTGCCTTCCAAAAAGTTCAACTTTTGTCTCATCAGTCCACAAGTTATTTTCCCAAAAGTCTTGGCAATCATTGAGATGTTTCTTAGCAAAATTGAGACGAGCCCTAATGTTCTTTTTGCTTAACAGTGGTTTGCGTCTTGGAAATCTGCCATGCAGGCCGTTTTTGCCCAGTCTCTTTCTTATGGTGGAGTCGTGAACACTGACCTTAATTGAGGCAAGTGAGGCCTGCAGTTCTTTAGACGTTGTCCAGGGGTCTTTTGTGACCTCTCGGATGAGTCGTCTCTGCGCTCTTGGGGTAATTTTGGTCGGCCGGCCACTCTTGGGAAGGTTCACCACTGTTCCATGTTTTTGCCATTTGTGGATAATGGCTCTCACTGTGGTTCGCTGGAGTCCCAAAGCTTTAGAAATGGCTTTATAACCTTTACCAGACTGATAGATCTCAATTACTTCTGTTCTCATTTGTTCCTGAATTTCTTTGGATCTTGGCATGATGTCTAGCTTTTGAGGTGCTTTTGATCTACTTCTCTGTGTCAGGCAGCATGATTTCTTGATTGAAACAGGTGTGGCAGTAATCAGGCCTGGGGGTGGCTACGGAAATTGAACTCAGGTGTGATACACCACAGTTAGGTTATTTTTTAACAAGGGGACAATTACTTTTTCAAACAGGGCCATGTAGGTTTGGATATTTTTTCTCCCTAAATAATAAAAACCACCACTTAAAAACTGCATTTTGTTTACTTGTGTTATATTTGACTAACGGTTACATGTGTTTGATGATCAGAAACATTTTGTGTGACAAACATGCAAAAGAATAAGAAATCAGGAAGGGGGCAAATAGTTTTTCACACCACTGTGTGTATATATATATATATATATATATATATATATATATACACACTAGCAAAATACCCGCGCTTTGCAGCGGCGAAGTACTGCCTTAAAATTTTTATTAAGAAGAAAATTAAACCTTTTTAAACTGAGGGAAAATATACCAATAATTATTTGTTAAGGATCTCTTTGTATGCCACGTTGTCAGTTCGGCCCTCCAGTTGTAATATGACCAAGCTGTAGCTGTGCGCTGAGCTTACTCTTGAGCATGCAACGTACAGTTGGCCATGTGAACAGTAATCTTGTTTCAAATCTCACAGCTTGGATTGCTGCTGTCATAATCGGTTTGAGTTTCATGGTTTGTTTCAATTGCGACAGTATTTGTAGGACTTGTGTTGAAGAGACATTCGGCATCTGTCAAGCGTTGTAAGTATACAACCAGTTTCATTGATAACTTCACATCCAGCTTTTGAGAGTTTAAACATTTCTAAACATCAAAGTGTCCACTACTGAAATCGTCACCTGTGAAGCTAAGATGTTTAAGAGGCATTGGCGGTTGTCCAAAGGTGTAAAATATTTGGCCATTTCGGTACACTTAAGCATTTCACTCTTCTAGTGCTCCTGTGTAGTATAATTATCTCCTGTACCGTCATCAGTCCACACCTTGAACCTGTCCCAGTCATTCAATACATAAGACACAATGTTCCT
>JANRMT010062861.1:43893031-43904495 GCA_026402145.1 Polypterus bichir lapradei | reverse complement strand
ATATATATATATATATGACAGCAACACTCATCACTCACAACAGTGACAAAACAATTACATTGACAATCATGTTACGTTATTTTCAAAATGTTTCCTTTTCTTTTTCATTGTTTCTTTAACACACTACTTCTCCGCTGCGAAGCGCGGGTATTTTGCTAGTATATATATATACTACACAAATGACTACCATGTTGTATGATAGGGTTTTTCTATAATTTTCAGTATTTTCCCTAATTAAACATTTTAATATCAGTATAGAATAATAATAGTAACCCAGCCACAGAGGATGCACAAACCAGTGTGTTTCTTCGTGCCGGTCCCAAGCCCGGATAAAGGGGGAGGGTTACGTCAGGAAGGGCATCTGGTGTAAAATTTTAGCCAAATCCATATGCGGACAGATGATCCGCTTTGGCAACCCCTAACTGGAGCAGCTGAAAGAAGAAGAAGAAGATAGAATAATAATAGTATTAAGTATGCAATTCAAGAAATGTCAAGATTGTACAGTAAAGTGCATGCTGATCAGTTCTAACGGTAGCTTTGGAGTTTTCTCATCTGGCGTGGTTAAATATTGTCAGGATTCATAACAGACACATAAACAATCCTTCTAAAACTCTACATAGTGGCAATTAGAAATATAACAAATCTGACAAACGAGATGATTCTGTCCTTCAAGCTTGTTTGTTTAGGTAATAGCTAAACTGTTCCATTACCTCATCCAGATTCTTCTTAAAGGTTCTCAAGGTTTTGCTTAAACTACATGTCTTTGTAGTTTGTCCCAGAGTCTCACAACTCTTTTAGTAAAGAAATGTTTCCCGGCTTCAGTCTTAAATACGCTTCCCCTTAATTTTCACAGATGTCCTCGAGTGTGCAATTAACCCTTAAGTTCAAAGAGTTCTGCTGGATCTGATTTATCAGTGCCTTTGAGGATTTTAAATACCTAGATTAGGTCACCATGCAGTCTCATCTGCTTGACACTAAACAGATTTAATTTTTTTTTAAATCTGTACTTAAGTTCTGAGATGCATAGCTTCAAGTGCTGCTATGTCTTTCTTGTACTGTGTTGACCTGTGGCCTCATGTATAATGCCATGCATAGAATTCACACTATAACATGACGTAAGCACAAAAGCGGAAATGTGCTTATGCACAAAAAAATCCAGATGCATAAATCTGTGCGTTCGCCAACTTCCACGTTCTTCCGCTACATAAATCCCGGTCAGCGTGAAAAGTAACGTACGTGCATGCGCCTGCTGTCCTGCCCCGTCTCCCCTGAGAATTATGCCTCTTTGAATATGCAAATCAATATAAATAGCCCTTAAGATCAGCCTTCTGTGAAAAGACAATGGCAAAAGTACGAGGGAAAATAGAAGAATTTCAGTGAGTACCAAGTGGAGGCAAGGAAAAACTTACTATTTGTTGGTTTAAACAGTGGTATAAACAACAAAAGGAAGTTGATCGAGTGACATAGCGTGTCAGAGAAACTTGAAAGCTCAAGTTCACAAAGTTGCACAGTGCCCGAAATAAAAAAGAAGTCACATATGAAAGTCACCATGAAAAGGTGAGTCGTAGCCCAGTGTCTGAGTGTCTTATGAAAGGTACAGAGAACAAAAAAGGCACACAGTGGAGAAAAACCACGAAATGTCAACTTTAATCTCGAAATTTAATCTCGACAGGAACAATCCATGAACGAAGTTCTAGCTCGAACTGTAATCTCGAAATTTCCACTTTAATCACATAGTTTATTTTGTCAATAAAGTAGAACATCCTAAACTTCATCTTAAAATAGTTTAATTCACTATTTTCTCAAATCCCATTGTAACTAAAGTAGCACATTAAATGCTTTGTTTTGTATTTGATCGTCTAAGTGCTCTATGTGTGTGAATTACTATGTGCTTCCGGGCTTTCTCTTCCTCCAACACGACACAGAATCCATTACATTCGTAATATTACAGCTCTCTGAATAATTAAAATACTGAGAAGTATATGTGATATCATTTTCATGATGATAGGAGTTAAAGCATGTTATTAAACATGGGAACACAGTGGCGAAGTGATTGTTCATGTCTCACGCAAAATGCTTGCTGCACCATGCGCGACCTTCGATGAAATACTTTACTACAGAAGTACTGTCTCTTTCAAACCTACTAACCCCCAATTCTTGTCCTTACTTTTCTTTCTCCAAATACCCAATTGCCACACAATCAGCTCTGTAATAGATGTTAAGCCATCTGTAAGCTTAGAACGCCGATTCTTCAAAACTTTTAAGGAACATTGAAATATCTTCGTAATGTTTAATTATTCTATCCATCTATCCTTTCAGTGTTGCACCAGCCACAGCAAGAATACAGCGCAAGACAGGAACAATCCGTGAACGAAGTTCCAGCTCCTGGCTAGCGCTGCGGCACCGTGTAGTTAATGTTAAACTTTTATCTGCATAATATAATAAACATATTTTGCTGCATTTCATCTTAAAAATGATATCATCATCATATGTAAATACGCGCTTTATAAAGTGGCTCAGGTTGTGCAATATTATAACTGTATCACAAGTTTACAGTGAGATGATTGTACTTATAAGTACAAACAATTCTACAAGGAGCACTTGATGGACTGATGGAGTGCATTTAGAGTTCTTATGATGAAACTGTTTCTGAACTGCGAGGTCAGTACAGGAAAGACTCTGAAGCGTTTGTCGGATGAGAGCAGTTCAAATAGTGAATGGCTGAGACAGCGTATGCTTGATGCTGTATACCGATAATTCTCTTTCCGATCAGCTGCTGTATGAGCTGTGATTCACACTCAGATACAGTGATATAAATACTCCAAGTGGTGCAGTGAGAGTAATATGGAAAAAGATGATCCGATGTGGCAACCCCTAACAGGAGCAGCTGAAAGGAGAAGAAGAAGGTGCAGTGAGAGTAACAATGCTAAAGCAGTTATGGTATTTGGAATAGTTTGACTATTCTGTGGACCATTATATTTTTACAAGTTAATTACAATCAAATGCATTAAACTAATAAGCAATATGTGGTTAATTTCAGTGTATTTATAAAGCAGCGTCAGGGATGTGAATCTGAAAAAGAAAGATAAACCACACAGGAACAGTAGCACTGCTTTGATGCTGTGCACCGCAAGTTTGCAAAACCGAGCAGAGAACTTGTGTACGACAGGATATGAGCTACCATGGAAATGTGCGTGGCTTTACGGCAAGTTTAGGTTTTATACATCGCGATTTGAACGTGGAAACGTTGTTACGCAACATTTTTGTGCGTACGCACAATTTATACATGAGGCCCCAGAACTGTATGCAATACTCCAGATGCGGCCTTACTAAGCATTATATATTTCAAGATTAACATCCATTCACATATTCAACAGTTTTTGTGATATAACCTAACATTTTGTTTTTAGTTGCTTCTGCTTAGTTAACTAAAATGTTTCAGCATATACCCTTAAATCGTTTTCAGAGGTTACTTCTTGTATGACAGTGTCTACCATCTTGTATTTATAATTGATGCTCCTTTTGCCCATGTTTTTACACTTTTCATTTTTCAACATTAAACTTCAGTTTAATGCACTGTGCTTGCAAAATAAAGACTGAAATGGAAACAAAAATACAAGTATACAGTATACTCAAAATGTACATAAACTCACTGTTTAAATTAAATAAAATTAAAGCTACAAACTTGTACCTGAAGGAAAAACAAACAAGAGCATTCAGCATAAAGTGAACCTCTGCAAACATGAGTATACTGCATCCAATAATTTGAAAGACCACCTGTAAATGGCTTCTGTATACATGGTAATACTAAGCATTGTAGGCAAAAATAACATAAAACAATATTTTAGGGAAATCTGGAATTGGACAGTTGAATTTAGTCTGAATATTTGAAATACAGGGTTTATATTGTTTTAAAAAAAAAATAAACCTGCCCTGCAGATTTTCCTGCTATAGGCAACTGCTTAGTTCACCTAAATGGTAGAGCCAGCCCTGACAGCAATTAAATGGAATTTTCCCATCTGGGACTTCAATCCTTCATATAATTATTATTTTTCTATTTTACAGTATTTTTCAATTAGTTATTTGGACTTAACATCATATGAATAAAGAAGTAAATTTACAGAGAAGAAAGGTCACTTGATAATATAATCAAGATGGGAGAAAAAAACTCAATCTAACTCATTCTACATGAAGGCTATCATTTTTAAACTTCATAGATAATCCACTGGAAGGGGGAATGACAAATGGGTAGTTGACATGATGCACTGGATGATGTAAGATGGAAGACATAAGCAATTGAAGCAAAGACCAAGAAACAGACGCTTAGAGAAATTAAAGTGGAGAATGTGCAGAAAGGCTGAGAACCTGTTATAAAATAAGCAAAGAATGACTTGATCATCCACAAAAAATTAAAAAAACAAAAAAACTTAAATTCTCTAAGTTAAGTGAAGCAAAAGTTAAAATTCAGAAACTAAATTAGGTAGCATATTTTTGTTTTTGAGAAGCGGTTAACGCATTTCTGTAAGCTGAAATGTCATAAGGCAACACTGACTGTACTTTTGAGTACATTTTAATCATGTAAAATCGAAAGCCATAAGAACTAACCCATTCTTATTGGAATCAATCAAATCTTCATGTAACATTAAATGACTGTCAGGAAGATTAGTATTTAAAGTAAAGAAAAGAAGAAGTTACTAATGAATCCAAAGTTTCATATCTTTTATTACAACAAGCTTAAGAGAGCCTGCCATGTGCACCAATCACTTCAGCATGACAAGCCTGAGGAAAATAACAAAGCAACAATCTAAAATATGTATGTTAGGTCAATTTGCATAACGCAAGTAAGAGTGGCATCAGTTTGCCCAAATCCATACAGAGAAATGGTATAGCCAAAGCACACTCACAGTAAATATTTTGTATATCTAAAACTCTCAAAATAGTCAGTAGTTAAACACATTAAAGTTATTTGGCACACATCTATATATAAAGAGAAGCTTCTCATTTGTAAATACTTATTGAGAACAAAATAAAAAATATTAATTGTTCTTATCTCACCATTCCCTTGGTAATATGCTAGGTACAAATAGTAGAGAATATCTTAGCTAAGTAGGCAGACATAATCAGAAACACTTTATAAATTCATACAATAACTTTATTTTTTTTAACCGTGATCATTGGCAATTATTTTGCTATAAAATTTTATCTTTTTAGATTATGCTAATGGGCAGTAATAAATTGAATTAAATATGAGAATAATAGCCCTACCCCTTAGAAAAACAGTGCATTTTGATTAAAAAACCTAAAAGCAAGATGTGTCAAGGGTTTTTGAAACTACTGTTCCTAAAATACTTGTAACCAGTGTAAAGTGCTTGTGAGATTTCCTTCACCAGTCGTCACAATCCCATTGAAATAAAGGTCCTTTACCATGTTATCTGAGAATTTGGGTCTCTACAGTTATTCCCTCAAAATCAATACTTCTCAAAATCCAGGACAACAAAATGAATTAGTTATCATCTGCAAAATTTGATAGCATTAAGTCATTGTTAAATGACAACTACGGTGAAAAATAACTACAGAAGAAAATATACAATAGATTTTTAGAACCATTTGATAATACTGTATTTAAATCTTTCAGGGAGAAACTAAAATGAATAGGCCCTTTGGAAAAAAAGCAACTGGAAATGCTAAAATAAAACCAGCGATCATTCATTTCAGCACTAAAGATGCAGTTGTTTCATACTGGTTTTGCTTCTTACTCTTACCTCATTTTCTTATAGTCCTGATGACTTAACAAAAGAGCAACAGCCCAAATGATAATTGATGTTTATATATTGTAAGTGAGAACAGCAACACCCAATCCCATCCTAGACACAGAGATTCCAATAACTGAAGGTTGTTATATAATAAACTAAACAGCAAATAGCACAAAAACATAATATAAAAATAAACTGGCTAACTACTCTTAATGTGAGCCTAACATAAAAGTTTCCCATGAACTTTTCTGCATACTCTTTCTTGCTCACACTCTCATCATCTCTCATTCTTCCATAATCAGGCCACCCTTCCTCTTATCTAGTGGACCACTGTCTGCTTTGCTCCATCTGAAATGCCACACCAGCTCCAGCTTTGGTTTCTTTGTAGTTATGTACAGTCAGCATTACAGAACCACAGCACACTTATTCTAGCACTGAATGCTGAAGAATCTTATTTATCATCATCATTATTATTGTCATCCTCAACTCTACATTCTATGAAGGATCTCTAATACCATCATATCTTCACATAATTCTCTTTACCTCCTAAACATAACTATATTTTAAGATTTTTACTGTTTATGGGTTATGGGTTTTTGTCAGACCCAAACTCAAAATAAGCACACAAATCATATCCGTTGTCGATGTTTTGCACCTAAAATCACACTTGTACTGTCCTGGGATATTTTCTGACATTGGTTATATCCTTTTCGCCAGTACATTAGTTAACACTTTGTACACAACACTTAGCGTGGTAGTTTCCCATGTAATCCCTACACACTGATTTTTTGTTTTTTAAACAAATGGGGCATATAATGACAAATGCAGACTCTGTGGGCATATCCTCCTTTACCCAAATTTCTTCAATCACATGATGGACTGCTTTTTTTCTTACCATGTAATTACCCAGTTGGCAAATAATAAAAAAAAATGTATTGCCTGGTTCTTGTCATGTTAAAGAATCATGTTGGTGAATTAAGGAACTGGAAGACTAAATAAAGATGAGAGAACATGTTGTGGAAAACCCAGCATGCAACGGGTTTAATTAATAGCAAGAATCAGCGCCTAATTAAGCAACTGGTTGGAATGAAATTGGTTTGAGTTTCAGGCCCTGACTTATTTGGTCTTCTGTTGGCTCCCTCACTTCACATTTCATTTCTATTTGGGTGCCATTTAAGGAAAGAAATGAAGCAATTCAGAAGAAATATGAAGTCAATTAAAATGAAAGGAAAATGAGTTAATTAGCAGTGAAAACTTATCACCGATTAAGAAAAGCGTTAGAATGAAAACCTGCAGCCATTGCAATCCTCCAGGACTGGAGTTTGAGACCACTGCCCAAGAGGTTTACTTTCTTCAGGGATGCTATTGACTGGATTTTTTATTTTCCTCTCCTCCATTGTCACCTGGCCCTATGTCAATAATAATTTTAATGGACAATTAATCACTTTGAAACAGTTTTGTTTTACTGAATGTTTAAGGAAATCTGTATCTTTATGTCTACACATTATATAATTTAATCATTTGTAAAATTTGCAATTGCTTGCTACTTGGAAACTTATTATAGCCTGCATTCAGTGAAAAGCATTATACAGTACAAAAATAAATTGAATTGAATTAATGCTATCTTGAATAAGGGAAGCCAGAAATAAAGTCATTTTTTTTAGAACCTGCAAGGATTTGCTTTACTTATCTGACCATACTTGGTCAGAAATTAGTGTCTGCCTAAAATTCACTAGGTGCTTAAAAGTGGCAAAACAGCATTGCAAATGTACAAATAGAAATGCTACATAACAGCAAAATTTTCCCTCAATCTATGCCAGACAAGAGTTAATTAAATTTAAATTTGTATACTGATAGACAACCATGCTAATGACGGAAAAATCCCCAGTAGGTAAACTCCCAGATGCTGTAAAACTCTGGGAGTCCACAATAATTTATCATAGGTCTCACAACAGTTCTGATGACCCATACCTAAATGCCAGCATTCCACCTTCTGCACATTTCACATGGTCATAAGCACATGGCTCAAATACACAACTGTATAGGCTAACATAAAATGAACTGGTCTGGTGTTATATTACTGTTTCTTCTCTTAAGGTTCCCACCTTCCTGATGCACAGTATCATTTCATGTGCAGAAGCAGTAGCTTGGCAAAGTCGAAGTGGAACCAAGAGCCAAACCAGAGAATTTTTGAACAAAATATCTGACAGAGAAAGTTGCAATTTGCTCAGCTACTTGGCAACTCTAATGAGGATAATTTAGACATGATCCACTGTTTAGCCTAGTAGTTTTAAATAATACATGAGATTTTCACTCCATGAAGATATCTTTCAAACTATAGTCTCACATACATACACATATGTATGTTATTCTTGACGTTCCTACTAAGTGGCACCATATTTTTCATTCAAAGTCACTGAAATCAAACTTTTCAGCCATGTTTGTCATAATTATCTACATCAGCAAGGTTATGTATGGCAATGAATAAACTTGGATATCATTTTCTTCATTCCTTCAAAATACAGAGTTGTGTGGAAACCCCTTTACCTGTTTTCAATTTAATTTGTCATCCTCATTTACTTAGGGGTTTCCATTAGTTTGGTCATACCTGCAGTTGACAGCAACACTTTTTGTTGAATGACTTTCTTCTCATTTTACCTTCAATGAATAAACCTCCCTTCAGGAATAAGCAAACATTAACATAGATTATATAAGATTAGATGCATTTTATTAATCCTAAGAAGAAATTTAGATGCCAAACAGAAGCAGAAACATGAAAAACAAAGATGCAGACTCATGGGAGAAGTACAATCACTCAATAGATAGTGTAACCATAAAGAGTGCCACTGAGCCCCAAAACAACTGACACAGTGTTAACCAACACAACTGAAATGTTCAGATAAAGGATTTTATTTGCTACCAATACATTTCCAATCAATCACCAGCCAAAATGAACACAAAAATATAACAAGCAATTTATTATTTTCTTCCTTCCTCCAAGTGAGAGTTGCCAACTGCCTCCTGACTCTGACATCCCGAAGTGAGAATGAGGACTGCTTCCAGCATCACGGCAAAGGTCATCTGAGGCACTTCCAGGTCATATGGAAACAAGGGCAGTCCTCTCCTGCAGCGCCCTCTGCTGGCACTCAAGAACTCCAACAAGGCTTCATTTCCGGTCACGAATTCCCAAACCCAGAGGAACATTGCTGCCTGTTGTGTGGGGGGTGAACTGCTTCTGGCATCCACGTTTACCCAGTCCATCCATTATTCTTCTGTCCCAGATTATAATGTGTTCCAGCATGGTTAAGTCTCCACTCCTACCATCCTTCCATTATGACCTATTGGCTGGGCAAGAAATCATCCTTCGTTCCACTCAGGATGTCTGTCTTTCTTCCACATCACCTATAATAGACAAATAATAAATATATATTGTAGAGAAATAACAAAATAAATACCAGTGAATTTAATGAGTATGAGTATTTATTCTGGGATATCGGGTGGAAGCATTGAATTACCTCATAGCTGTGGCCAGGAAAGATTCCCACAGACACTTTTAAGCACACTGTGTTGGAGTGATCCTGTGGCTAAAATTCCTCTAAAAGAATGCCTCCTGGAGGGGATGAAGGGGATTTTTCATAATGGCATGTAGTTTTGACACTATTCCCTTTTCAACAACAGCTTACAGTGTGTCCAGGGTTCACCCTGTGATGTAGTTGACTTTTCCTGATAAGTTTTTTCAGGCATTGTTCAACTTTTGAACTCTAGCTGCTTACCTATGAATCCACAGTGTAGAACAAAACACCGGCAGCTACAGACTGGTAAAACATTATCAGCAGCTTGCTGCATATATCAAAAGACTTAATTCTCCTCAGGAAGTACAAACTGCTCTGGCCCTTAAAGTGAATTTAATTCACCACACAAAATTCATAAAAATAAAGAAGTACACTAAATAACTGTTAGTGTATATCTATACTAATAAACGGCAAAGCCCTCACTCACTGACTGACTGACTGACTGACTGACTCATCACTAATTCTCCAACTTCCCGTGTAGGTAGAAGGCTGAAATTTGGCAGGCTTATTCCTTACAGCTTCCTTACAAAAGTTGGGCAGGTTTCATTTCGAAATTCTACGCGTAATGGTCATAACTGGAAGCTGTTTTTCTCCATTTACTGTAATGGAGATGAGCTTGAAACCCGTGGGGGCGGAGTTTGACATCATCACGCCTCCCACGTAATCACGCAGTACGTAGAAAACCAGGAAGAGCCCCAAAAAGCGCTGAAGAAAACATGCATTATATAATTGAGAAGGCAGCGAAACAATAAGAAGCGAGCGAGTGACATATACAACCATATTCATGAGTTCTGCTACTTCGGAAACAAAGCACAGTGTAAACCTACACTTTAAATTAAGTTCATAGACAGGCTGCCGCTGGCGTTTGTAATTTAGTGCCTGCCCATATAAGGCCGTCCGTCAGCGGCAATCCAATAGCAAACTGCCACGGGTAAATATTCACGGGTGAAGGACTGTGCTTATGCAGAGGAAGATGACATAGTCAGGGTGGTGTTTGGCACAAACTCAGCGAAACTGCGAGAGAAAGTTTTAAGTACCGGGACTTCGGTAGCATTAGATACAGCCATGGACATAGCACGACATGGCAACAGCACAGCTGGGAACCTTCGATGCATGTACACCGAGCGGCTCACGTGAACTAACGCAGTGCACAGACAAAAAGCAACAGTTCCGAAGAGCGCTGAACAAAAACCGAATTACACAATTGAAAAGGCAGCAAAAAAATATGAAGCGTCTGATAAATACAAGATAAGTATGTAATAAGCACAGCTACTGCAGAAACAAAGCACACGGTGGAAAAAGTGAATGTCCCGCTAAAGGAAGACAGTGTTAAAAAAAAAACCCGTGCATGCAGTGTGTCAGGTCTCAGATAAAGAAGAAGACGAACTGTTTATTGATGCAGTAAGAAACGAATCTTTTTCATAGCTTAGTTAACACACTACGTCTCCGCTGCGATACGCGGGTATATATATATGTATATATATATATACCCTGATCTACATACTCGAATAATGAATACTTTATTCGCAATCAATGATTGTTTTGGTAAAGCCATACTCAGTGTATTCATTAGATGAATGGTAAAAAAGTAAGAGCGAGGGGAGGGTCACTTATTGAGGCATGCAGGCAAAACCACATTAGCACACGGGCTCGATGTACGAAAAAATATATCTTTTCAAGTTCTATTTAGTCCATATGTGTCAAATTCAAGGGCCACGGGCCACATCCGGCCCGGTGTGTAATTATATCCGGCCCGCGAGATCATTTTATATACTGTATTATTGTTACTAATGGCCCGGGTATATGAAGCGCTGGAAACACAATAAACTACAGATCCCATAATGCAGCGCTTCACCTGCCTTGCCGAACACTTACCGCGTTAATCAAGTCTAGCTTGCAAGTTATTGCGAAGCTAGCCCACACGATGCTTAAGAGAAAAGTTGATTCTGAAAATAGAGCCTTTAAAAACCGATGGGAGGCTGAGTATATGTTTACTGACATTGCCGTTAAACCCGTGTGTCTCATTTGTGGAGCTAATGTGGCTGTAATTACAGAATTTAATCTAAGACGGCACTATGAGACAAAACATCACGGTAACCTGAAAGACCTGAATGCAATGCAGAAGATACAGAAAGCAGA
>JANRMT010062861.1:43878405-43891535 GCA_026402145.1 Polypterus bichir lapradei | reverse complement strand
CCCCCTCTTTTGCTGGCACTGTAACTCGCACACACATCGCATTAATTTCTGAGGACCTGCTCAGGGGACGCATCAAATGCATGCTGGGAACGCGTGGCAGCCATAATGCATATGCGTTCTGAGCGTGAAGTATAAACGAGCCCTAAAAGTCTCGATTCATCAAAATTTTTATTTTTACAATAACAGCTAAAAATACCTAATATTGTGAAAATAACTATATGCTCCAAATAACGTTTTCAAATATTGTTTCCTCCTTCTCTCTCTCCCTCACTCTGTGTCTCGTAAAAATAATTGAAATAGATCAGATTCTCTTGGTTGTTAATATTTGACAAAGCATACCGTGCGCGGATAGATTTCAAGTTTAACTCTAAGCCTTGACAATGCATACTCTCTTCTTCACTCTCTATATATCAGTAATCTACTGCATAATCTTGAATTATTTGCTGCTCTTTAGGCGATGCCTAAAAATTTGACATTACATAATAGCTTTTCTGTAGTTGCACCAGAACACCTACTGTATGTGGGGGTAGGGGGGTCAAAAAATTATTCCTTCCAAGGGCCTTCTAAGTCTGACAATATATCAGAGCAGAAAACAGAAAATTTTATTTCAGTTGTCTGTCTTGACAAAAATTAACAAGTGTTTGTTTAGAAATGTTTAAAAGCAAATGACAATTTTTTGCAATATACAATTAAAGGATATGGCTGAAGCAATTATAATACTGACAAAAATTTGTACAAAATCAGTGAACTTTATAATCAGACTGTATTACACACTAGCTTGCCAGGCACAGTGGCTCTAAGTGTAGTTAATGTTGTGCAAATGATCCAGGAAATACAGACGGACGGACCGACAGACAGACGCATGCTAAAGGGAATGTCCTATTCTTCACAGGCTCAAGAAGTTAAACCTCTTTAGTTTCAACAATAAATGGCTAGGCGAGGGCAGTCTAACCTAGATTATTGCTAAATAGTGAAATAATTACTCAAGACCATGGGTAGAATTTAAGAAGAAGTGCATTTAAGACAGATGACTAGACAGACAGACAGACACTTTATTAATCCCCAAGGGGAAATTCACATAATCCAGCAGCAGCATACTGATACAAAAAACAATATTAAAGAGTAATAAAAATGCAGGTAAAAACAGACAATAACTTTGAATAATGTTAACGTTTACCCCCCCGGTGGAATTGAAGAGTCGCATTGTGTGGGGGAGGAACGATCTCCTCAGTCTGTCAGTGGAGTAGGACAGCGACAGCAGTCTGTCGCTGAAGCTGCTCCTCTGCCTGGAGATGACACTGTTCAGTGAATGCAGTGGATTCTCCATGATTGACAGGAGCCTGTTCAGCGCCCGTCGCTCCACCACGGATGCTAAACTGTCCAGCTTCATTCCTACAATGGAGCCTGCCTTTCTCACAAGTTTGTCCAGGTGTGAGGCGTCCTTCTTTATGCTGCCTTCCCAGCACATGCCGCGTAGAAGAGGGCACTCGCCACAACCGTCTGGTACAACATCTGCAGCATCTTATTGCAGATGTTGAAGGACGCCAGCCTTCTAAGGAAGTATAGTCGGTTCTGACCTTTCTTACACAGAGCATCAAGTAGTGGCAGTCCAGTCCAATTTATCATCCAGCTGCACTCCCAGGTATTTACAGGGCTGTACCCTCTGCACACACAGTCTCCTCTGATGATCACAGGGTCCATGAGGGGCCTGGGCCTCCTAAAATCCACCACCAGTTCCTTTGTTTTGCTAGTGTTCAGGTGTAAGTGGTTTGAGTCACACCATTTAACAAAGTCCTTGATTAGCTTCCTATACTCCTCCTCCTGCCCACTCCTGATGTAGCCCACGATAGCAGTGTCGTCAGCGAACTTTTGCACGTGGCAGGATTCCGAGTTGTATTGGAAGTCTGATGTATATAGGCTGAATAGGACCGGAGAAAGTACAGTCCCCTGCGGCGCTCCTGTGTTGCTGACCACAATGTCAGACCTGCAGTTCCCGAGACGCACATACTGAGGTCTGTCTGTAAGATAGTCCACGATCCATGCCACCAGGTATGAATCTACTCCCATCTCTGTCAGCTTGTCTGTTCTTACTGCACTACTGCCTCTGTCCAAGTGGGAGAGGGATCGGTGTAGCATATAGATGATGGCATCCTCTGCTCCCACCTTCTCCTGGTATGCGAACTGCAGAGGGTCGAGGGCGCGGCGGACCTGTGGCCTCAGGTGGTGAATCAGCAGCCGCTCCATGGTCTTCATCACATGTGACGTCAGACAGACAGGCCGGAAGTCATTCAACTAACTAGGACGTGATACCTTTGGGACTGGGGTGATACAAGATGTTTTCCAAAGACTTGGGTCTCTCCCCTGTTCCAGGCTCAGGTTGAAGAAGCACTGTAGAAGACTCCCCAGCTCCAGCACACAGGCCTTCAGCAGTCATGGCGATACTCCATCTGATTCGCTGCTTTGCTGGCACGAAGTCTCCTCAGCTCTCTGCTCACCTGCGCTGTTGTAATTGTGGATGGGGATGTCTCTCCTATTTTGCTATCAGCAGAAGGATGGTTGGAGGATGCAGTACTCCGAGGTGAGCGTGGGTTAGGGTGGTCAAACCTGTTAAAGAAGTTGTTCATCTGGTTTGCTCTCTCCATGTCTCTCTCAATGGTGGCCCCCTGCTTTGAGCTGCAGCCAGTGATGATCTTCATCCCATCCCACACTTCCTTCATGCTGTTATTCTGCAACTTCTGCTCCAGCTTTCTCCTGTGCTGATCCTTCGCCACCCTGAGCTGGACTCGGAGTTCCTTCTGCACGCGCTTGAGCTCATGCTGATCACCGCCTTTAAAAGCCCTTTTTTATGGTTCAAAAGGCCCTTGATGTCACTTGTAATCCATGGCTTGTTGTTAGCATAGCAGCGTACTGTTCTTACTGGAACTACAATGTCCATACAGAAGTTGATGTAATCAGTAGTGCAGTCAACAACCCCCTCAATGTTCTCACTATGTGATCCCTGCAGGATATCCCAGTCCGTAGTTCCAAAGCAGTCTCTCAGAGCCTGCTCTGCCTCAGGGGACCACTTCCTGAATGAGCGTGTAGTTGTAGGTAGCTTCCTCACTCTTGGTTTGTAGTGAGGCTGAAGCAGAACCAGGTTATGATCTGTTTTCCCAAGCACAGGCAGCAGGGTGGCGCTGTATGCTTCTTTGATGTTTACATACAGTAGGTCAATATTCCTATTTCCCCGGGTGTTACAATCCACATACTGGGAGAAGGCAGGTAATGCTTTTTCCAGCGATACATGGTTAAAGTCTCCAGCGATTAGCACAAGTGCCTCAGGGTGCTGCATTTGTAATTTAGCAACTGCGGAATGGATGACGTCACTCGCCATCTCCGCGTTCGCTTGAGGGGGGATGTAAACAATAACAACAACACGTGTCCAAACTCTCTGGGCAAGTAATAGGGGCGCAAACGTACGGCCAACAGTTCGGTGTCCCTGCAGCAAGTGGAGATTTTAACGTTTAGATGTCCAGAAGTTGACTACTTGAACAGATGAGTCTCGGTGTGTAAAAATCCATCTCCAAGTAGTAAAAAGTGTCCAGGGAACAAGTCCACATAAAAGAAAGTGGTAGGAGTGAGCAGTTAAATAAAGAAAAATAGAGAAAAGGGTAGAAAGATAAAGACTTTAAAGATAATGTCATACACAGAGCTGCTGGAAAGGCTGCCACTCGCGTCGGTGCCTGAAGCTTTTTCTTCCTGTGATTTTGACAATCCTATGACAATTAGAGTGAGTAGGTGGATCCTTTAGGTGGATCCTCAAGTATTTTTAAATTAGTGCCTTAAACTTTAAATTGGTTTCAATTTATATAATCATACAAATAAACATTTATTCCGCTGCTTCATCCTGGGAAAACTAGATTAGGAAAAACTAAGTAAATGAGGGTTCTTTCACACCTGTAAAGTGTTTTCCTGTAAAGAGGGTACTTTCTGATTAACCTCTTTTTACTATACTTTGTATATATAATACAAACTTGACTCATTCACTCACTAACAAAATCATTATTTCCCATTTTGGTTAAAAGCTGAAACTTGGCAGAATGGTACATCTAGAGCAGCAGGTATCCGCTAAGATAGGACATTTTGATATATCAAAATTTAGGGGTAATTCCCCAAATAGAAAAACTAAATACCCCTAAAAATAAAATGGACTTGACTGATTTATATTCAGTGAAAATGAAGAAAAAAGAAAATCAGCTAACACGTTCTTTTATTTGTTGATTTTTCATGCTAATAATGCTCGAACGAGTGAGACATTCTAACATACCACATCAAAGTGAAAGGAGTGAAGCTCAAAGAAGACATATTTAGCAAATGCTAGCCAGGTGTGGCTTTGAACTAGCCAATTTTATGCAAATAACACAGTTTTTAAAAAAAAATTGTGATAATTAACATTTATCACTCTCACCCTCATTTTATCTGCAACACTGTGCACATGACGACATGGGGCTACAATTACCAACAGCCAGTGTGCTGCTCCAGACGATTTCATCAGCTGTCACAAAGTTTAAATAAGAGCACTGATAAAAGCACCAAGTGAACATTAGTAGCAACGTCTGTATTTTTTTAGTAGCGACATCTGTATTCCCCCCCCCCATTCCCTCCCCAACCACTTTGGGATAATTTCATTGTCTCACTAGATTACAGCCTTATCTTACAGAACAGTATTTCTCAACCTTTAAGGCCTTGGGACCCAGTTTTACCATTTAAAGTTCCCCAATGACTCACCGACAGCATTTGAAGAGTGATTGGTTTACCCCTTTCATGAATTGAGCTTGATTAGAGGAGTGGTGGGGAGGGTTTAAACTTACCAGGTAACAGGCTTGTAACACAATGTTTAATATTTAACACCGGGCTTTGATCTGCTCTTCCTTACACTCTCCTGATCTGTGTTCTCCAGACAGCGTCTGCCACAGCGGTGATTTCGAGCCACTGGTGTTCTTCTAATCTGAAGAGCTAAAGCAAGACAATCACCCGTGCTGCGGCTCCTTAATAGCTCCTATTCTGAATGGTTATGAGACTGTACCTGCCTTTTCTATACTGTATTTTCCTTGAACACCTGGACTACTTTTAAAGGAAACACAGTTATGAAAATACAGAATGAAAACGAGACAGATGTAATTTTTTTAAAACAGAAACACAGGTATAAACACAGAACGAAAACGTTTGCTGTACTATATTTTTTTTAAACAGAGATACAGCTACGAACGCGGAATAAAAATGAGAGGTTAGATGTCATTTTTTAATGAAATACAAAATAAAAATGGACAGATGTAATTTTTTACAGAAATACAGGTATGAACACAGAATGAAAATGAGATGTTAGATGTATATTTTTTTATTAGAAACACAGAATAAAAACAAGACAATGGATGAAACTTTTTTTGTTTTTTTTTTAATAGAAATACAGGTATGAAAATACAGAATGAAAACTGCTCATTAAAAGAAGAAAAAGGCGCGATTCCAAAATGCTTTCACCACATCATATTTTTTCATTCCAGAATCAACTTCTTCCAGGATTGTTAATTTTTCTTTAAGTGTAAACTGACGCCACTTATGTTTTTTTTGTTCATCTCAAAGAAAACTTTGAAAAGCACTATGAAAATGTAACAGTATGGTATCCACACCCCACACAATTACCCATGCAGGTGCTCAGTGGAGAAGTGACTCCGAATTCAATTATGGGTATGATGTCACACCTCTATGCTCACAAAGCCTGCCTGGGACCAGAAATTTTCACAACAGACCTGAAACAGGCCTGTTTCAGGGTTCCCGAGACTCAGCTCAGAAAGTGTAGGAGCAGTATTAAGTATTTTTTGCATCGCCTTAACATCTTCAGTGGCTATTTTTGGTCAAAAAAACAAATATCAGTGTAACAAACATTTTGTTAAAACGAGATTCGTTTAATATGATGTTCTATGAATCTTTGTCCAGTGTAGCCAGTGAGACTAAGATTCTTCATTCATACCTAGGCTGAAATCTGAAGAATTAAAGGGAAAAAAGAAAAAGAAAAAAAAAAAAAAATCAGTATTTTCCTAGCTTCTCAAATTAGAAAAGCCAATGATGCTTTAAAAACGTTTTCTGAATGCATTTGAAAGCAACAAAAAAAAAAAAAAAAAGAAAATCCGAGCACAGAGTTGTCATGTGGGTTCTCATTTCAACTGAATAAAAGATGCTTTTATAACTATTTTTCCCTTTCCACAATATTTGTGAAGGAGCACCTTGCTTAACTGTTGCCATCTTCAACCACTTTACTAAATACCCACCAGCTTAAGGTCAGCTAGTGTTTTGTGACTTGCTGTGTTTCTCCTTATTTCTGCTTAGTTTTCTTTAATGAAATGCAATTAAACACTTTAATCCTCTCAGGCCTACTCCCTACGGATTGTTCACAGTCAAAAACAATTTTTATGCCCTACTGTCTGCTGATGCCAAAATATTTTAAAAAATGGAACCCAGGAGTGTAGTTACTCATCGGAAAATACAAGTCTGTTAATTAAAAAGATTCCGGCAGTCTGGCGTGTCAGCGGCTGAGGAGGTGACCAGCAACCACTATCAGTGCTGCCCACACACAGCCTGTGTGGAGAAATTGCATCTGGTGAAGGATCTAAAGTGCTCACAATGTTATCAAACGTTTATCTTCTGGTCTGAAGTTGGATTCAAATGATCAATTTACAAAAAATCTTGCCACTTAAAGGAATAGGTGGAGGAGGGTTTCTGGTTACAAAGCATCTGCAACTATATGTGTGGGTGTGCATGAAAAGAAATGGTTGGATTCGAGGAGAGTTTTAAAATATTTTAATATGCTGTACATGCA
This sequence comes from Polypterus bichir lapradei, assembly GCA_026402145.1. Taxonomy (NCBI): domain Eukaryota; kingdom Metazoa; phylum Chordata; class Cladistia; order Polypteriformes; family Polypteridae; genus Polypterus; species Polypterus bichir. The sequence goes on along the minus strand of JANRMT010062861.1, from coordinate 43,884,682 downwards.
AGTTGATTAAAAGCTGTTTCAGGAAGGACTGCAGTCAAACACTAAGAAACATGGAAAAATGAGCAGCAGGGCTATTTACTTCAAATAATATCACTTAAGAACAATACAAGTCACAAATAATGAAGTAATAATATCAATAATACAATTCAATTCCAAAATATTATTTAAAGTCAAAGTTTATTGTCATCTGTATGTAATACAACAAAATTTGTGTTTGCATGTCTCCTCACACTGTTTGCAAAAATACAAGAAAAAATATTAAATGTTTGATACTAAAAACTTGGTATAACAATCATCATGACCAAAGCTATTTGGTAGCAATGAATAAAGTTGACACTTGTTTTAAAAATCATTCAGCACTGACATATTATTTACACATATATATATTATTACTAGCCAAGCCCCACGGCTTCGCCCGCATATTAGTGAAACAAGACAGCGAGGAGGGCTCCGCCCAGCTTTCTACTTCTGATGTCACTCTTCCCCCTCCCCTCAGCCTCTGTCTTAGATTAGTGTGAAAATATCGCTCCTGCAAGCGAACTATGATTCTTAGCACGATGAGAGAAGTCGCAAAATCAACTGGAATGTTCAAGCAAATTATTGGAAAAAAAACAAAACAAAAAAAAAAAAAAACAAACAAACATCTAAATCCGTTAAGTAGTTCTCTCGTTTGCTAACTAAGTGGAGTTAAGGTTACGCTCCAAGGCAGATGCGGGAGTAAGGAGGGCCCCGCCCCCCTCCCCGGAACCACAAGCAAATTATGATACTTGGCGTGATTAAAAAATTGCAAAAATCAACTGAATGTTCAAAAAAATTATAGAAAAAAATCCAGTCTAAATCTGTTAAGTAGTTCTCTCATGAAAAGCGGACAGACATACAAACGGGTCCAAAAAACTGTTAAGAAATTTAATGCTTGGACAACGAAATTTTTAAAACTGTTTCTTAGCGAGCACCTATGAGCCAAGGGTAACCTGCATTCCAAATTTCAAGTCCTCATGGTTCGGGAGATTTCGTGATGAGTGTATCAGTGGTATTTTGGCTTTTATATATCTATCTATACATATCTAGATAGATAGATGCATAGAACTTCCAAGAGGCTTTTGATGTCTTCTATCTAATGTCCAATCCTGTACCTGACATATGAGCCAAAGTTTTCAGGTAAAAGAAAAACAAAACAAAAACACAGTATCAGGGAATTACTTATATAGGTGAGGTATTTTTCAAGGCCGACCTACCATGCCACATCAATATAATTAAGTTCTTATTTTACAGCTCTACTGCTATATTTGGGAGCTACAGACCCCAGTCATTTGTTTTCTCCAGACTTGATTTCTGCATCAGTAACAAATTAAAAATCTGGACTTTGATTGCAATACAATTCTAAATCATACAGTGACAGCAAAAACAACTAATAATCAGCCACTGTAAACTCTTCCCAAATTAACTTTAATTCTTAATTTTATTAATTTAGCCATTTGTCCATTTTCATTACCCACTTATCGAGGGCAGGACTGCAGTTCAGCAACCTAACAATTATAAGGTATCCACTTACTTATCCAGGTCATAGTCTCAGAGAGCAGTTGCTATTATAGCAACATTTAGTTCAAGGAAGGAAATAATCCTGGATGTGCAAAGTCCATTGCAAGGCACATTCATACAGGGGTAGTATGGATTTATAGTTAATGCATTAGATTTTAAGCCATAAAGAGAATACAATTTTGGCTTCTGACTTATGGAATGAACACAGTAACTTGCTTAACCAGCTGGTACCTGAACTGTTCAAAATAAAAGACAAATGTACTGTGACTTTTTGTTATAAGCTGCTTTGGACAAGGTGCAATTATTCTAAAATACATATACAAATCCTCATGGAGAACACGGGAATACCTAGACAAATACATGGAATCCACTGGGCCACTCTTATACTTAATATAACATCAAAAATCAAGTTGTTTTCTAGCAAATTATTTTATAACTTAAGCAAAATCATTATGCTCCTAGTATTCAACACAAAACCTTAACCTACACATTTATACCATGGAAGCATTAATAACAAAAATATATGTATTATCAGAATGTGGGCAATAACACCTGCATTAGAGTGTTTCAGAAGTACATGAGCCTGCCAAGCTGAGGTGTTGTATTCTCTGGTAAAATGTGGAAAAACACTCTTAGAAAGACACAATATTGACTTTGTGGTCGTCCATTTTCAGTGCATTTCCATCACTTGGACAATGATACCGTGCTGGGACCACCAGTTGTGTTCTAAGTGTTTGCCAAACTCTGGAAATTTTTACATAAAAATCTTAATGCTGCTGCAGAAAACAGGACGCCAATGTGACAGGAAGTAGGAAGTGAGTGCAGCAGCAGTCAGCATGGTGTTTGTTATCTTAGTGTTTGTTCTCCCAAACAATCCTTCACCATTCTGCTTAGTTAGCCCTTGTGAAGGCATTCCCTTTTCACACCATTTATGTGACTAAACATTTTCAACATCACTTTGTGTTTCCGGGAATTATTGCATAAAGGTGTGTAGCTTGCTGGATAAGTGAAAAGGAGATTCAGTGAGGCCAGTACAGATATGGATTCTGCTTTTATCAGTTCTCCATCTAAGTGCTTGCTTGGCTGAGAAATCAAAGAACAAGCTAAGTTCCATCCATCCATTTTCCAACCTGCTGAATCCGAACACAGGGTCACGGGGGTCTGCTGGAGCCAATCCCAGCCAACACAGGGCACAAGGCAGGAACCAATCTCGGGCAGGGTGCCAACCCACCGCAGACAAGCTAAGTTGGAACCATGAATTATCAAGGTTGTCAACTTACTACTAGCACAGATCCAACATTCAAGGTACAGAAGATTACAGCATTGGAGACATGCTGAATGTTAGTTTGTATTAACAAAATATCTACAGCATCCTGTAGGCATTTACTATAAATTATTTTTTTTTTATTTTTAAACTGATCTCCCTCGAAATATCCAGTGTATACAGCACTGTCTTGAAAAACCCTTCCTATTACAGTGTACTGGATGTACATAATGCATGATATTTTATGTTTTGAATTTTAAATCGGTTTCATGTTTAACTATATGATATTTGAGTAGCACAGTAGCATTGTGGTTAGTGCTGCTGGAGTCCTGAATTCAAACCTCATGACTAATCATTGTCTGTGTGGCAAGTGCAAGTTCTCCATGTGTCTACCTGGAATCTTCTGTGGCTTTCATTGCACATCCCCAAAGACGTGTTTGTAAGTTTAATTAACAATTGAAAATTTTCTTTGTGTGGTCAGTACGTGACTGGCAATTGAGTTGGAGTGCTTCCCTGTCATGATCTGATCAGGAAAGATCTGAGCCGAAGCTGCCAAGATGAGCACTGGCTTATAATGACTCTCAAGTGAATTAAGTGAACTAGATAATGTTACGTTAAAATAGTTTTTGTAGATGTATGCTTTACTGTGAACTTGTCAGTGAAACGTTAATAAAACAGTATGATCATCTTTTTTTTTAGATATTCAAGCCTGAAGTTAACATACTTCTCTATGGGGCAGGCACTATATAAATGTATTATTATTATTAGAATCATCATTGATTATCTCCAATTTCACATAATTTACATCCTATATAAAATCAGTACAATTCTTGTTTTGTGTTTTTTTTTTCCCTTCAATAATTAAACAAATAACTCTTTGTGTGAGAGCAAGCGAGTCCATAAGTAGTGCGTCTTGTTTAGGGCTGTATGATGCCCCTAGACAAATATTGCTGGGATAGGCTTTGTCCCCCTGCAATTCTGAACTGGATTATATAATTTGGGAAACTTTACATCCTGTTCAAAGAATTAAGGGAACACTTAATCATCACAGTCTAAAAAAACAAGTCAATTAAGCTTCAGGGATGTCATTCTGTTCAGTTAGGAAGAATAACTGACTGTGAATCAATTTCACCTGCTTTGATGCAAATGAAAGTGACAACAGGTGCACTGGAAAGGCAAGAGCAAGAAAATGTGAATTGTTTTGCAGGTGGTGGCCACAGACAACTGGTATTTCAGTATCCTTCCTGACTGTTCTTCTCTAGTTTTGCTAGTGTCCTTGTTACTGCTGGTAGCATGAGGTGGTACCTGCAGCCATCTCCGTTTGCACAGGTAGCCAAGCTTCTCCAGGATGGCACAAGCAGGTCTGTCTCCAAGCACAGTCTCAAGAGCATGGAAGAGATACTAAGAGATGGTCCGCTACACAAGAAGAGCTGGGCAGGGCTGTAGAAGGGCATCAACCCAGCAGCAGGACCGGTATCTGTTCCTATGAGTGAGAAAAAAAAACAAGAGGAACACTGCCAGAGTCCTACAAAATGACCTCCAGCTGGCCACTGGGGTGCACATTACTGACCAAACTGTCAGAAACAGACTCCATGAAGGTGCCAAATGCCAAAGAATACACAATCGGCAGCTGCACCATTGGCACCTGGTTCTCTTCACAGATGAGAACAGATTCATGCCGAGCACATGTGATAGACGTGAAAGAGTCTGGAGATGCAGTGGTGAACATAATGCAGCCTGCAACATCATCCAGCATGACCAGTTTGGCAGTGGGTCTGTGATGGCCTGGGAAGGCATATCCTTGGAGGGTTGCAGAGACCACCATGTGCTAGGCAATGGAACCCTGACCGCTGTTTGGTACCAGAATGAAATCCTCAGAGCCACTGTCAGAACTTACACTAGTGCTGTAGGCCCTTGGTTCCTCCTAGTGCATGACAATGCCCAGCCTCATGTGGCCCGAGTGTGTAGGCAGTTCCTGGATGATGATAAGATCCCCAGGATACCATCAGCCATCTCATCAGGAACATGTCTAGATGTTGTCAGGAGTGTATTCGGGCATGTGGGGGCCACACACACTACACACTACGAGTTGCAGTGATGAAATTCATGCAAGTTGGATTAGCCTGTGGTTTCAATGTTTGACTTTGATTGTCAGTGTGATGTTGAATTCAGTGCTCAGCGAGTTGGTGACTATGGTTTCCATTGACTGTTCAGTTCCATTCATTTTGTTCTCAAAGAATTACACAGTGCTACTCAGTAAAGATGTTTCTCTTGAATATTTCGTTCATTGATGTGTGATTTAAATGTTCCCTTAATTTTCAATGAGTATTGTATTTATCTTCAATGAAAACAGATTTAACAACCATTATAAACACAACAACATTTATATAGCACATTTTCATACAAACAATGTAGCTCAAAGTGCTTTACATGATGAAGAAAGAGAAAAAAGACAAAATAAATAAGAATTAAAATTAGGGGACACTAATTAACATAGAATAAAAGTAAGGTCCGATAGCCAGGGAGGACAGAGAAAAAAAAAAACAAAAAAAAAACTCCAGACGGCTGGAGAAAAAAAATAAAATAAATACTAAATAAGATTTTTTAGATAATTACCAGTAAGCAGCTCATTCATTTCTTGTCTTTGGTCACATACAGTGGGGGAAAGTAGTACTGAAGGCATCATCATTTTTTTTTTCACTAAATATATTTCCAATAAGGCTATTCACTTAATTCATTGTTATTAACTCTAGAAATCCACAAATATAAAGAATTCACAACAATAAAAGGTATGACAATAATAAAGTGTAATGACACAGGGAAAAAAGTATTGAACACACTAATTTAATACTTAGTGGAGAAGCCTTTTTAATGACAGCTTCAAGATGCTACCTGTTTGAAGAAACCAATTGCCTGCAGTGCGCAGGTGTGATTTGACAAATTCTTCTAAAGTGATTGTCTTTAAAATCTTGAAGTTTCAGGGGTTTCTCTTGTGAACCCTGATCTTTAGTTCCTAACACAAATGTTCAATTGGATTTAAGTCAGGCGAGTTACTGGACCATTCTAACAACTTGATTTACTTCATCTGATACCAACTGAGAGTTTCCTTTGCTCTATGCTCTATGTTTATGCTTGTTGTCCTGCTGGAAGGTTCACCCTTATCCTCATCATCCTGGTGAATGGCAGCAGGTTCATTTTTAGGAATCTCTCAGTGCATGGCCCTATTTATCATTCTTTCAATTACATGAAGTCTGCCTTTGCCATGAGATGAAAAACAGCTCCACATCACGATGCTTCCACCTTCAAACTTCACTGCTGGTATAATGTTTTTCAGGGGATGTGCAGGCCATTTCTTCTCCAAACAGGATGTGTAGAATGGACAGCCAAAAAGTTCAATTTTGGTCTTGTCTGAGGAGACTACATTCTCCCAGTATTTCACAGGCTTGTCCAAATGTTCTGTAGCAAACTTTAAAT
>JANRMT010062861.1:43827873-43839447 GCA_026402145.1 Polypterus bichir lapradei | reverse complement strand
TGATGTGTTTCAAGTATAGACTTTCAGCTTTAATTCAAGGGGTTTAACAAAAATACTGCAGGAGCTGTTTATAAAAGACCCTGTTTTCATGGGCTCAAAAGTATTTGGACAAACTAAGATAATCATAAATATAATGATCATTTTCAATATTTGGTTGAAAATCCTTTACGGTTAAGGTCTACCTGAAGTCTGAACCCATGGCTATCTTCAATTGTTAGGTTTCCACCCTACTGATGCTTTGCTAGGCCTTTACTACAGCTGTCTTCAGGTGCTGCTTGTTCACTGGACTTTCTGCCTTAAGTTTTGTCTTCACAGAGTGAAATGCATGTCCAATTTGGTTGAGATCAGTTGATTGACTTGGCCTTTGAAGAATATTCCAGTACTTTGCATTGAAAAGCACTTAGTTTGCTTTTGCAGCCTATTTTGGCTCATTTTCCATCTGTACTGTGAAGCATAATTCTATCAGTTTTGAAGGATTTAGCTCAATCTCAGTAGACAGAATATGCCTAAACACTTCAGAAATCATCCTTCTACTACAATAATCTTTTATCTTCAATAAGCATTAGTGAGTGAATTCCATTCACAGCCATGAATGATCATGTCATAAAACTGTCTTCACCATGTTTCAAAGATGACGTGGTATTTATCAGATCATGAGCCGTTTCTTCTCTTCTCCATACTCTTCTGTGTCCAACATTGTGGTATATATTGATCTTAGTTTTTTTTGTCCGAAGAAAATAGTTTCCAAACTGGACAGGCTTTTCAAAAATGCTTTGTTGCAAAGTCTAATCTGTCCTTCCTATTCTTGCGGTTTACCAGTGGTTTGCACCTTGTGGTAAACCCTCTGTCTTTACTTTTGTGAAGTTTTCTCAATTGTAGACTTTGGCAGTGATAGGTCTACCTCCCAGACAGTGCTCCTGGTTTGGCTAAATGTTATGAAGGAGTTCATCTTCACCAAAGGACAGAATTCTGCAATCATCCAGCACAGCTGGTTTTCCAGAACTTCTGGTGTTTCTGAGTTCATCCTTCTTTTTAAGAATGCACCGGATGGCTGATTTGACCCCTCCTCGTGTTTCTGCTATCTCTCTAAAGGGTTTGTTATGTTTTCTCAGCCGAATGATGGGCTGTTTTTACTTGCATAGACAGCTCTTTGGACCTCATATACAGAGTTTACAGTGACAGCTTCCAAATGCAAATTCCACATGTGGAATCAGTTCCAGACCTTTAACCTGCTTAATAGTCAATGAAATAATGAGGGAACTGCACCCACCTGGCTATGGAACAGATTGTCAGACAAATGTCCAAATACTTTTGAGTCCCTGGAAATTGGGGGGGGGGGGGCATATGCAGAAAAATGGCTGTCATTCCCAAACTCATTCTTATTCAATATTTTTGGTAAAACCCTTAAATTATAGCTGAAAGTCTACACTTCAATCACATAATGACTGCTTTATTTCAGATCCATTGTGGTGGTGCACAGAGTCAAAATGATGAAAATTGTATTACTGTCCAAATACTTATGGGCCTGACTGTATACACACTATATAAATACACAATATTCATTGTATATATTGATATTTACAGAGACATGCATTTATTTGTGTCTTTTTCTTCTTCTACTTAATGACCAATCCTGGAATTTATCTACTAAATATTTTACTGTATTTGTACTTTGTATTATTGTATGTGAAAAATTTCATTTCATTTTTGCTGTAAGACTACCCTCAATGAGGATTAATATTCACCTTTTATGATCCTGCCCAATCTGTACCATGCATGTGTATGATTTTCAACACTACATCATACAGTATTTCTTGTAAAACTGGTATAGTGTTGAGGTTGAGTTTGTGTTCATTAACTAATAAATGTTTCACTTTTTAATTTTAAAAACTGAGAACATTTGAGTTAAACAGTGCCTTAAAAGAATATCCTTCTTGGGGAACATTTAACTCCACTTTATGCTAGAGGAAATGAAATTTAGTGTGCCATGTTTCTGCATACTTTTATTAGCAAGGAGCATAACATGATTAATCCTGCAAAGAAGACTATGGGAACTGAATCTTTCCAGAACAATGCAGAATTTTTGGAACACTCTCAGAAAATTAGGCATCCAGCAAATGCATACACTGCGAGTTTCATGTGCAGTATAATTGGTCAGTGCAGTGAAATGCCATGTGGCATGTGTGAAAAGACTCAAATCAGGTAACTACAGTGGGCAAAGTAGATAATGTGATTCATGGTATGTAGAAATTGTTTTTCTATAAAAATATGAAGGAGAATGGAAGCTACGAGTATGATTATGGGCAATTTTTAAAGTTATTTTACTGCGGTACTTATTGCTGAGCATTGTGTGAGGTAGACCCATTTAAATTTTCTTTTCTGATATATATACAGAGTTGATCTACTGGAAAGGTTCAGATAATTAGAACAGTTTACCTCAAAGAAAGCACTGTGATCCAGTTACCCAGGCATTTGACTATAAACCTCAAAGGTCTTAGGACCAGTCTCTCCATTTTGAGAAAGGTATTTAATTTGGTAGTGAACTATTGCTGGAAATAAAAGTATGGCTGCCATGTGATTTTTGGCAGGACTAATATTCCATGAATTCTCAAACCCATATCCCCTAAGTAAAATGACATCAACAAACCCATTCAATGCAGCGTTTCTGGGTTGTAATTCATGTTTTTTGCAACTCAGATATTGAAAAGAAAAAGAAATGCTTTAACAAAAACAAGCCATTTGGCTTCACATATTAAAGCTTCACAATCTAATTTAGATAATGTGGGTTAATTCTAGTGCAAAGCAATAATAATACTCTAAAATACACATAGACAGTGAGAAGGTGTGTGGAATATTCTTCATAAATAAGCAGACCTAAGACTTCTCAACAACTCTTAACTATTACTTTTAATGCATTTTCAGTGGAGGTTCACCCCATGATCTTCTAGTAAATGTTTATCCACTGGAACAAAGCTGAACACTAAACTGTGAACAAATATGTGCTGCAGTTACCATTCACTTTGTGTCATTATGTAGCATATGATCTCCGCCTTATTTATTCACTGCCGTGTACATCACAACACAAGCCACCTCCATATTAGGTTGGTGCTTTCACAGTACAAATCCTTTCAAGAGCAACAACAACAATATTTATTTATATAGCACATTTTCAAACAAATGATGTAGCTCAAAGTGTTTTACAGGATGAAGAAAGAGAAAAAAGACAAAATATAAAAAATAAAATTAGGCAATACTAATTAACATAGAATAAATGTAAGGTACAATGGCCAGGGAGGACAGAAAAAACAAAAAACTAAAAAGAACTGCAGAGGGCTAGAAAAAAAAAAAATCTACAGGGGTTCTGTGTCCACAAGACCACCAAGCCCCCTCTAGGCAGTCCTCATTATATTTAGGTTTCACATGAAAGAACTTAATAATGATGGTCATGTAGACTTCTGGCCTTTAATCCATCAATGTAGGGACATCACAGTGCTTTGATCGGGTAGTGGTGGTGCAGATCGTCACCACAGAAAAACAGAAACAGAACAGCAGAGAAAGTAGGGGTTAGTACAGATTTCGGAGCCACCATGAATGATAATGATAATTAAATGCAAGTACAGAATATCACGATTAAACTAAAAGGAGGCTATGAGAAAGCCATGTTAAAGTAATGTGTTTTTAGCAGTTTTTTAAAGTGCTCCACTGTATCAGCCTGACAAATTTCTATCGGTAAGCTGTTCCAGATTTTAGGTGCATAACAGCAGAAGGCCGCCTCACCACTTCTTTTAAGTTTAGCTCTTGGATTTATAAGCAGACACTCATTTGAAGATTACGATTAGGAGTGTAAGGTGAGAGGCATTCTGAAATATAGGATGGAGTGAGATTATTTAAGGCTTTGTAAGCCATAAGCAGTATTTTAAAGTCAATTCTAAATGACACAGTTAACCAATGTAGTGACATCAAAACTGGAGTGTTGTGTTTGGATTTTCTTTTCCTAGTTAGGATTTTAGCATCTGCATTCTGCACTAGTTGAAATCGATTGATGTGTTTTTTTGGTAGTTCTGAGAGGAGAGTGTTACAGTAACCTAGATGACTGAAAACAAAGGCGTGAACTAATTTCTCAGCATCTTGCAATGTTATAAGAGGACTAACTTTTGCTATATTTCTTAAGTGAAAAAATGCTTTCCTAGTAATCTGATTAATATGTGATTTAAAATTCAGGTCAGAGTCAATAGTTACCCCTAAATTCTTTACTCCCGTCTTGACTTTTAATCCTAATGGATCAAGTTTATTTCTAATACCCTCATTATATCCATTTTTGCCAATCACTGAAATCTCTGTTTTCTTCTTATTTAGTTTAAGAAAATTACTACTCATCCATTTAGAAACATAAGTAAGACGTTGTGTCAGTGAATCAAGAGAGTCAGGGTCATCAGGCGCTATTGATAAAGCACATGTTAAAAAGAGCTGGATTACAACAGAGATGGAGTTCTAGTATAAAATGGAGTATCGACTTGTTAGTGGCACATTAACACATGTGTCCTACCAAGCAAAGAGTAAAATGGAGATTCTAGCGATAGCACCCAAAGCATCCATTTCTCTTATTCTGGATGGATGTACTGTGCTGTGGCCTAAATAAATCTCGCAAATTATCAACAATGAAGTCAAGAACTACATGCTGATGATCATTTCCTCATAATGGTTAGTTATATTTAAACATTACAAGATCATATCTTCAGAGACGCAAATTTATCTATTATGGGGTAAAAGCTGAAAATAGTAAGGAAGGCTTGGAACAAACTGCTTGATCAAAGTTGAGATGGGATTGGAAGAGATAAAGGAATCAGTAAATGATTTTAAACAATCACAAAGCACTGAACATTCACTTTACTTTTCTTTTAGCATATGTCAGCATATAAAGCAAAAAAGTATTTTAGCATTTAAAGTAAAAAAAAAAAGTGAACTCCATAACAAGTAAAAAAAAAATGTGATTTTTTATTTTGGATAAAACTAATTTGTGCACAAATTCAATTTTATCAATCAAAACTGTAAAAGCAAAAAGAAAACCATCTTGCCTATAAATACTTATAGAAGGCATAAGACAAAGGATGGTTTGAGACCTAGACTGCTTCAAATATCATTGGGAATACGTAAATGAATATTATACCAAAAAAATATATTTATCCTTCCATCCATCCATTAACCAACCTGCTATATCCTAACTACAGGGTCACGGGGGTCTGCTGTATATTTATATTTTATGTGCTGTTTGTAGGTATGGCTTTAATGCAGAATGAGAGAAAAAGGTTTATGATATAATAGAAACCAATAGTGACCAATACTGTAAACTGCAAATGGTATGAAAAAGTCCATGAAAAAAAGAAAACAAAACTCCACTTTGTCACATAATCCACAAGTTTGTTATCCAGCTGTATGCTCAAACCAGAGTTTTTTTTTGCTAAAACGTTGTAAAAATATAATCAGCACATTTCATAAACAAGAAACTAAAGCCTCATATGAATGACTTTTTCAACTGAAGACCCACCTCTGCCCCTCATTTGTTGGTTATGAGTCCTGTTTTCAATTCAAAAAATGGATCCCATGAGGGATTTTCTTGTCCTGTCCTATTTCATTTTTAGCAACTGTATTATTCTTAATTACTTTCTTTTAGTTCTCTCTTTTTAGCCTAAATTATGTTCTTTCTAAAGGGTACCTGTGTGATCTAATAATTTTTGAATGGTGGCTAGTAGTGATGCATGAAACAATTCATGCAAAACTGCATTCACATTGAAACTCAGTGTTTCACTTTGAAAAAAAAAGTTCAAAATAATATAAATGGCATTCCACTTCCTATGAAATCTGTACCATTGACACAAGAAGGAATTGGTTATTGACTTTCACCACACCAAACAGCCTCTATGTCCGGACACTATTCAAGGAGTGGATGTAAAAGTGATACACTCCTATAAGTACTTGGGAGTCCACATTAATCAGACTGGACTGGTCTCGGAACATAGAGGTACTATATAAGACAGGGAAGAGCAGGCTCTTCATTCTTTGGACACTGTGTTCCTTTAAGGCGGAAAGTGATACCTTTCACATCTTCCATAACTCTTTGATGTCCATTGTGATATTTTTACGCTGTGATGTCCCTGCTTGCCCCTTTATACAGGTACACAAGTTAAATTATTTTAATAGAATAAATCTACACAAACTACAGTATATAGAACAATTTCTTAGCTGAAGCCCTCCACAGTACCTGCAGGCTTTTTAAAAAATGTCTCAGATGTTCTTATTGATAGTGTACTTGACATAGTGAACTCATCATTAGATGCAGGGGCCTTACCTGACTGTCTAAAGATTGTAGTCGTTAAACCCCTGCTGAAAAAAATAATATTGACTTCTCTGTCTTTGACAACTTTAGACCAATTTCTTTCTTAAGTAAAATTCTAGAAAATGCAGTAAATGAGCATCCAAACGATGATTCTATTCTTGACAAGTTTCAGTTAGGTTTTAGAACATACCATACTACAGAAACTGCACTGGTTAAAGTAGTAAATGATTTGTGGGTTAATGCGTACAGAGATCATTTACCTGTTGTTGTTCTTTTAGACTTGTGTGCAGCATTTGACACCATACACCACAGCATTCTTATAAATCACCTCAGACAATGAATGGGTTGTTCCAGCAACATCTTGAATTGGATTCAATTATATTTAACAAGTAGAAAGCTCTTTGTTAGTTGTAGTGATTGTACTTCAGAGACCCATGATATTGTACCTGTATATGGTGTACAACAAGGATCTATTCTGGGTCCACTGATCTTTTCAATTTACATGCTTTCATTAGATCAGATTATCTGAAAGCACAAGGTGAGTTTCCACAGCTATGCAGATGACACACAACAATATTTATCGATAGCTGATGACCCTGATGCTTTTGGATCTCTAATCCAATATCTTAGAAGTATTTTTGATTGGATGTGTAATAACTTTCTCAAACTAAATAAGGAAAAAACAGAAATCTTAGTGATTGTCAAATATGGATAAAGGGTTTTAGAAAAATTCAAGGCAGAGGTAAAGACTTTAGGGGTAATCATTGACTCTGACCTAAACTTTAAATCACATATTGACCAGATTATCAGGACTACATTTTTTTCATTTAAGGAATATAGCAAAAGTTAGACCGATAGGGACGAACTGACAGTAGGACTCTGAACCTGGGATTTAGTGTGGGACTGCACCTGTTAGTGGGTGTCTCCTCATGCTGCCAGGTCCTGAGGGGATAAGATGAAGAAACGGCAGATTTTAGAAAGAGGCATTAGGCTTGTTTGCTTTGGAAAAGAAAAATCTGCTTGGGATTTTAACCTTGTTTTACCTTTACTGGAATTATTTATGTATTGTTTTTAACCTCGACTTTTTGGCACTTGAGCCATTTGTAAGAGCCATTTGTTACTTAGTTAGGATATGTTAAATTGATAAGTTATGTTAAAATGTTTGTCTATATATTAGTGCATAGTCAATGGGAGGTTCTATTATAATCCCCACGAGCTAACTGAAAATGGAATATTATAATTATTTTTCGTCATTCTGTCTACAGCAGGGGTGCCCAATGCATCGATCTCGGTCGACCGGTAGATCGCAAAGGTAGTGCAGGTAGATTGCATTGCATTAAAAAAAAATGTTTTTTAAACGTTAGTCTATCATATATCCTCCCTATGGCATTTGCCACTTGATTTACATACAGGGTGGCCAGTCTGAGATCTCTTTTCTTCTAACACACTGGTCATCCCGCACGCACGATCAAACGCATGAGCTACTGTAAAACTCCGGCTATCTAAGTGATCTAGTTAGCCTTTCAATTTATATCAACTAAAGAAGGGATTTAAAAAAAATTTGTATGGGGAGGGTATGGGCTGGATGTGGAATTGGAAGAGGATTTTTTTTCTCACAATGTCACAATCGAAGTGCATTTGTCTGATCTGTCAATCTAGTAATTGCTATTCCAAAGAAGGAAAATGTGGAAAGGCACTTTCGAACTGTTCATAAAAACTACGAAACTGACTGAAACCGAAAAGTGATCTGGGAAAGGAGAGGGAACTAAAATCGCAGTTAATCAGACAGCCATAATTTTTCACTCGGCTGAATTCAAAAGCAAAGACAGACACACCGAAGCATTGTTCTGGGTTAGTCACTCGATCATTAAGCATAAGAAGTCCTTCCCAGGTGGAGATATGATAAAAAGATGCCTTCGTTGAGACAGATGGCTAGGGAGAAATTCCTGCTGAGATTTCAAGACCCCTGGCCGGAGAAAAAGGAGTTTTTCCTTGTCATTAAACAATGAATACAAGCAACTTAATAACGATCAATGGCGCTGGACTTGGCATTTTTTTCCGATCTGACCAACATGTTGAATGAGCTTAATTTACAGCTGCAAGGAAAAGAGAACTTCATGGTCAATATGATTAGCTCAGTTAATGCTTTCAAACGAAAAATGCAACATCTGTCCTCAAAGCTGCAGTGCCTTGATTTGGGGAACATCCAAAACCTCACATCAGAGCTGGAGACGCAACGGAAGGCGTGTGTGCAACTTGACAGCATACGCTACACACAGCAGATTAAAAATTGCCTGTCAGACTTTGACAGACGGTTTCAAGACTCAGCTTTACTTGAGCCAATCACTACATTAAAGTGCTATCCATTTAGGGAAAATGTTGAGGGTGATTCACTCGCTTCAGAAATTGCAACACTGTTTCACCTAAAACTCTTCTACAGTGGAGGATGAGATTTTGACACTACAGGATGGCATTCAGCTGAAGTCTGGGGCTCTTGGACAGTTTTGGAACTTACTCACAGAGGAAAAGTACCCAAACATGAGGAAATGTGCTACCTCCTTGACTGCATTATTTGGCTCTACTTATTTATGCGAGTCAGCCTTTTCCCACATGAAGATTATTAAATCCAAATACTGTAGTGACCATAAATGTGTTGAATTGTTATTGTGCGATAAAGATTATTCAGTTATGCAAGGTATGGCAACATATATTTTATGTATAAAGTATACTCAGTATATATATTATATATATATTGTGGCAGTAGGGGGCAGTAGTGCACCCTTGAACCCTCAGGTACAACTCCAGACACCAGGTAAAAGTCCAAAGACTCTTTATTTTCTAACAATGTGCACAAAGCACCCTCCACACTATTCATCCAACCACTACAATAAACACAATAACTCTCCTCCTCGCCCAGACACTTTGCTCTCCTACCACCCAGCTCAGCTCAGTGTCTGGACTGAGGCACCGCCCTTTTATAGCCCCTGACCCGGAGGTGTTTCTGTCCCAACAGTCCACAGTTCCTTATTCCTTCCGGGTCAGGGCAATCAGTCCTTTTCTTCAACCCGGGAGCACGACATTTCTTCCTGTCACGTGACCGTGACGTACTCCCGGGTCATACGGCATCACAGAGCCCATAAGCCCCCCCACAGCGACTCCTGGTGGTCCCCAAGGTATCCAGCAGGGCTGTGTATAAACACTACAAAGTCCATAAGGCCCTGCTGGACCTCGGGGCACGATCCTGCTGTCGGGAGAGCTCCTCCTGGCGGCCTGGGGGTGAGGACCGGCATGGGAAGCCGGCAGTCCTCCACAGTTCCCCCCCCTTAGCGACGACTTCTGGGGCGGAGCGTCTAGCCCCGCGAGGGACATCCTCCTCCAGGAGGACGTATCAGCCGGACCTTGGCTGCGTCGTCCCTGTCCTCTAGCGAACCTTGGGGGAACGACGTACCTTCTGTCCCCCCGGGGACAATGGCGCCACTCGTGGCCCGGCCGCCGGCAGTTGTAGCACCTGCGAAGTCCTCCTGGTTGTCTCCCCCTGCGAGACCAGAAACACCTCGGGAACTCCGTTAGTGACATCTCCGCCCCTTTCTCTGCCAAGGAGGGTTTTACGGCCGCTTCACTGCACTCAGCCTTTCTCTCCATTATGTCGGGAGACCCACCTTTTCTTTTGGGGATCTCCCGTTTGTTCTGGGGCTGGTGCTCAGCCTGAGGCTCCCTATGGAAAGAAGAGAGCCTCTTTGCTGTCTGCACACCCGTTACTTTCAGCTTACTAGGAGCCGGTATCATTAGCACCGTCTTGCTCCGATGAACAGCACTATTCAGCTGCACCGGCACGATCTGTGCTTCCCCCGGACCTCCCGTCACCGGCGTTTCCCCACACGCAAGACCGGTCGGGACCTGGAGAGTTACACAGCCCCGGAAAGCCACGTCACACGCCTGCCCCGGGCTGTTTACTCCGTTCCCCAACCATCCGGTCATCGTACCACACTCTCTTGTTGGGCACACGGTGCTTTGACACCCGCTACTTATCCTCGGTGGTGTCAGATCGCACTGTGTCCCCTTATATTCTACGATACGGGAGGGACTCACCTGCACTCCCGCATCGATCATCTCTGGAGCTTCCCGGCCCAGCCGCTGCACAAAATCCATTAGCGCCTTCAAGGGTGCTGCTGCCGTCGCTCCCAGTTCCTCCACTCGTTCCTTCAGTTCACCATATTCCTGTAAGAAACGGCGTAGGGGCGCGAGGTATTCCTCAAGCCCCCGTAAGTCCAGACAGTTAGTCATTACGGCCGGCTGTATTTTCGCTTCCGCGTTTTGCTTACCCTCCGGCCGGGAACCAATGAGCACGTCCCCTCCTGGCACGTGTTCAGCTGGGTCGCGCAAAGGCTCTTGGGACTTGGAGTCCTCAGAGGGACGGCTGGCTACTACAAGCCGGCTGAGATCTGCCTTTTTCTTTTCACCGGTAGACCCTTCAGCCACAACCCGTCCCTCTTGATCGATTGTCTGTGTAGGCGCTGCTTTGCACGCCTTCCCCTCCCCTTCCAGGAGGCTCGGACCCGTCAGGGAACGAACGACTTCGTCGGAGGACTCCGAGTTACTCTCACCTTCCCGGCATGCACCACGGGTGACCAGTCTGTTGTCCTCGTATGGAGCCGTCGCTAGCCGTCTTGCGTCCTGGCTTGCCTTCAGGGAGCCGCGGCCATTTTCCCGGGACAGAAGGCAGGCATCCGAGACGCCGCTGAGACTCTGCATGCGGGCGTCTGCAAAACAGGATAAAAAGCACCCCGTTGCATCGGGCGTTTTTCCCGCACCTACCTCCGGACTTGGTAGCGGTGTTTCCCGTCTACTTGGGGAGTCCGGCGCGCTCGAGGGCTGACCGCGTTTCTGCCTTCGAGCTCGTTCAGCCGCTATCAGCACCTGGTCCTCCTCACCCCCGGTCAGGTACGTCCAGGTCATCTCGGCTTCCGTCAGGCCCTGCAGCCAGCTGGGACTGGTCTTCTTTTTCCTGGTCTTCTTTCCCATCACAGTCCGAAGCAGCTAAAGGCTCAACAGCAGCGCTCTCTGTAGCGGGTGGTGATTGCACCCCTGTGTTCTGAGGCGTGACCTTCTTAGGGTTGTTTGCCCACACAAAATTTGTTTTTAACGCAGGTCCCCTGCCAACAGACGGCCAGAGAATCCTGCCGACTACGCCAGTGTGGCAGTAGGGGGCAGTAGTGCACCCTTGAACCCTCAGGTACAAC
>JANRMT010062861.1:43780254-43827773 GCA_026402145.1 Polypterus bichir lapradei | reverse complement strand
GCGGCTTGGGGGTATTGGCCGGGATAAATGGCCGGCCATCCTTCACAGTATTCCCCCCCCAGCGACGAATTATTATTCGGAGCGGCCTGCCCCGAGAGGGAAGTCTTCCTCCAAGAGGACGTCCTGGTTGAGCCTTGATTAAAACGAACATCTTGGTCCCTGGAGAACCTAGGGGGAATATTATTCCAAATTGACATCTTGTCCCCCTCTCTCCAAGGACAGTTCCTCCAAATATGGCCCAACCTTCAGCACCCGTAACACTGCCTCTGTCCTCCTGGTATTCTCCCTCTACGTGACTGAAAACAACAAGGAAATGTTAGGTCCGCCCCTTTTGCTGGGAGAGAAACCCCTGCCGCCTGTAACGGTGTTTTTTCTGTTTTTGTCTCTCTCTCTTTCTTGTCAGGAGACCCCCGTTTTATTTTCGGGATCTCCTGCTTGATCTGGGGCTTGTCCACAGTCTGAGTCTCTCTACTAAATGAAGAGAGCCCCTTTACTGTCTGCACCCCTCTTGATTTACAAATTACCGGTGGCAGCGTCTTAGGGGCCGTCTCGCTCCGGGAATCAGCACTGTCTAGCTGCCCCGGATCGATTAGCCCTTCCACTGACCACTCGGTTAACGTACCGGCCTCTCTTGTAGGGTACGCCGTGTATTGGCACCCGCTACTTATTAAACGCGGGCCCGGATCACACCGCGTCCCTCTATTATGTACGATACGGGTCTCGCTTACCTGTATCGCCGCATCATTCATTACGGGAGGCTCCCCACCAAATCGCCGCACGTAGGCCCTCACCTTCTCCAACGGCTCTCTGGCTGCTGCTCCCAAATCCCCGACAATCTTTTCAATGGTCGTCAGGACCTGTAATACACTCGCTACGGGCTCGATTAGTTTTTCGAGCTCCCGCAAGTTTATATAATTATTTATTTCGACCGGCAGAACACTCACTTCCTTGTTCGCGTTACCTGCCGACCGGGAGCCAATGAGCACGCTTGCTTCAGGCACGTGCTCTGACGGGTCTCGCGGAGGCTTCTGGGACTTGGAGTTCTCAGAGGGTCGAGTTGCCTTCTTCAGCGAACTGCGGTCTGTCTTTAATATTTTTGCGACATCCCGATCAGCTACTTCCCGACCCTCCTTACCTTCTTGTGGGTTGAGCGATGCCTCGCTCGCCTCCCCCTTCCCCTTCGGAAAGACCAAGTCCGTTCCTTCGGGCTCGAAGGTGCAAACAGCAGGACGCGGAGCTCCTCCTTCCCAGAATGCAACGGGTTTGCTACCGTGTCCCTCGTCGGCTGCCATCATGCGGAAGTCGATTTCTAGGTGCTCTGGCTTTGACAGGAGAAGGCCGTCGTCGTCGGGGCAGTCTCCTTTTCCCCTCGGAGCCTCCAGGTGGTCCTCTCCAAGGTACATGCACGGGACAAGGTGAGAAACAATAAAAGGATTTTTAATGTCGTTCCCGGCACGTACCTTAGAGGGATTGTTGCTTCCTGGAGGTTTCTCCGGACTTGAAAGGCCTCTCCTTAACTCCTCCCGAGCGTCGGCCATTGCACCTACGGCACTCCCGCTGGCGTTGTCGCTTTGCTTGCCCTTCTTCTTTCCCATTTTGGACTCGGTTTTTTCGGGTTTTGGCGATGCTGTGGTGATTCCTGATTCCGTAGTCTTCTCGGGGTTCGTTTCCCACAGAAATTTTTGTTTCAGGTCCTCTGCAAACAACGCTAGAGTATCCTGCCGGCTACGCCACTGTGAACGATAGGGGGCGCTCTCGCTCCCTTGAACCCCTGTCCACGACTCCAGACACCAGGTAAAAGTCCAATAGTTGACTTTATTTTCTTGCCACAGTGCACAAAGCACACTCTCCACCACAATTCTCATTAAACTCACAATAAACCAATAATAAACAATCCTCCAGCTCCCAGACACGTTGCCACCCTTCCACCCAGCTCAGCTCGCCGTCTGGGAGCTCCCACAGTCCTTTTATATCTCCTGACCCGGAAGTGTTTCTGCCCAACAGTCCACAAGTCCTTATTCCTTCCGGGTCAGGGTAAAGAGTCCTTTTCTTCAACCCGGAAGTCCGTCGCTCTTCCTGTGACGAACCTCCGGGTCACAGGGCACGAAGAAGCCCTCGGTCCTCCCTGCAGCTCCCTCCTGTGGCCCCCACGGCATCCAGCAGGGCTTTGCATAAAAACTCCAATGTCCATGATGCCCTGCTGGTCTTCTGGGGACCTCCACGCTGCAAGGAGGGCTCCACCTGGCGGCTTGGGGGTATTGGCCGGGATAAATGGCCGGCCATCCTTCACAATATATATATAATGTATATATGTGTGTGTGTGTGTGTGTGTATAGCTTTGATCACTGAGTGCAAGGGAAAAATAATAAAATGTAGTCTAAGTTATTAAACAGTAAAACATTAACGTTTTAAGAAGTAAAGTTACATTGAGCACTACTGGAGTGGTTGCGGGTAAACTACATTTTAAAGACGGTATAACAGAAGAGGTAAGTAGTACTAACAGCAGCTAAAATGTATATGGATCATCTCTCGGTAGTAGATCCCTTTTGAAAGGCGCTACACGACGGCTGTGGTATAGAAATTACATTTTCTATGTGAAAGTCCAAATTTCTGCCTCTAATAATGTGCCTTACCAGCAATTAAAGAAAATTAGTTTTGTGTCCTCTGCAGTGTTAAGAGAGAAAGGCTTTGGTTTGGGATAAAAGGAAAAAAGGTGTAAAGAAAGGAAAGTTGCGTTTTTCTTTTATATAGTATAGAGAGATGTGTTCAGTGACGATATGAGCGCCTTTTGGGGACAGTCGCGGTGGGTCTTGTGCAGACTGGTGAGACGTCCCAGCTATTAATCAGCTGTGATGGCACTGTCAGTCCTTCACTCCTGTGCGTGTCTTCATAAGAGCTGACGACCTCATAATCGTATACGTGCAAAATAAAGTGCGAAGCGCCTTAATATTATTTTGCCGCAGAAGCGCAGTCAGCGTGTGAAAGGCCGGCACAGCTATGCGCGCGCGCCGGCTGCTCGACTTTGGCTGGGCAGGAGACGCCAGTTTTTGCAGACACGTTCACATGATCAAAAGTCTCCGCGCTCTTTGGAGGTCATTCATATACAAAATACCCGCGCCTCGCAGCGGAGAAGTAATGGGTTAAAGAAGTAATGAAAAAGAAAAGGAAACATTTTAATAATAACATAACATGATTGTCATGAGTGTTGCTGTCATATATATGCCTGCCTAAATAAGTCACCCTCGCTTCGCTCTTACTTTTTTACCGTTCATTTAATCATGGCTAGTGGCGGAAAAATTATAAAATGGAAGGAGGATTACACTGAGTATGGCTTTACCAAAACAATTATTGATGGCGAATCGATTATTCATAAAGCTTGAATTGGTGATCTGTTTTTGTGTGTTAACCTCATATTTTTTCATACTTCTTCTCAAACCAAGGTGGTGCGAGGCTAAAATGAATTGGGATGCGCTGATCAATGTTATCGGTGTACCAGGAAATCATGCATTGACAAAAGTTCCCCTTTGATTGTAATGCAAAGTGTGATTAAATGCATTATTTTTTAACGCGTTATGGAGCACATGCATCGAAGCTTCTCAGCTGTGCTTGTGCTAAGAAAATTAAACATTTTAAAAATAACGTAACACGATTGTCAATGTAACCTTTTGTAAGTAGTGCCTGGAGGATTCAGTGTGGAGAAAGTCTAGAGACAGAGTGTGTATTAACTTGTGGATTTCTCTGTATTTGGTGGCAGTGTGACGAAGTTGCTTCGGAAGACGGCGTTAGCCGCGGAGCTCAGCTCAGAGCGAAATGAGGTAAATGGGAGGGGAGATGATGACGTGACTCCCCCACCCGCCTTAACTGTCAATCCCCCACAAACACAGTCTCTCGGAATTTGCATAAGCACACCCCTTCACCTGCAATTTTAACTTAGTTACAAAGTGATCAAAACTCTCATTTATATCCTGCGTCCTTTCATTAAACTTGTATCCCGCATTACCCGTGGGCACGAAAAGCACCAGCGGCAGCCTGTCTATTAAGTTAATTTAAAGTTTAGGTTTATACCTCGCTTTGTTTCCGAAGTAGCTGTACTGATGAATATGGTAGTATGTCACTCGCTCGCTTCTTAATGTTTCGCTGCCTTCTCAATTATATAATGCATGTTTTGTTCAGCGTATTTTGGAGCTCTTCCTGGTTTTCTACATAGTGCGTTGACAGTCAGTTCACGTGATTACGTGGGCAGCGTAATGATGTCAAACGAAACTCCGCCCCCACGGCGGTCAAGCTCAACTCCATTACAGTAAATGGAGAAAAATACCTTCCAGTTATGACCATTACGCGTAGAATTTCGAAATGAAACCTGCCCAACTTTTGTAAGGAAGCTGTAAGGAATAAGCCTGCCAAATTTCAGCCTTCTACCTACACGGGAAGTTGGAGAATTAGTGATGAGTCAGTCAGTCAGTCAGTCAGTGAGTGAGGGCTTTGCCTTTTATTAGTATAGATAAATTTGCAAAAACCTCAAACTTTTTTCACGTTGTCATTATGGGGTGTTGTGTGTAGAATTCTGAGGAAAAAAATGAATTTAATCCATTTTGGCATAAGGCTGTAACATAACAAAATGTGGAAAAAGTGATGCGCTGTGAATACTTTCCGGATGCACTGTACATTGGGAAAAGAATGTTGAGGGTGGATCTGCCAGGCAGGAAGAAAAGAGGAAGGCCAAAGAGGTTTATGGATGTGGTGAGGGAGGACGTGAAGGCAGTCACTGTGGCAGACAATGATGTGAAAGACAGGGATAGATGGGAGACAGATGATCCACTGTGATGACACCTAAATGGAATTGGCAGAAAAAAGGAGTTCTTAGTCAACTGTTTTAATTGTTAGCAGTAGCCCTTATTTTTATAAGGGGTCATTCTGTTCTGTTGAAAGGGAAGTCATTTGGTAGATGGTGTCCTCGAGAATACAGACATTTCTGGTCAGCCTTGTCATCTGTTTTCACTTATTTTTGTTCTTTTCTTTCTGATTTGCAGAGTTCCTTCTTCAGCATCAGTGGAATGGCATCTTGAACCTCTTCCACGCTGATTAATTATTGGCAGAGATCACCTACCTTGCCTAGTGTTTGCAGACCAGACTCAAAGCCATGTCTATTATGGACCATAGTCCCACCACTGGAGTGGTCACAGTAATTGTGATCCTTATTGCCATTGCTGCCCTGGGGGCTTTGATCCTGGGATGCTGGTGTTACCTGCGACTCCAGCGCATTGGCCAGTCAGAAGACGAGGAGAGCATTGTGGGAGAGGGGGAGACTAAGGAGCCTTTTCTACTTGTGCAGTATTCTGCAAAAGGACCAAGAGTGGAAAGGAAAACCAAGCTGACCCCCAATGGCACGGAAAGTCACAGTTAACTTTATAAGCCCTCGTTACGTGGGAGGTCCTCCTTTCTGACCCCATTAGAGGCTGAACTGCAGGCTGTGAAATTTCATACTGTGAAGATTTAAATGAATAAGCTGCTTCCCCCGCTCAAAGTTTCCTTTGACTCCGTAATGGACCGTTTTATGACTGGACAGTGCCTTGAGGCTTTGGAGGGTGACAATTTTAATGAAAAGACTGCATGCACTGAAGGGGACAGTTTTGTTTTTGGAGGGGGTGGGAGAAACGACTGGGGACTTGGAGCTGTGGCTGGAAGGTGGGCACTTATAGACTTGGCTTTTTTTTTTTTTTTTTTGCATAGTACAGTCTATCCAACTTGGCAAGTCAGTTGAGCCTAACCCTTTGAACAAGCAACTGCTAATCATGTAAATGTGAATTCTAAATATGCTGAAAATCGGGGAATTTGATCTCCTTTTTCTTGCTGTGTTACATACCGGACTGGAGTGACACGCTCTGAGAGCTGTAGAGGGTGCGATGACACTACTGCTACAGGCTGTAACAAAGTTGGATTGTGCTTTTTTTTTTTTTTTTTTTTACAACTTGACGCAGGTGCTTATTTTGGAGAGTTTGTGTTTTAATACGTAAACAGTGTTATCAGCATGGTGGATGTGTTATTGCCATTTTTTGTGTACAAGTGTAGCTGCTGTATTTTATTCTATGAAACTGTGCTAAAATTGGAAGATGGCGACTGCAGTGATGCTACCCTGTTGTTGAAGCCGGCAGTTTTGACCAGTGATAGATTGATTGTGAAGTGTGGTTGAAGTAGGACTGCACTCTTGGAAGCCAATCTGGATGGTCCACTGCGATCAATGGTGGTTGAGCAGAGTCTTTTTGCTAACTGTACAGAGCATGCTGAAACAATCCTGAGCAGAACTGATGTTTTATATTGTTAAACTTTTTTTTCCACTTGAACTGGAATGCCTGTAGTTTTCCCTTTTGTATACTGTCACCTCTTTAAAGATCTAGCGACGTTGCACATTAACAGGTTCCTTCCTTGAAAAGTTTTAAAGGGCCACACTAAATGGGGGGGGGGCAATTGTAATTGTAGCAGATTTGTTTTTAAATGGTTGCTTACAGCAGATTTCAAATTTTATACCAAATTTCCTTTTCATTTGAGATGAAATTATTTTTGGAACCTGAAGACTTCAATGGATAGCATTAATGAAACCTTAACCCTAATCATTAAATACGTGTAGATTGTTGTACTGTTGAAAACGGGATTTATGAAATCATTTCCACTTTAATTACCAGTTAATTTATCTTCACAGAGCAAGGGAAACATCAAGAAAATATGCAGGTGTGATGATGTTACTGTCCAAGCATGTGTAACAAAAATGTCTGCATGTTGACTCCTTTGGAGCGGCTTGTTGACACTGGCAAAACCCAAGCAGCCGCTTAGTTCTCTTGTTCTTCTGTGAAAAAAAAATTAAAGAAAATCCCAAACCTCACATTTGAAGAGGGTGTATGAGTTTTTTTTGGTTTTCTGTTTCGATACTGATTGACATGACTTCATACTGACTAATGTACTGGTTATTCTACAACTCTCACTGGTATTTTACTGGCTCGAAAAGAAAATCGGTTGTCCTCATTAATAGGTGTAGGCTTCATTTTATAATAAATGCTGACATGGAAATGTCACTCATTTGCTACCAGACTGCAGATTTTACAAAAGTGGACAGGCTCATTTGGTTAGCCGATGGCTACATTGTCCCAAAATCTCACCCAGATGCTTTCTATTTTCATTTCAGGACTGAGAAGTTTGTTTCCGATTCCCGCCTCTCGGAGTAAAAAAGTGGTTCTTGGCTGTGGTCTTTAATACTCTTGATTTACATTTCTATTGGGGTCCTCCACTATGGATTTTACTACTTAGTTGAAAGAGTTCTGCTGAATCCACCTTTTTGATGCATTTGAAAATGCAGAAGACATGGATTAGGCCCCCTACAGTCTCTTCTTGAGAGGTTTAAAGGATAAGTTTGAATCCCTTTAGTCGCTGTAAAAATCTGTCACACGAAATTTAAAAATAAAATCCACTTTTAAATTTTTGCCCCATATCCTAAAAGCCACAGTGAGGTGTGTGAATTTTTTGTTCCCCGTTCCCCCCCCACCCCGTTATTGTCTAGTTGTGTATAAAACAGACGACAATGTTTATCTGGACATCGACATTCGTAGACAACTTTTAAAAGTGAAACCGCGTACAGAAGCTGAAAGGCTGACGACGGAAGACAGTCAACAAGGTTAAGTGCACAGCTGGTCTCCATTTTAAATGGCAGAGTCTCACAAAAATGTTACGCTGTTTAGTAATGTTTGTGCAATCTCAAGACATGGACCAATACTCTTCAGCTCTTGGCTTGAAGAGTGGACATATTTGGCAAGTTTAAAAGCCCTTGTTTTCATGTGTGGACCCCTGCCCCATCAAGTCAGTTTTAAAATATGAGAAGGGACTAATCAAAAAAAAAAATAAATAAAAAAGCAACACCACTTTTAGAATACAGGGTAAGCAGGGGCTGCAGAGTTTTGTTCTAACCCAATTTATTAATGAAAAGTGCTGATGAAGCAGCACTTACTGTTCAAGTAGTATTTCAGCTTCATTGGCGTTGTCTAGCTTTTTAGTATTTCCCATCCTTAATTGCTTATTTTATTCTTAATTAAAAATCAGTGAATGAAAAGTTTTATTTCTTACTAGAAATAAGAGGCAAATGACTAAGGAATTAGCGATTCTCCATCTAACTTGTCTGCATTTACAGTGGTGTCTGTTCAACATGTATTGTCTGCTTTAATATAATATTTGGAAGGAAACAAAAGAGGAAAAAAAATGGACTACAAATTACTGATCTACTTCAGGTTACAAGTCATTTGGATGCTATCTTTAGAATGGAAAAAGAATGACACGACATAGCAGAGTTAAAACACAAACCAGCCCTACAATTAAATAAGGTTGGTTACTGGCAAGGGCTGGTGCCCAATTAAGAAACTGGGTTGGAACAAAAACCTGCAGCCCTCCAGGACTAACGCTGCTCACTGTACTATATAACATAATTGTGAAGAAATAACTTCAAAAATGCCAAATTTTATCCTTTAGCTCCCAGGTCTGTCAGACTAAGCCATGTCCTTCAGTCCCAGGATGCCCTAGACTGTATACACCAGCTAGACCTGTTGCACTTTTTTTTTTTTTTTTGCTGTTGTACTGTGGTGACCCCAGCAATACATACAGTGTCTAGATGGGATCTCAGTAGTCCATTATAAAGTCCAAGCGTGATGTCCCCTAGTTTACATTCAACAGTTTTTATAGTATAATCTTAGATTTTACTTGCCTTCATAATTGCTTCTGCATGGTGCAACCGTCATCTTCCATGAATCAACCTAAATCCTTTTCAGAAGCTGCTTCCTTGTTATTTATAATTGGTGCTCCTTTTGGACTTTATGTTCCATGTGCATCTTAATCACAAATCCAACTGCAGTGGAGCTGATCTGCACTGCAAGCTCAAAAGTACCCAGCGTTGGGGTACACTCGGGGATTGGAGATGTCTGTGACAAGAGTGATGCGATGACATCTTGTTAAACTCGTATTTCAGTAATCTGTAAAGGAAGATGTACTCCCACAGTTAAAAACATGCAGCTCTCTGGATCACTGTGTGATGAACAACATTTTACATCCAGTGTAAAGGACAGGCCATTTAGATTATGCAACTAAGAAAACAAAATTATTTATTCTTCAGATTGTAATTACGGATCACACTGCCTTCATGAATGCTGTAGTCCTGACGTAAAGCAGAAGTATGTTTAAACTAACCATGATTCTGTAACCCTGAATCCCCAACGTGTATTACAGCTCGGTAATAAGGGTTTTTTACCCTCTGTCCAGATGGAGAATTATTAAGAGAAGACATTAAGATTTTACTCTCAGTTGGAAGCACCACTCAGAATTTTTCACCTTTACCTCAGATGGTTTTGAACCTTTTGCTGATCCCAATAAAAGCCCTTATTTTTTACAGGAGCTAAAATTAAAGGCACACAATCTGTGCAATTTTTTCCCTCAGACAGCTTGTAACATGGAAACCACAGCTGTCATTTTAACATAAATGCTGTAGAAATGAAATGATTACTAGAAGATTCTCCAAAAATATTTTATGCTGCTTCCAAAGTTTCTCAAACACATGTGAACATCAATTTGTTAGCGTCCAAAAAAACACCTCATTACAATATGATGTCTGAACTTGGAGAAACCCACAGTGCTGAGCAGCTACCGCTACCTGCTTAAGCTTAGTATTCTTCTACAGTTCTTCTCTTTGAGAGTCGGACTTATCCAGCAGATGCTCATCTGATGAAGATGAAGTTTCTGTCAGAGCAGCTTTTCTTTCTTCTTTCATGGAAGCCATCAAGATTTTAAGTAGAGTGTTCTCAGTTAGCAAGTTCTCGGAAGCATCAGCAAGCTCCTGGAGTTTCTCGACTGTGTCATCCAGCTCCTGCTTCTTCTGCTCGTAGAGTTTTTCAAGTTCGTTACCCTGAAGCTGAAGCTCTGTGTTCCTCTTCTCTAGAGTGTGGGCATGAATTGTGAGTTGCCGCTTTTCATGCCTAACCTCAGAAAGTTGCCTGGAGAGCTGATCTTTTGCTAGCTGCAAGGTATGGACCTCTCTGTGTAGTTTATTGACCTCATTCTCCAAGTGCACCATCTGAGCTTGCAGACTTCCTGCCTTAGTAGGAGGATTGGGAGCAGCCTGGCCATGAACTTCAGAAGAGGAGCGCCGACTTGAATACCGTATGACAAAGCGAACCAGATTGGGGAGGTTGATGGGCGCATCAGGAAACTTCACACTTAAGTGCTTTCTGGAAAAGGAAAAAAAAATTGTTACAACATGATGGAACATTCTTTTACTTTCATTCCTGATTGTAGACCAGTTCTAAATTAACTCTACAATTATAACATTAAAAGGTAGCAAGCAAATATTTTTTGGAATATATAGTGTGGTTAAACCTGTTGTCCAAGTAACATTCACCATTGAAATTTGGACATCTTTAGAAAAACCTTTTGCAAAGTTGCACATTAAAATTGTGGAATTTTCGAGTCAAGGCCAACATACCACTTGAGCTCCACACCACAAGCATGCTGGAAGGGCTGTGGTCCATAACAATTGTTCTACTTTTGAACTCATTAGAAATTTTTGTGTTATGATATTTAGACTAACTTTGAAATGAGGGAATCTCTACATTTTGGTCTAAAATGATGAGCCCAAGTGAAATAAACAGGCACAGAGACCTCACCAATCAGCTGTGGAGCCGCAGCCAGGCCCCGACTTCTTCAACAGATTCCAGAATCAAGTCAGTAAATGCATCAGTCAGGTTCTTTTGTTCATTAGATGCTTTGCAGACTAAGCATTGAAAGTATTTGGAAAACCTCTCCTTACACATCCACTTTGTGCACATCTCTCATACCCTACATGTTCACTACAATTCTGTGTATGTCAAAAAATGTACTGCATCAGGTAATATTTATATAGTGCAGCAGCAGAATTGTGAAACCCCGATGGCAGTAAGAATGATCTTATTTTCCTTTTATGTACATTAAGGTTGTGTTTTAATTAGGGATGTCACAAGAACTGATACTCCGATACAAAGTCTATATCAGAATTCTGAAAATGTTAATGGCTCCAGCTTTTGTACAGTGCCGGTAGTACAGAGTAAAAGTCAGCACTGCACTCCTGTGTGACTGATTGTAAGTAGACAAAGTGCTTTAGAGGCACAATAATATACCATGAGTACAAACTACGTACACATAAAATGGTGATAGAGCACTGCACAACACGTCGAAAAGAAAAATGGCTGAAGTCATGTCTGAAAGGGCATTGAATTCAAGGCTAGATAATTTCAGCACAATTTGTGCCTTTTATTAAAAAAAAAATTATATATATATATATATATATATATATAATTATTGCCACTTTTATTTAAAAATGAAGTTAGTTTAGAAAACAATCCATGCATGCTTTGAAAGGAATCTGTTTTCTAACGGGTGTATACAGTTCAGGGTTGTGGAAGAACCACACATGCATCCGTCATTAAGCACATAGGACAGTTGTAGCAAGTAAAAACTTAAAGAAAGTTTCAAATGAAGTTGCTGTGTGGCTTGTCTACACAAGAGATAAAATGAGCTGCTCAACTTGTTAACAATAATTCTTTATAATTATTTGGATTTATATAGCGCTTTTCTCACTACTCAAAGCGCTCAGCAATTGAAGGTTAAGGGCCTTGTTCAAGGGCCCAACAGAGTAGAGTCCCTTTTGGCATTTACGGGATTCAAACCGGCATCCTTCCGATTGCCAGTGCAGATCCCTAACCTCAGAGCCACCACTCTGCCTAATACCAAAATAAGACGTATTTATTGTTTCAATGCTTCAAAGCACATCTCCCTATTAATATTACATGTGCTGTACTAATTGAAATGCATATTCGCCGATACACACAGCAAAGTAAATCTGCAAACACTAAATTTGTGTCGTTTGTTTGGTTTTTGAAGGCAAACTAAAGGTCATTTGTATAACCCCTGACATGTGAGGAACATACTGAAAGCACATACTGTATGTTATATACAGTACAGTGAGATCCATTAGTATTTGACAGTGACACAATTGTCATAATTTTGGCTATGTATGCCACCACAATGGATCTGAAACAAAGCAATCAAGATGTGACTGAAGTGTAGACTTTCAGCTTCAATTTAAGGGGTTTAACAAAAATATCATATGAGCCATTTAGGAACAATAGCCATTGTTCTGCATAGTCCCCTGATTTTCAGGGACTCAAAATTTTATAGACATTTGACTGACGAGATGTTCCATAACCAAGTGGGAGCAGTCCCCTCATTATTTCATTTCAAATATTTAAAGTAAAAGGCCTGGAATTGGTTCCGAGTGTGGAATTTGCACATGGAAGCTGTCACTGTGAACTCTCAATATGAGGTCCAAAGAATGAAAAAACAGTCCATCATTAGGCCGAGAAAACACAACAAACCCTTTAGAGAGATGATAGAAACACAAGGGGTTTTTCCAGTTCTTAAAGAGAAAGAACACACTGGTGAGCTCATCAACACCAGAAGGTCTAGGAAACCACAGAAAACAACTGTTCTGGATAATTGCAAAATTCTGTCCATGGTGAAGAAGAACCCCTTCACACCATTTAGCCAAACCAAGAACACTCACTGGGAGGTAGGCCTATCATTGCCAAAGTCTACAATCAAGAAAAGACATAATGAAAGTAAAGACAAAGGGTTTGCCACAATGTGCAAACCACTTGCAAACCTCAAGCATATGAAGGACAGTGTAGACCATGCCACAAAACATTTTTTAAAAGCCTGTCCAGTCCTGAAACAAATTTCTTTGGCCAAAGGAAACTAAGAACAATATGATGGAAAGAGAAGAGTATGGAGAAGAAAAGGAATGGCTCATGATCTGATTCATAACCACATCGTCTGTGAAAAATAATGGAGGCAGTTTTATGGCATGAACATGCACTGCTGTGAATGGAAGTCAGTCACCAATGTTTATTGACGATATGACTGCTGTCAGAAGTAGTGTACTTGGTTATACTCTCTGCTCAGATTTAACCAAATTCTGCAAAACTATTAGGCCGATGCTTCAAAGTACAGATGGACAATGAGCCAAAACATACTATGAAAGCAAACTAAGTGCTTTTCAAGGGAAAGAAGTGGAATATTCTTCAATGGCAAGTCAATCAACTGACCTCTACCCAATTGGACATGCATTTCACTTGCTGAAGACAAAACTGCTGGCAGAAAGTCCAACAAACAAGCAGCAACTGAAGACAGCTGCAGTAAAGGCCTGACAAAGTATCACTAGGGTGGAAATCCAGCACTTTGAGATGGCCATGGGTTCAGACTTCAGGCAGTCATTGACTGCAAAGGATTTTCAACCAAATATTGAAAATAATAATTCTATATATGATTGTTAACTTGTCCAAATACTTTTGAGCCCCTGAAAACAGTGGGAGCACATATAAAAATGTCTGCCATTCCTAAATGGCTTATACGATACTTTTGGTGAACCCCTCAAATTAAAGCTGAAAGTCTACACTTGTTTAATCACACAATGACTGCTTTATTGTGGTGGTGTACAGAGCCAAAATTATGAGAATCATGTCACTATCCAAATAGCTGACTGTATTTAAATGGCACATTATCAGATGTAGTGCAGTCTCTCAGCTACAATTAATTGAATACAATTAGTGATGTTCTAAATCAGATCATTTTCACTACAAAAAGACTTGATTGATGGTCAGTAAATTAACTGATCACAAAATGCAATTTTTTCAAAATTACTATTTATAATTGTTTTATTCTATTACAGAAAAAGGTATATTGCTCCATTGAATAACAGAGGTACCTTTAATTAAATGAATGTTCTGTTTTTGCTGTATTATCAAGATGGTATCAAATATCATGAAACTGAATACAAAAATGTTGGTATTGTGACACCCTAAGTTTCAGCAATGCACATCTGGTGAAACTTGGCATCTCTGTTTACAAAATTAAGATAATGAGATAAAATCTGTTGCCTAGTAAAAATGACAGACCTTCGTGAAAGAGTATAATGCCAGGACAAGCCCAAGTCCCAATGACAAACAGGTAAGTCCATGGTGAACTCTACACGTGATGTCCATTTTAATAGCAAAAATTGCTCAGTTCAGCCTTAATGCCTCCAGAAATCTCAAATGAGCATAAATTTGGAGTTTGTAATGTGATGTGGGATGGTGGGGTGCACTGGGCCTCAGGCACCAGTTCTTCTGGGGGGGGGGGGGGGGTGTTACATCTATCACCATGGGCATTTGATTACCTTACTGGAAAAAAGAAAATGTTTAAGCCTTTTATAGTTAACATTATGTTTTGCAATTTTATGAAGCTAAAAATATATCCC
Source organism: Polypterus bichir lapradei (assembly GCA_026402145.1). Taxonomy (NCBI): domain Eukaryota; kingdom Metazoa; phylum Chordata; class Cladistia; order Polypteriformes; family Polypteridae; genus Polypterus; species Polypterus bichir. Next base: position 43,813,420 of record JANRMT010062861.1, on the reverse strand, counting down.
AAATTCTTTAAGACTGTCACAAGCACTGCTGACTCAATATCAAATATATTTGCTGTAATTTTTCTTGTCATAACAGCTAGTACAGTACATCTGACTCTTTAGTGATTCACGACTGTAAGAAGGACCCAGATTTCTTTGTGATCTGTCATCATTAAACATTTACACAACTAATGCCATAGCAACCATATGCCAGAGCAGCCAGTTCACTTCTGCTTTTTAGAAGGCATATAAACTTATATTTGTGCATCTCACACAGAAAGTCAAGCACATATGTAAAAGACACATCTACATATGAGCAGCAAAGTAACTAAACTTTGATTAAAGGGTGATTTAGGTGAGGGAAAAAAAATCTTTATCTTTTGTGACATTGCTCTCAATACATTTCACTACTCATCATGATATACAAGAATATCAGCTCTGTTAAGGTAAAAAAAAAGCAGCAGCTTTAGTTTTATTCAGATGTGTTTTTTTTTTGTTGGTCATTTTAAAGTACAGTATAGCAACCTAAGGAAACCATGCACACAACTGGGCTAAATTCTCTTATAAGGACATGTTCATTTCAGTGACTCTTGAATTAAATGGGATAAAGCCATGATGTCCAATCAGATCAAGTAAAACGTGGTCTAACTGTGCAGCACTCTGACACATTAAAAGAACAATCTAACAAAGCTCAGTTAACAGGAAACCCTTTTATAGACTGTGAATCAACAAAGAGACCAAGCCATCATATTAATTTATTTTATTACTGCTTTCCTGTTTCCTGTTTATTTTGCATTGGTTATTTTGAAATATTTTATAATTAATCAGCTTGTAATCTATCAGCAATAGTTTTGCAATTGGGAGCAATAATTAAAAATATTTTATGATTTTAAATAAATGCATTTTCCAAATTTTTGTCAGGATGAAACTTAAATTAACGAACAGTAGGAAAAAAAAAGTTTAAACATCCCAGAATCTGTGCAGCTTCTAAGAAATGTTTACCTTGCCTTACCTGTTCACAACCCATAAAAACTGCGTCTTTTCAGCTCATAATTACATATAATAAAAGGTTTTTAGTAACACACCCCTACTTTACAAAAAATAAAAAGTTTCCAAATGTCACATTTCTTTCACAGCTGCTACATATTTTATTTCCCCTTGGGACAAATAAGGTACTATAATAAAGTGCATCTATTTTAGTAGTTTTCTATTCTCTATTTTTAGTGGATTTTATTCTCAATTTAGGGTACTATTTATTTTACATCCCATAAACACATCCTGAATGTCACTTGTTTTCAAACTAAGGATAACCGCTAATACAGGTTATGATGACCAATCAATATAAAATAGGGCCAGGGTGAAGAATCAGGTATCCAGGGCACCTAAAAATGGGTGTCAGAAGTGGGCCAAAAAAGGCCTGTGCATGCAACAGATAAAAGAAAACAGTTTGGGGTATCTAATTAGACCCTTGCAAGGGTAATAATGAGATCAAATGTCAAAACAGATGAAGATCCACTTTGCCTTATATATCTGTTTAGTGATAATGAGAAATGACCACTGAGGCAAGGAGCTACCCTTCAACAGTAACTTTAGCATGGATTCTTTCTGGTTTATATCAGGCTTTTTAACTGTATCACCCAGTGAGAAAGAAGGAACAAAACAAATCCATGTACAAAAAAATGTATATATATATATTACTTTAGCAGCTTACCTGTCACTAGGGAAGAAAAGAATAGTTGGAAATCGGTCAACCATGTACTCCCACGGCAGATCATTTTTAGCGGCATTTATTCTAAAATAAATATCATAAACAGTAATTTGTACCAACAATACTTCTTTTGTTAATCACACAGAACACATTTATGGTACAACTGCCAAGGCCTTGAATGGACACACTGGTCTTGGATGCTCTCTCAGCCCTTGTACATGATCAGGGTACAAAGTGCATCTCTTCAAAGGTATCTCCAGAATATCCAACTACCTACCTGTTTCAGCATTATGAAATCTATCAGGGCAATGAGGTAATAAGTATGGTTATAAATTTATGGAGTCACCCAAACCCAGCCCTAAACTTCACTATTTTGTGAAAATTAGTCTTGCTTAAAATAGCATTCTTATTAAACAACAAACAGTTGTCAACTATGAGCGTATAACTTTACACACTAACCTTAAGCTAAGAGGAAACATAACCTCTTTTGCAGAGCACAATGTGTCTGGCAATTTTTAAAAGACAGATGCTGTTACCAGGTCGGAGATCTGCCGATTTTAGCTAGTAAGTAAAATTTATTTATAAAGCACTTTTCTCAGACAGGCGTCATAAAGGGCTGTAGTACAATAAAAGGACAAAGAAGTTATAATAAAATTAAAGTAAAAATATACTAACAAAAACTACCCAAAAGCTTGTCTAAAAAGGTAAGTCTTAAGTTGGGCTTTAAACTGTTCAACTGAGCGCAGACAGATTGAAATGCTTTATCCCCACGTGTCTTTAGCCTGGAGCGAGGGACAGAAAGAAAGCCTTGTTGGCTGGATCTCAGAGCTCGACTAGTGGTGTAATGGTGCAGGAGATCCACCATGTATTGAGGAGCCTGACCATGCAGGGCTCTATAAAAGAGTATAAAAATTTTAACTTGTATCCTGAATTCTACTGGAAACCAATGCAAAGAGAATAAGACAGGAGTAATATGTGTCCACTTATGGGAGCATGTTAAAAGCCTGGCAGCTGCGTTTTGAATGGTCTGAAGGCGTGTTAAACCAGAATTGCTTAGACAGGTATAACGAGAGTTACTAAAATCAGTTCATGATGAGATAAAAGCATGAATAAGTATTTCCATCTTGGCCTTAGAAACAAGAATCCTTAATTTGGAAAGATTCTCATATGAAAAAAGCAGGTGCAAATATGGGACCTCAAATGGCCATCATGGATCAAAAACAACACCTAAGTTGCACAAAGAGACCTGATAGAAGCTAGAAAGTACCGGATAGCTTTTGGCTAATTGCTGTGTATAGGTCAGGAGGGGCAAAAATTAGAAGCTCTGTTTTCTGAGAGTTTAGCTTTAAGTTGTTGGCTACGAGCCACTTATTAATCTCTGTCAGACAATCAACAAGAAAAGCAAAACTGTATAGCTGTTGGCTTGTAAAACAACAATATAGCTGGATGTCATCGGCATAGATATGAAATATCCTCAAAATAATTGAATATTATAAGGCATGGAGCTTGACAAGGATGACAGCAACTGAGAGAAATGTCAAAAAACTGGTATTGAATGAAGTGTCCAAAAGAAGTGGCAAACACCTGGTGTGTGTGTCCGAGGGCAGTGACAGCTTCTAACATCTGATGCAAGGATGCAGGATCAGTCATCAGCTAAATCCTCTTTGATCCCTTTATTTATAGACAAAAATCCTCCACATTATTTTTTTCTATCCAAAATGTGGAACAGTGGTTTATGCAGAAGGAATGCATGCATCTGTGGTTATAAAGAGCAGGCTGTTTTGGAAGTTACCATCCTCGGCAAACACAATGGGAACATTGACACTACCTATTCTGGTACAGACCAAATGCTTCTGATCCAGATGAGACTGTAGTGTATGAATTTAAATCACTCTGATGCAATGGTGTCTGATCAATCTCATTTGGTGGCATAAAATGCCACATTAGAGTATGCCACATTTTAGAGTATTTATCTTAGTTCAGCATATTCTGGTTCCTTTACACTGAGATATTTATTTCATAACATTTCTGAAAATAAGACACAATAGTTTTGTGAAACACTTTCTTTGTTTTTGTCTTATAGTGTTGTGTCCATTGATTTAGTATAAAACATTATTTTAGATGCAAATGCATTATTGATGGAATGTTGTGTCCAAATATTGACACCAAATTCTAATAACCATACAAACATGAAAACTGCAAGCAACTAGATATGCATCTATTCTCACAAAAAATGTATAGTAAAACATAGTTTACACTTTATATATATATATATATATATATATATATATATATATATATATATAAAATTTACCTGGATACAGTGAACATCTGGTTAAACTGAAAAAAATGAGCCAACTGGATGAGGACATGATTCAGGACAGAACAAAATCCACACCACTGTGTATAGTAGAATAAGAGGACATCCTGTGAAAAAAGAAATGAAAATGTCAAGTACAAGCTGGACCTGCTACAACAACACACAGAAATACACCCTCTCAAGCTAAACATTTTAGATAATACAAAACTAAGATGGATAACCCAAAAAGTCCACTATCAAGGCATACTGCTTTTTAATGAACTGATGCAGTTATATGGGTAACATTTTATTTTTGTCTGGCCAGGTTCTAAGTGAGTAAATTATTAGTTATGAGGAGCACATAAGAAAATTATTGACATTATATGTGCTTTATTGTGAAAACACAACACATAATATGACAAAAATTGATTTCATTAGTAAACAGCTTATCAAATGAAGACATTTACAAATTAAGAGAATACTTTTAGAACATATCTTGTGTAATGTGAAGAAAGAAAGAATAAAAAAGACTAACAAAAGTAAAGGAAATTCTCTTACATGGCAGGCCATACAACTCCACAATCAAATGCAATTTCATCTTTATGTACTGTACTGAAGTGTTTTAAGAACAAATTAGTAACCGTATTTAGTGTTATGAAAGGGAGTAATAATATAGCGATACAAATGTTTAAACTTTTTTTTTTTTTACTTAGAAATAATAAATATAGCACATATATATGGAAATGAAAATGTCTTCTTCAGTGATCCTTGAAATATGCTATAAAGACTGTATACTGTGAAAAAAAAAAAGTAACTTATGTTTTATCAGCAGATACACTTCTCAAATCACCACAAACTTTCTCTTTTGTTTACAAGGCATGGCTTGCATGGTTGCACAGACAAACCCACGTGTTTAAGAGGCCAACAGGTGTTTTTTGTTTGCTTTCTTGATCAGAATTCTAGTGAAAATTCTCTTTCTGTGCTTTTACTTGGCACTGGTGACCACTTTATCAAAGAAGACATTGTCACATACTATTTGTAAAATGCATTGTTAAAAACCTTCCATCCAGCCAGCCATTTTCTGCTCATAAGATGTATCAAAATGCACAAACCAGTCAATTCTAATATAAAAATTTAACTTTTCACTTTGAGTACTTTGTATTGAATGGCAAACTCAGCTAAATACATTGTGATTACAAGCTGTAACAAGACACAATATGAAAACAATCCCAAAGAGGGACAATGTCTTTTAAGTCATTCTCTTTGGATTTGCTCCAGGTACAACAGATTTTAAGAAATCTTCCATTTTTTCAGTTTGCAATGACCATAAGAAGCCATAATGTGCACTGATGAGTTCAGAAAAACCATTATATAAGCAATGCTCAAAATATCACTGTATAGAAGCACATACAATATAGAAGTCATTCTATTAACTACTGTCAAGTGTCTGAATAAATAAGAAACTTCTCAGATGTAAAGAGTGATGACACAAGAAATGGTAAAACATTTTGACACAATGTATAGTTGCCTATATAATGATATTCTCCATTTTATGGAATCTATACTTTAGTAAGTATACAGTATGAGCAAGTCTAGAAATGCTGCAGAAAAAAAAAATAGATGCCTTTATGATCATCGCAGCTTATTGAACTCCATACAAGAAAATGGGCAGATTTAAGTATGAAGAAAAAGGGCTGACTGTTGAGTATTATGTAATTTATATGTGAATAAATGATACTGTGATGCAATATGCAAAATCTCCAGTTAAAGATGTAACTTTTTCAAATATTGAGATATATTGTGCATTATTATTAATTGCGTTTTCAAGAAACTGGAAATATGCCTAAGTGATTAAATGATTTGATTATACACTGCTAACACAGATACAATTATAGCAGCTTCCTGCAGAACAAGAAAAGCTAACATTATTATTAACTGCTACAAATAATTGGCTCAAAAGGTGTTTGTTCATTAGTTAGAATAAGGGTAAATAAAATATTGTTTGAAGAATGTAGTACAGTGAAAATAAGCTACAAATAATAATAAAATAAACTATGAAACACCAGTGGTCAACCATATGATGGCCACCAGCACTAAGTACAATTCAGTGACCTGTTATTGTCATCTTACATGCTCTTCAGGTTCAAGAGGGATCACCAAGAGCCTTTAATGCTTGTTTTAACCATAAACTAAATATTTCTGATAGCGTTCAAACAAGCATACATACTTTAACCATACTTTGCCATTAGGGTAAAATGATTAATATTCTCACTGTCACAGAACTGACTTCCTGACCGTTACTCAGACCCCCTAAAATAAGCTATCACTTTGGCTGCAGCCTACTGCTCTGTGTAGGAATCCTGTAAACCGCACATACAGTAGAGCATCTTATCAACTAAACAGTGTAAGACCAGGACACACTGAGCTTTCAGGTATTTTGACTCAATCAAAAATTTTGGGAGCATCGATGTAGTGCTAAAATTTGATAAAAGCTGAAATTTTATCCTACAAAATCATTCATTCTGTCTATCCATTTCTAAACTTGTTTTTCTTTCATGTTTAGCAAGAAGTCATGAACCCATTGCTGGAGAATCGTATGAACCTCACTGTGCAGGAAATTACTCTTGATGGAGTTTAGACATTTTCATTAGTTATTAAATCAGTACATCAATCTGTTTGTTATATCTTCACAGTATACATATAACAACTTTCATAGAGAAATCCTTAACAATTATAGAGAAACAAGAATCAATATAAACATTAATGAATAAATAGCATCATACAAACATTTATTAATAGCTAGTATGATGCTTGGTGTGGGATATAAGCGACCTCTGAAAAAAGGGGGTGTTTGTTTAGAGCAGGGGTCACCAACCTTTTTGAAACTGAGAGCTACTTCAAGGGTACTGAGTAATATGAAGGGCTACTTGTTTGATACAAACTTCCTGAATAACAAAGTTGCATGGTTCACCTTTAATAATAGTATTAATATATTGAAAATTTTCCTTAGCTTTTCTGCCATGTTTATTTTTAGGGGGCTTTGACCGCAGACAGAACAGCAACACAATTAAATACAATTTTTAGACAGAGCTCCATAGTGTCTAGTTCTATGTTTAGAACATGCCCTGTGGGCAACTCATGTGGTCCCTGCAGGTGACCAAGTGCCCGAGGGCACCGTGTTGGCCACCTCTAGTTTAGAGCTAGAAAAAATCCTTCAGCTAAGGTTAGCAGTTTGCCTTTTCGTGCTCCTTATCACTTTTTCATATCCCAAATCTACTTCAAATAAAAAGGGCTTATGTTATTGTAACATATTTCCATAACATGTATTTGCAGATGTGTGCATTTTTTATCTTTTTTTCCCCAACGCTGTTTTTATGGGATTCTGAATCATGACATTATAACTACTAACGTCAGCAATAAAACAAACATTCTGCCTTCTTATTCAGTATAAAACTAATGCTGAAATGCTCTGAAGCCGATATTCAGTCCCAGTGCATCAATCTTTGTAAAGTGCTTTGTGAAATATGGCATAAACAGTAAAGGCTGAAGCAAGGGTGCGATAATAACCAAGTTAGGATACAGAAATAAATTAGGATTTGAAAAAATGTGAAAGACACTGCATGTTTATTTTATTACCCACTTACCACTCATGAACTGTGGGTGTAAGTAAGTGTAAGTAAATGGTATTAAAAAACTGCATTATAAAAAATTTGGCTAATTACATAATAATATGTACGCCCCATGGTAGTGAGGGCCAGTGTGTAAGAAGAAGCAGTTCGCTCCTACACACCAGTATGAGAGCAGCACTAACCTTAAACTCTCAAAGGTAACATACTGACTAAAATACTCCAGACCCAATCTCACCTAAAAATCACACAGCTAATCTGCTTGCTATTCTGGACTTGTATACTGTATATTAGATATTTGTGCATTTTTAAACTTAAACTTAAATTGCATTAAGTGCAGAAAAAAATATGCTAAAATTACTTAATTGAACATAAGAAGTGCCACAGATGCATGGTTTTTCCCCTCACATGTAAATATAAATTAATTTTTGGTTAATAATGGTAAAGGCTGCAATCACAGTTCTGCTCCTACCCATATGTTAGTTATCCTAGCTAACATATAATATTCAATGCTAACTTCTGCAAGCTGATTTCCAAGATGCATGACGGAAAGATTGAAAGAATTGAACCTTATAATGGATTTTGTCATTCACACTCTTTATAGAACACGGGTTGGGAGAAAAGTGTGAGAAGTTGGATGTAATTTCAAACATGTTCAGTGAACATATGACACAGCAATAACAAATATTCACTACCAGTGGCAATGTTGTATACTGTGTATACACATACTTTTTTTGCTGTTTCACGTACAACAAAAGATAATCAACAGGAAAAACATACCATGGGACACTAGCTTATCATTCAAATTACTCAGACACACAAACAAACACATACTGTACCCACACTCATTCAATTAAAGCCAATTTAACTAACATGCACAAAAAAATAACAAGAAAAGTGTGCCAGTCTACAAATCCAGGTCTAAGGAGCTTGGAGACAAAAACACTGACCACTACACAGCATGTTGATGAACCAAATTAATTGAAGTTAAATTAATCATAATATACCCAGAACTCTTTCTGGCTCCCTGCAACTTTCAATGAACTGGGCAGATTCTGAAAACAGATGAACAGGATGAGTGTGACAGGCTATGATATTGTTCAAGAAATAACTGAGGTGTGTCACTTCTCATTTATTATTTTGAATAAAGAAATGGATATGTAATATATATACACATATATATTGTACAAAAAACAGGCAATTTTTTAAAGAGGCTTGTTTTTATGTATGTCCACAGAGGACTCAACACATTTAAGAGTAAACATGCTTTAAACAACTTTTTCAAAGTTGATTTTGACCTCCTGATAAAATATCGTCTCGGACTTGTCACTTTCTTGCCACATCTCACTGGCAGAAAAGAACTGATCTAAGCATATATCTTTAACTTTAAATGGGATGCAAGAGATATTAAAGGACTGTTTATTCTGAATTCAACCTGGTGCTCATACAAGTCTTAACACTGAATTGTACTCCGATGACTTGAACAATGAATGCAGTATATCCTTAAATTATATGCATGTTTGAAATGTGACACTCTTGGATAATGAACTCAGTCATACCTCAACTAAATTACGGTTATTATTATAATTCATTTGGAAATCTAGTTAGTTTATATGTTAAAAAAACAAACATAATTTTAAAATTTTTAAAGGGGAGTACATTTTTAATTCATGTACTCATTCTGATTTTTAAAAGAACATGTGTCAATAGCCAAAAAGGGTTTAAATATATTGCAAAGACTTTTGGTAATTTGCAATTTTCTCACAAACTGCTCATTTTAAATTACACAGATTAGTTGAAATGTAATCTATTTACCATTACAATTTACAGTGTCTTAATATTAAAACTTTTCAGTACAACAATTGCCTACTTCTTTGCACAAGTCTATCACCTCTTCTTACAGTTTTGCTTTTATCCACAAGAGGTTCAATAAAGGAAGATATTTTACTACTACACAAAACACTATTGCTAAAATGCAATCTGACATACTGTACATATCGGCAATTCCCACATAATAATAGCCACAATGGAAATGATCTCTTATATATATTTCTCTTCTTATATATATTTCTCTTATGGTTCGTCCTGCTTCCACTTTAAAACCGGTCCTGCCCACACGCAGCCAACACGGCATTTCTCGATTCCTATTTATCCTCTTCCAAACCCTTCCTCACGCTGCCTGCGGCCTCCCATACACCTTGCTATTTTCGTTATACTGCGATGGTTGTTTCCTAAGCCTTTGTTATAAAATGAACAACAGTATCTTCTCTGTCAACGTGTTTTTGTACAACGTCATCTCTATTCCAGGATCCGGCAACTGTCGTCTCCAGCAAAACATCTATTCACAACTTCACAGGGAGCCAGTGAAGTTGAGAGACAGTAGGTGTAATATGTTCAGTGGATTTAGAACAGCAGGTTATTATCCTGGCAGCAGAATTTTGAATACATTGTAAGCGATGGATAAGTTTTTGTGGGATGCCAGTTAGAATAGCATTACATTAATCTATACATGAGGTGACTCGGGCAATAACTAATACTTCAGTACTGTGTTACGTAAAAACAGGACGAAGTCTAGAAATGTTTCGGAGATGGAAGAAGGCAGTCCGAGAAATGTTACTTATATGGGAGGAATTATTTAATAATAATAATAATTATTATTATTTAATAATTGCCATTATTAGTGTATAAATGGATATAAATAATTGCATGTAACGATTCGCCAAAATCTGCTGTATGTAAACGATACTGTTTTAAACGTTTTTTCATCAGAAAACCCAGTTTCCACGTCTACCTGTATTAGTTTAAATGACACTTTTTCCACTCGCAATAGGGCGGACACGCTGACGTATCGTGTCAACTGGGCAACACAGTGAATACGGCGTCTATCTATATATGTCTATGCTCTCGACCATTGGCATTGGTTTCGCTCCTTGCTATTTTCGTTATACTGCGACAATTGTTTCCTAAGCCTTTGTTATAAAATGAACGACAGTATCTTCTCTGCCGACGGGTTTTTGTACAAAGTCATCTCTATTCCGGGATCCGGCAACTGCCTGTTCCTATCAATGGGTTATTTCTTCACACAAATCGTCTCCAGCAAAACACCTATTCACAATTGCGTCTTTCAAGAAGTATTTCTTTGTTCTTGATTTCTGAATTCCTTTCTCACCGTTTTCCGTTCCTATTCTTATTCTTATTATTCTTGCGGGCGTCAGCTAGTACATTGATAAATCACTAATTCGTGCCTTTCAAAATGTGAAAAAAAATATACAATTTTGAAGTACTTCGGGGGAAAAAAATCTTTGTGACACTCAATTAAGGACTGGTACAGTCCAAGAAAAAGTACTGTTTGGGTATACATATTGTAAGGTGGGGTTTGACTTTAACAGCTTTCTCTGGGGAGAAATAATTGCATAAGTTTATTGATGTAAATCAGTTTTCAAGCAACAAATGTAAAAATAGCCACTGACCCTAATGAATGTTACAATGAGCCCAGAGACAAAGATGAACTTCCACTGGCATCAAAAAGTAATGACTCAAAGACCTTAATTTGCCCCCTGCATAAAATAATCTTTGTACATGAAAATGAGGCAAGAGGCACAATGCTATTTGTTAACAACATCCTGCCTAAATTTGTTACGATGTAGGATGAAGACAGGAGGTTTTAGTTTGCCAACAGAAATGTTTCATTTACCTTTTCAGGATCCATCACTGTATCGTTAAATGTTTTTGTTGTTACTTCTTTAATTAAGGTATCTCTCAAAGTTTCGGAATTAGTATCTCCAACAAGATGTCTCTTCAGGGGACTGTATGGAATGCTGTAGTTATGAATAAACGCTTCTGTTGAGAATCAGAGTTTTTAGTTAATCCACCTTATTGAAAACTTTCATAGTTACTTAAAACTTTAATTCTCTTTTTCCATCATGGGTTTATATTGTTTTCTAAAAGTAATCATGGTCATAGAAAAGATAAAATCTCACTTAGCTCTTGCTCCCTGCAACAAAAATGAAAATCTGTATTCTGTATAAAAATATGGAATGTTTAGTGTCTACTACTGTATTTATAAAATATTCAAGATGACATCTAAGCTTTTGCGTAAATATACCCCGATATACACAAGGTGAAGCAAAAATCTTGTTGTTAAAAAAAATCTTAGAAAATGGAAGCTAATTGGCAAAAAAGAAACTAGTTTGTACTTAAGATGGGCATATCATTAATCTAATAAAACAACTGGGCAGGTATTGAAATTACTTAGTTACTTAGTCTAGTTACTAAGCGATATCCTTACATTATCCTATATGTGGACAACAGCGAGAGATATTTGTTAACACTTAAACCCAAAAAAGGCAAAAGGGATGTAAAAATATTTTCTTAAGATAATGTAAAAATAGCCCAGTAGTCTCACAGCTCCAAAGTCCTGAGTTTGAATCCTGGGGTCAGGCTCTGTCAATGTGGAGTCCTGTATGCTCTCCCTGTGTTTGGGAGGGTTTTCTTCCTACATCCCAAAACATGCATGTTAGTTTAATTAGTGACTCTCAATTGGGTCAGTATGAGTGAGTTAGCATGTGCTCTACAATGAACTGGCAGACCATACAGGTATAGCCAGGACTGGAAAGCCGTTTAGAAAAAGGATGAAAGGCTAGATAACAAGCTGCAATATTGCATTTTAATATATTGCTTTAAACTACAAAAAAAGTTATTAGCTGCAAGTTTCCTTTTTCCTCATAGCTATTTTTAGCTTTCATATTGGATATACCTTAGTTATGAAGCCCAAAAATATAATTTTTGATGTATATTTTTCACTTATAATTCATCAAGATATCTTATGTTAGACCTGCACAGTGCCCTCTCACCACAGTTTTATCAAATATTGATGAGGCTTTATCTCAGTAATTACAGAATATAAATTGATAATTTGCTTTTAAACAGATTCTGTAGATTTCAAACTGGAAAAGAATGTTTGATTCAGTTCACTCATTCTTACAAGTCACACTTCCACTTAAAAGCCCAGTGCATTATTTATGACTGCAAGCAACAGTGCAGTATACTTAAATTAAAACACAACCCGACATGCAACAAAAACACAAATCTAATTCTGAAGACAAAGAAAAAAAATGCATCTTTCTTGCTGTATTTTCAAGGCCTTGCAAATATTAAATCCCATTAAAAGTAATCACCATTCTCTGAATTTCAAAACTTTCATACACATTATTACTTAAAGTGGGCCGGTTCTCACCAGTACCAGCACCTCTTTCTATGTTTGTTAGCATCACTGAGTACCAGAATGCAGTACTAGTGGCACTCAAAGTTTCAATGGGTTAAAGCTCTTTGATTGTTATTTTACTGCAGTGGTCGAAGTGTAAGGGTGGCACACACCTCACTCTTGTCTTCGATCAAATGTCATTGCCTGACTTCCAAAGTGGAGCCCCACCCCTGCTTGACTAAATTGTTGTGAACAAACAAACAAATAAATAAATAAATAAATAAATAAATAAATAAATAAATAAATAGCAAAATGCAAGACACCAACTAAACAGAGCACCACCAGTAATTTGGTTCCACTTCAAGCACTGATACATTTATTCTTCAAGTAAGTATTTTTATTGATGACCAAAGCAAATAATTTGTCAAAGATGTACTTCTAAAAACTGAAAAAACACTGTTTGCGTAAGTATTCAAACCCTTCAAGCTCCAAAGTCTTTTAAAAGCAGCAAAATATTCCAAAACAAGACACATTTGCCTCTCATTTGGAATTAATTATTTTCTTACCAATGAACAATCAGAGTAAGGTCACATTTTCTGGAAACAATTCACCCTGTGTAGGGATCATCAGCAAGACTGTAAATCCACTACTAAAATGAACACTAAAGAGCATACCAAAGTGATACAAAAAGGCTACAAAAAATATCAAAGTGCATGGATAGTCAATCCATCATCAGGAAGTAGTAGGTGTATCACACAACTCAGTTGTTGTGTAAAGAAAGCCATCTATCAAACCTTAGCACCAAAGCAAGACATTGACTGGTAAGGGAAGCAAAAAAGATGGTAGTCCTCACTTCAATCGAACTACAGACGTCATTTGCTGAAACTGGGGTACATGGGCATGAGCCCACAATATTAAGAGCTCTCCATAGCAGTAGTCTATTTCGGAGGGTGAAAAGAAAGAAGCCATTACTCAGAACAATACGCAATACATTAGATTGACTCAGTTAGGATGTGAAAAAATATTTTATAGTCAGATGAAACTAAAATAACTAAATAAACTTTTTGTTCAAAAAGCACTATGTATGGTGCAGGACCAACATTGAACATGTCTTAAAAATACCATCCCTACAGGAAAGTGTGGTGGCAGAATGATACTGTGAGGATGTTTTTCATCTGCTGGGACTGGAAATCTTCTTAGTGTTAATGAAAGAATGGGTGGAACTAAATAGATGGACATACTGGATGAGATTCTGTTCCCATCAGGTAAGAAACTGAGGCAGGCTTGGGAGAAGGTTCACCTTCCAGTAAAATAACGGTCCCAAGCACAACGACAAGGAAACACCAGGGTGGCTCAAAAACCAAAAAAAACGAGTGTCCCAAAATGGCCTAGTCAAAGTCCTATTCAGAATCTGTGGGACTCTTAGAACCAACTAATCTAAATTATTTGCATAAAATCTCCCAGGAAGAATGGAACAGAATCACTCCAGAGCAAACTCCAGTATACAAACAAAACACTAACTTAACTTTGATGTGAACAGTGTTCTTGATAGATCAAATGCCATACTTAAGTAGCATCATAGCCGCGCCCCCACCACCACACACCCTTTGTTACACAGAATGAATGAGGAGTAATCATATGTCCTGTCTTAACAAACTATATTTATAAATATATGCAGCACTCAGGGCTTGTAAAAGGAAGTCCGATATACAAGAATTAATCAATCTGAACCGCTTCTCTGCATTTTTACTGGGGTAATGGGAATGAATAAAACCTTTGATCTTTCCATGTTGCTAATAAAGTTTTGTTATTTTTTCCTTTGCATTTAGGCAATTACCTCAGACAGAAACATTAAGGATAAAAATGTTCTATTAATCTCCACCTTACTTTTAGCGTATCCTGGGGAAACCAAATAAACTAACTTTAAGGAGTATATAGTAATGAAAGACATACAGGCAGCAGGCATCATTTAAAAGAACTTTAAATATCTAATTACTGCAAAATTTTGTGAGGATTACAGGCAGATGTTATATTTGCAATCTGGCATTAGGACTGTGCACAAACAAGTTTATTAAAATCAAAGTTCAAGTGAATATGCTCCAAGGCTCATTATTAAATTATGCACTTCCAAACCTGGCAGGATCTAATCAATTACATTTTAGAATAAGCATTTTAATTGAAGCAGCAGATTCTTTACCCTCTTTTTTTGTTTTACTCTATTTATTCCTATTCATTTATTAATTGATCTATTACTCTGCTGGCCTAGCTCTCTTTCTCATGGGTGGGGGTTGATTTGTTTCAAACCTAATTTTGTAAAACTTGACTTATTTGTATGGAATGTTATTTGATTTGAATAAAAACAATAAAATAATAAATAAATAAATTATGCACTTCCTAAAAATAGTAAAATAAATAAAATAGTATTTGATTATTGCAAGCATTCTCCCTCCTCCAAAAGAAATGATAAAAAAACAAGAGATTTAGGATATAAATATATAGTCATACCTAGTGGATTTTTCTGAATTGCTTCTTTCTGATCCAAAACATGGTGAATCTCTTCAGGAAGATTCACTATAGTTACAAACTTCTTCATGGTGTCATTCTCTGAAGCACCTAGTCGTACTGCAAACGTCCAGTGCAAATAAGAATCCAACAAATAAAAATGAAGAGTCTTATTTGTTATACATTTGAGCCCAGTAACACTGGTAGTCCTAAAGGGCAAATAAATGTCATCCTCAATGTGAGGAACAATATTTTGAGGATCCTTATGAGCTTCCTTGACCTGTGAAAATGGTATATAGCCATGCCTCCAAATGGCAGATGGGTGCAAAAATGCCATATTATTTGCGAGGCTTGTATTTACAGTTTTACAACATGCTGAGTAGTAACGGAAAGGGTTGTTTAAATCATGGATGTTACTACACTCAACATTTGGTGACATAAAGCGAGTAAAAGTGTGTTCTCTGAGGTAGAATGAGTCTAGAGCAGCCCCCATCTCCTGAAATTGGCAGTGCCCTGCCTCAAGCTTGGTTGGCTGGATGCTGAGAGAGTGATTGATGCATAGTTCACACACATTGTGCTTTCTGGAGACAGAGTGCCACTGAGGAATAACCACCGTGTTACAGCATAGAAAGTGGCTTGACTGGAAGGCAGAGTATTCTGGTGAGGTCATAATACCCATTGCTTCCAGAGATGGATTCAAAGTTGGGATTCTATTACAGTTATGATATTGTACAGCAATGTCTGCTACCTGAAAAAGAGACAAAAAAACTCACAGTTATCAAATATAAAAGCAATATGTGGCACTTGTCAGAGATGGCTTGTAACTAGAAAAAACAAATGGGCTTCATCCGCCAGTCTATACACTCTCCAGGGATTAAGATTTGTATACCATACCTGTTTTTTTGGAACAAGATAGCAACATGTATTGTATAATAAAAAAACAACAAAGCATTAAAAAATAAACATTATTTGTGGTGAAAAGTCCATTTTTAAATCTATTTATTTAATGTCATTTATTCCTTGGAACTTGAGCCAGTCCTGATCATGATGATTGCCATCACATAACCCATGTAGTTCAGGCAAGCTCCATGCAAAGAAACCACTGTGTGAACTTACCATGCATAAAGCAAAGGGAAAATGTAGTATCAGTCAGGTGACAGACATACCCCATACTGGGACAGATCTAGGCGGAATACACCCTTGACAATGGAATATGACTATTAGGACATAGAATGTTAGTAGTGTCAAGGAAAAAGCACAAAGACTCTAGTGTAAATCCAAGGTGACAATGTAAATCGCATATTCATTTAAGCTGAACAAGTGCAAGCTAAAAATCACTTTTCTCCCAAACCTACAACTATGCAAAACTCCTTACAGAAATAAAAAGGTGAGTTACCTTGTGAAGATATGTTATTAGGTACCCCTTGGTGTGCACATTGTAAATGCAGGCCTGCATCTGACATACAAGCTGCTCTCCCCATTTGGTAACAGTGGTTTACACTTATGAGCACCCAATAAGTAAAAAAGAATCCAATACAAATGGAAACAACTTTGTTTATAACTTAACTCTACCAACTATTGATGCTCCTGCCTACCCCTCTTTTTCCTGCTTTTGTAAAATATGCAGTCATAAGCAAAAATAGTTAAACATTTCTTTACTAAGGCAGAATTTTGTTTCATGGAAAATAGCTAAAAAAATTAAATTTAACTTGGTATCATATTGTCCAGTTTCACTGAAGGAAAGGGTGGTGCTCAAGGCAGAGAGAGAGAGATCACACAAAAAAGCAGCATATTTATCTACTAGAAAAGGGGCTTTACTGATTAATAAATCAGCAGATTATTTTATGCTAGCAGAAGACGACAATTGTGTGTGACCTTATAAGACTCTAGCTGCTATACAGAGTAACATGACAAGGTGCAACCTTTTAAACAGCATTAGAGAGACTATTTCTTTAATGTATAAAAATGGCTTTATTTTAAAACACAGTTCCCAAGGAAAATTAATGCACATCAAGAGGGTGGAAAAATAACAATTCCAAAATACCAAAGTTTTAATTCAAACTCCACATTCATACAGAACATTGCTCATGAAGTGTACCTTGTTTCATGTGAAAAAGGTCAATGATAAACTTTGTAGTTGTGCAATATCCTCTGGAAAACTGGCCAAAGAGAAATGCAGATCTGTTAATGGACTACTTGGTGGTGAGTTTGTTCAGATGAACAGACCAAAGAACAAAAGGTAAGCAATGGTCTCCTAGAGACACCTATTGGATGCCTCAATTTCGGCGGAGATCATTTGTTACTTCCAAATAACCTTCTCCCATGTCAGTGAAGGTCAGGGACACTGAACTTTAATTGATGTTATTCAAGACCACGGAAGCAGAGAAGACTAAACAATCATTGCACCCTGTCATTAGGATAACTCTAGAATGAGATGTTTAATTAAAAGGAGTCATCATCCCATGAATAATAGCCAGGTGGTGTCTAAATCTGAGAAGGGTGCCAAATTATTGAGAAAACAGAAGTGGTCAAAGTCTCAGAGTAAAATAAGATTGGTGAGGTTGTACAGTGACTCATGAGTGGCCTTAAAGAAAACACAGTAGCTGGGACATTACTCTGGTTGCTCTCAGTAAAGGTGGAGAAACATTACAGCTAATGGAAAACAAAACTTGGAAGGAGGACTATACAGAGCCTCAGAAGCAAAAATCCTGTAACTTATTAAATACATTTTAAAGACTTTATTTTCATCTTTGAAACAAACCTAACTTGTTTTAACTATGAGTCACCTGGGAAAAGGCTATTGTTTTTAATAACAGTACCTCTTTACTCAACAATGTTCTTTTCCATAACAAATGAGTACACCACGATTATGAGAGAGAAAAAAAACATTTAATTCTTTATTCTCAAATCTCAATATGAACCAGAAAAGCCCTCATCTCTTTCTGCAGGCCTGAAGTTAAAAACAGAATCCTGCAAAAAATATTTGTAAGCAACAGTTGACAAAAAATAAGATACTTATCTGCTACATACATTTTTATTTCTGGAAAATAAATTCACCAAACTACTTTGTACTCTTCACTGATGATGATATAAACTACTGTAAAGCCAAAAAGTTCTGGATAGGTATACAGACTAATGCTGCTTCTATTTTAAAAAGGGTTTAAAGATGATTAATCCCACACCCTGGCACTGTAACCTTGCTATAGTGGGGAGGCTTGTGTGCTTCTGTGATCCTTAGAACCACGTTATCTGTACATATATGGTTTTGATACGTGTACCCATAATAAATTAGTGAAAAGTAAGTGTCCAGTCAAAAAAAAAACCTAAAATGAAACCAAGAACAATATGCTAATTAAATTTAGAGGCACCTTTCCTAGAAGAGGCTCACACCTGCAGCCAGGCCCGAGAGTGTTGTTCACTGGCCTGGTGGCGGGGTGATTCATGTAATGCAGTTGAGCCTGTAAGACGGACTGGCATTATCCATTTTTGCAATGGCTAGACACAAGTCCTGGCTTAAAAGCCAGGGCCTGACACTCTTAATTCCAGATAAAAAGTCTTGGTTTCCATGACAGAGCCCCTCTGTCTGGGGTTCAGATTTCACCGTTTTATCTGATAAGATGATTGATACAAGACCATGTAACACTGCAGGGACATCTCTTAGAGGCACAAACTGAACACCTAAGTTTGAAAAAAGAGCAATATTCTCAAGGATGAATAACATTGATGGACACAACTTTGCACCAATGGTTAACCAAAAGGATGGGTATATGTGCACCCAAGAAACAATGGCAAGACTTCTATTTCTTCCTTTAAAAATCTCAAAACATAATCCTAAGTAATTGCTTTCCTATATCAGCTCACTGTTCAACCTGGCCATTACGTCTGCTACATAGAAGAGACCCAAGTGCTTATAGGATGTGGCCATTATGAGTTTCTCAATAGAAATCCAGTATGAAAGTGCAGAGCAGCATCTAACACACAGAAACTGCTATCTGGGGGTGGTGAGCCAATACAGATTAGCTGTGGGCAAATGAATGCCACGGTGCAGAAACAAGAAGCTAAATATTTAGCTAAATACCTTAAACATCCTGAAGGTATGAATTGGAAGTGGCAAAAGGTGGGAGGCCATGACAGTGGGCAAAGTGAAGACCCTTGTGTTGGTTGAGTTTAGGGAGGCTATGGAAAATGACTTTTGGACAGCTTCAAAGAAGTTCTTGATAACCCAGAAAATACTGGAGTTACATTACCCAGGCTGTTCTCAGCAAGGCTGGGGAATCCAGTGTACAGGTTCTTTGTGGATCTGGGAAATGTTTATGATCATGCACCTAAAGGCACCTTGCTGACAGTGATATGGGTATGGAGTTCAAAAGTCTCTCTTGCATGTTATTCAGTTCCATGTATTTATGAAGTCAGGTCAGGTTGGGGAGCATGCACTGGTACAGTGCGTTGCCACACCCGCTACACGACGAAACAGCTCAGGATCCGGGTTAGCAACCCCCCAGGCAGACATGCAGTCCAGTCCTACCCTCCAGAAATTTCCCCATATCTGGAGTTACATGTGCATCCCCTTGGCCTGGTCCAGCCTCTCAAGTCCTCAACAAGGATCACCCTCGGGGAATCGAGTCACATGGCCAAAGTGCCGTAACTGATGCTCCCTCACAATGCAGGTAATGTGCCTCATTTGGGACTCCATGAGTAACACAAGTTCAACACAAAGTCAAACCAGTGGTACCTAAGGATTCTCCGAAGAGACACAGTACCAAAGGAGTCCAGTCTTTGTCTCAGGACAGGAGGAATGTCTTGCAGAAGACCTCCTGAGAAGCCATTAGTTAGGCATACAGAATTTATGAAATGTTACATCTATTATTGCCAGTTAGGAAATTTACTGTTTCACTGATATTCAAATGTCAGCTGGAAATTCATATTATATTTCAATTGAAATTGCATCATAGAAGGCTATAAATGCACAACTTCAAAGACAGTTGCCATCAATAAATTACCTCCTATAGACTTTCTAATGTTTATATGTCAAAAAGTGCTTAATATCGACTATATACTGTAGAGTGTACCAATAGTCAATTACAGAATTATTAGTTTAAAAATTCTACAAATGGTGACACTTTATGGCAAGAAGAAAACGCCATAGATAACTACCTTAAATAAACTAAACATTAATTGAATGATGCAGGTACCAGTATTTTTACTACAACAGCTTTATATTCTATCAATAACAGATGCATTTACATTTAGTAGGCTGTATTCTTTGCTGTACTGATATCAAAACACTAGGTGCATGGAATTAGAATTGGTATAGCTCATATAAAGAAAAGAACAATAAAAAAACAAAAGGGTAAGACAGTAATAATTAATCAATAACAGCATTCAATCTTCCAATTTAACAAAACAAACATATCAATCAAACTAGTACAACAGACTCTGATATCAACAAGCTAAGTTAATGCATGTCACATTTTGTAGCTACAGAATATTATGAAACCAGAGTTAATGGCAATATCCTGGCAGAGACACAGCCAAACCACACAGCGAAGGAGAATGACAGAAAGGTCACCACTTTCTTTTATATTCCTAACTTCTTTAATGATCTCAGAAACAGTATCTTCTGATCTCTGTTTACCATAACAGGTGTACTTAATTGCCATTTAAAATGGCGCTTCTCCAGAACTTGAACTTCTTTACTGCATCTACAATCTAACCTATGACATATACAATAAATGTAAGAGTGTTCTATTGCATTGCTTAAAAATTACGACGTCATGTTTTCTTTTTGATTGACATCGAGTTGCAGGCAACTTTACTTTAACAATTTGATTACCTCACTCCTGCACACTGACTTATCATAAAGTTTGATGCTGTCATTCACACACAATTAGCATGATCATTTTCCTAAAAAATAGTTCAGGGCATCTGTAATAAAGGGAGAGTAGGTTTTAAAATGGTATCATTGGGGGGTGGGTGATGAGGAGAAATAAATAAATATCAAACATAGAATTGATTGGCACCTATGCTTAGTTTTTTAGAGGGAGAACTATGTTAGAATGAGGGCCTCAGACACACTGCTCTACTCATCTATGTGCTTTACAGGAACATTTGTATGGTTACAAATGAATATTAGACAATACACTGTGAGTCATTAAAATACCTTCACTGTGGCAGATGTCAAGGAAATGTGTCTGTAATCATCAAGGGCATGCACAGAGAACACTTCTTCAAAAACCTGAACTTTGTAATATATTTTTTTAAATCATATCTTACATTAAATTAATAGATCAAATTAACATGTAATGTTTTAAATTTAGTATTCCAAAACAGTTTTAAACTTAGAATTCCATAACAAACAGTGCAATTTTATATATACACAAAACAGTAACATTTTAACTGTAAACTATTCTACATATACAGTAGCTAAGGTTTCCACATGTTTTATGATAGTCTTCATTTTTCAAAGATGAGAGAAGTACTAACCTCATCAATTTGCGGTTGGCTCTCAGCCAGTGGGTCAAATGGGAGGAATACCAACAAAGCAGCCCCTTTTTTCAATTCCTTGTCCATCAAACGGCTCTTTCCACCATGTGGTCTCAACCATCGGTAAAACAACTCCAGATTTTCATATGCCCATTTACAAATATTCTCAGACGTAAAGTTTAGTGCATCACGTGGGAAAATCTACATAATAAATATTAAATACATGCAAAAAAATAAAGACAAAAGTAAGTGTAGAACAAGTTATGTATAGAACTATAAAATAAAAAAAAATATATATATACGATACTATATATATATATATATATATATATATATATAATCTATATTATATATATATATATATATATATATATAGTTTAATTACGTAAGAATACTCAGTGAAGGAGCTGCTTCTATGTTTACTCATATAGTAAATAGACCTAAGCAGTATAACAGGCTGGAAGCTACTTGATAACAAAAAAGTAAAATGCTTAATTTGGAAATCTCCCTGATATGAATTAATCTGGTCTCCAGAAGAAGCATGCCATCTTTAATTATATTTACCGATTATTAGTTGATTTATAAAAGTAATTACATGTATTCTACATTCGACTGTTCCTATCTGGTTCACTTTTCACATTTAGCATACCGTATTACTCGAAGACAGGAGTAGAAAATAGTGATGTAGTAAATTCACTACATATATTTTTACTACTGAGTTTCCCTCTGTATAGGCAGAACAAATTGGCACAAATTGGGTTGGGCACTTGATCATTTCTCTTCTGGTAAAATCATGTTTGTTGATTTTTAAGTAGTTGTCATAATAGAATAAAACTGAAAAAAACACAATCACAATATATTTTGTATGGTTTCTGCTTTACCTACCAAAGAAGTGTTAAAATGTCTGTGCATGAAGACTGTCCCATGGCTAGTCAAGGAAATACGGTTTGCCAGCTGCCTACTTGTTATTACACCAAAGCGTAACACACCTTGGAAATCTGCAACAATAATTCAAACATACTTTAATTTAAATGAAAAATACAGAAATGTTTTATGTTTATTTAATTTATGGATCTATTTATAAACAAAATATTGTACTTGCTATTGTTAAAGTTAAAAAGAAAAATTTGTTTAGAACTTGTTACATCTATATAGACTTGCTATATATAATGCCTTAAGATTAGTAACATGCAAAATATTTATAGATATCTAAGCCACTGCTTGCTACTACTGGCCAATCAAAATCGGTGCAATACAGTTCCAGTTAATTTCATGGCTATGACAAAATAATAAAAACTGAACAACTTTAGTATCAAACTTGCACCAATTAAAACTACTTCAATGTAATCTTTGTGTATCCTTCTACAGTATATCAATAAAGAAGGCAGTTTAGACACATGGAGTATATTAAGCATACTCTCTCATTAGAAGTATGCATATACCTATACTAATTGTTTCCTTATAGGCCTGTAATGGACAACTGCTTTTATATTTTCTTTATTACAATCACTTCCACTAATTTACACACAATACAAATTAACTGGCTTGTAATTACAGGTTCAGTCCCATTGACTTATACTGCATATTATAAATGTTTGCCAGTTGCCAGCCCTAAAATTTATCCAGTCTGAAGAAAACTAGGAAGTACACAGAACAGGATTATAGCAATATAATCACTAGCTTCTACAAACACGTATCCTGCTTCTTCAAATTCTTGGCATAATATTATCAACTATATAAACTTAAATTTCTTAAATTTGTTTTTGATTTGCCCTTCTTTATGTCTTTGAAACACTTTCCTTGACAATCGTCAGAACGTTTCCCTCTTAGAGAATCGCTGCTGATCATCAGGTGGGTATATCTAGGAAGATCATCAGGGCAATGTCTATTACATAATCAACACATGGCAACCCTCCACAGGTCACTTTGGAAATAATACATAATCCATTCTTATTACATACAACAGTGAAATTAGGGTTGGGGGTCATTAGAGACTTTAGTCTCTGATCTGTTACACCAAGTAACTTTAGCTTTTTTCAGGACTGTATAATAAACAGTTAAGCCCCTTATTCCTTTATCTGTCCTGTTTGATTCAGCCCCTGATCACAGCACAAAAGGGAAAAGGTCTCTGAATTTATATACTGGACAGATAATTGTACAACTTCAAGAGGAAAGCCACTTGCCGCACAATCCCCATATCCACCTCATGGTTTCCTATAATGCACCTGCTATGCGCCTCCATTCTACATGTGTTAAAATATCTGTACCAAAATTATTTAACTTTAATCTGAATAAAATTAAATATATGCTAAATAATGTTTGTTCAGTTATTGTCCCTTGATTGCAATATATGTGTTTTCTTCACCTCTCCCTCCACGCACATGTGTAGTGTTCCAGGCTAGCAGCAGGTTGTTTCTTGTCTTATACCAGGGGTCTCCAACTCCAGTCCTAGAGAGCTACTGTGGTTGCAAGGTTTCATTCTTAGTTTTTTCTTAATTAGTGACTAGTTTTTGCTGCTAATTAACTATTTCCCTTTATTTTAATTGACTTTTCTTGAGACTCTGACAGCTGAATTGATTCTTTTTTCTTTAAACGGCACCTAAACATAAATCTGATGTGAAGTGTGCCAACAGATGACCAATGGGGCCTCAAACTCCAACCTTCATTCAGTTTCTTAACTTGAAGTAAATTCTCATTGCTAACTAAACCCATTATGTAATTCCATGTCGCTCATTCTGAAATGGCAGACATTTCTAAAACTGTTGATTTTTTTTTTTTTTTTTTTTATAAGAGCGCTGTCAAAATGTTTTGTGGACCTGAGCAGATCAACATTACTGAGGCCTTCACCTTTCTTTATTTTCAGCTATTGTGTGATGGGCACAGGTTGTTGTTTATGTGTTGGTTCATTTTGTGTCTTAATATTGTTTGGTTGCTAATTAAGGAAAAAAGGAAATCATTAAGGGGCCTGAGTCTTAAGTTGTGCATCAATTAAAATTAAGGCAAAGAGTTAATTAGCAGCAAAATCTGGTCACTAATTAAGAAAAGGGTTAGCATGAAAACCTGCAGCCACAGTAGCTCTCTAAAACTGGAGCTGGAGACCCCAGTCTTATACCCTCTTCTGTTTCGATGATCACTGTCTCCCTGTGACCCTAAACTGTGCAGATTAAATTCACTCCTCAGCACTTGCTTCATTAAATGTATATGTATTACTTTTGTTAGGTTCTGTCCAAAACACACGCATGCACAAGGACACTGAATAAACAAGAGCAATATCTTTTGTGAAATAACAATACTTTTTTTGTTTTTTTGTTTTTTTTTGAGTGGCACGAAATAAACTTTGCTAGACTATAACCTAATCCTTAACAAATAATTAATTCTTGCTCTAAAAAGAAATATTAGAGCAACAACTAAAATATACAAATGTTTAAAAAAAAACTAAAGCTTGTTAAATTTAAACAAGCTATTTAATGACTTTTTTTAGTTTATTTATTGTTTCTTATTATTATACTTCTGTTTTCTTTGTGATACAAAATACTTCTTCACATTAAAGGAAAATTAAGAAATTAATACAAGACAAATAAATGGCAAATTTATTAACCAGCATTATTACTTACAAAGACAAAAACTAAGACATGCAGTTATAATGCGAATAAATCCTCATTCTATCATTTTATATTGCCAACACAGAGAAACAATGAACAAGGCAAGTTCTGTGCATTAAATTTCAAAGCATTATATAGCTGAAACATTAGAATAATTACCTCTCTTAAGTGCCTGTAAAGCTGACATAAGAAATGTTAGGTATCCAGGTGGCTGAGGTGATGTATTGAATTCAAAATAACCCAGAACTCCAGGCTTAAAAAGAAAATAAATGTACCATGTGTCAGAAGTATTTGAAAAATGCAAGGCATACACAGTGAAATTTAGTAAAAAAGAATCTTTTTACATTGACATTCAGGATTGGCTGACTTGGAACCTAGAATAGTCTGGGATTTTACTCACTGATAATTTAGATATTCCTTTATATTTCTGAAAGCCTCATAAAAGACTAACTAGATAAAAGAATACCACTAGTCTGCCATCTGTAATATATTGTAGATCTGAAAAAAAAAATGTTGTCTACTTTGTTACTTTAACAGTATATCTTAATTGTGCATGCTGTGTTTATAAATAATCAAATGATTTACATTCAAAAATGTGAATTTTATATATTATCAGATCCGTATTTTGTAATGATTAATAGACATGTTCTTAACTCATCTAAATGAAAAAAAGATTCCTGTGCATTAAAAAAAAAACACAACCTTAGGTACAATTTTACCTTCCCCCCATATTAAATTATATTTCCTTTTGAGCTAGATGAAAATAGGTACAACAATAATCTGTTTGGAACAGTATTCAGATATGATCTGATAAAAAGCATATGAAAGCCATTTAATTCTTTCAGTCTTTACTGTTTAGTAAACCTGTAATTTCACTCTTCTCCATCAATGCTTTAATATTTGGAATTCTAATTTAAGAGCACATTCTGTCACAATACCACAATGAGTTTCTTTGTGCTTGTACTACTTTTTGAGAAAAATCACTATTTTTATAATCCTCCGTTAATGACAAATTACACATTTTGCTGGTGTGGTTTTTCCCCTCAATTAAAAAGTTACAGTTTCAAACAATGTTGATCAATTTTGATTTTCTAGATGTTGTACTACTGTTCTGGTTTTAAACTGTACTGGAAAAGGTAGAAACTGATAAAATTAGACTAAAGTATGAAATTTCAAAAAAGTGATAATTAGATTTTGAACACGAACACCACAAGAAATGATAGGAGCTAGAATACTGTACATTTTGGCAGTCTACAAAGTTAATTAGTTATAAAGTCATCACCAAAGCTGTATTATTCCACATCCGTGAATATTAAAGTCACCCATAAAGAATACCTCTATAACGTTTAACAACTATGGGCTATAACCCAGGAGGGTTTATAGGTTAGTAATAAAATTATATTTTATTATGATCAAATTTATTCTCATCAGAGGAATATATTTCAATCATATTCTTCAGTCAATACACAATTCTGATTACTTATCCACTTAAATACAGCTTCATTAATTCATACTGCATACGCCTCTTCTAACCAGACAATTGTGGAAATACATTTATAGATAACATACAAATCACTTTAAAAACAAAAGTAATCAAAACTGAGTTTATGATCCAAAATCACTTGATTCCTTATGACACTGTTCTGTTTAAATATCATCTACTTTACCTTTTGACTGCAAGTGCAAAGTATTACATATAGGAAGGAAAAATGGTTAATCTGAACACACATTTGATAGGTTTGCAACATGTAAAGGCATTTTACGAGAAAGACCTAGGAGGTGAGGACTGTTCGATTTCTACATTAAGACAGCACACAGAAGCCACTAAGAAGGTTAATAGAACGTTAGGTAATAAAATGAGTTATGAGATCAGGTTTTGATTTAACCATATATAACATACTGATGAGATCTCATTTTGAATACAGTCTGCAGTTTTGATCACCTTGTTGCAAAAAGAATGCAAGACAGAATCCAATGGAGAGTGACTAGGCTTACTCTGGGACTGTGAGGTACAGTTTGAGTTATGAGAAAAACCTATGGGAGATTAAACTTTTCAGTTTAAGAAAACAGAAATTAACAGGTGATATGATTGAATCATTCAAAATCACAAAAAGAATCAGAATAGTGGATCCAAGCTGTTTGCGGTAAATAAGACTTTAGGAGACCTTCAAATCTTGTCTTGATGTTGTTTTGGGTAATTTAACTAAACAGAGTTTATACAGTTTAATGAACTAAATGAACTTTTTTGTCAAAATTGTTCTAATGTTCTAATCAGCAAACCAATTCCAATAAAGTCATTATATTAATATGTGATGCAATACATTACAAAACTTGTCAACATGAGTTATTGTAATAAGTAGAAAATCACAATTTTGTTTTATAGTTTCACTTCAAAAATTATTTGAAGCATTCCATATTATCCATCTGTAAAGAATGCTGTATAACATGGACCTATTTTGCTATTATTTTGATTGATACCTTGTTCTGGGCACATTAAAATGTTTCAAAGCTGCTGATCAATTAGCTGTGTCATCTACCATTGACTATGGGAGGCTGTCCAACTTACTGTAGTGTGGAGGTGCCCCCAGTATGTGTCTTTATATTTGAATTAATATGCTTTTGGTTTACTTGCAAAGAACTTAACAAGATGTCAGCAACTGTACAGAAACTAATCTTAAGTTATACATAAGTGCATTGAAACATCAAATTTTGTTTTTAAAGTTTTGTGTTTGTCCTTGAAAACATGTTTAAGTATATGTTTTGTTATAAAGATGTGACAACAGTCCTCAATTATGAAATATTATGCATTTCTTGAGCATTACACCTTGCAAGGTGTATCAAGTGTCAAAGCTAACTTGTATAGAAGGAGTATCTTCAAAATGCACTATGGAACGTACAGACATGGTTAATCACAAATTCAGCAAATAAATTAAGGCTAAAGACTACTGAAAGGGATAGTGCTATAATATTTGTCACACATCTACAAACCTGTTTCTACAAAATGGAAAAGGTGGCTTATATTTACAATAAATGCTATAACAGTGTAAGTAAGCTTTGTTTATATTGACATGATAAATTATGTATCTGGAATTTAGCTGGAGTACTTAGCATTTTTATTAACACTCCATATTACGAGTTTCAGATATCCTTGTAAGTATAATCATTGACTTCATTTCAAATTGTACATTAACATAACAAAGACAGTCGCACAAAGCCACCAAACAGTTAAAATATGATGTGACCACTGTGTGGTGGTTATTGCTAGTTAAGCATAAAACGCATGTCTAAGTCGTTATTTTCAGCATTGGAACTGCTATTACCATTTAGGGTATTCATGATTTCAAGTTTTTAGCTTTTACAAGAAAGAGATTTAGGGCTACCTCCAGCTATTTTTAAATAACCAATAACTGCACCCTAACTGTAATTTGATCTACAGGAAAAAACTGTAAAAAGTATGAGTAATAAAGACAATAGTTTCTAGTTCAGAAACAATAATAATCAGTTTACAGCAGGCATTCTATGAATGTTTACTCAAAAGAATAAAGGATCAATAATTAAGAGTGAGTTCATAGAAATTATTTTTATTACCTGTAATAAGCAATTGGACAACTGAATTAAAAAGGAAATTATTTTCCAGAAATAAAAGATACTCTCTTGTAATCACCAAAAAGGCAAGACACAATGCCTCTTTGCTTGACATAATGGGAAGAATCAAAAGAAATCAGCCAATACCTTGGAAAAAAAGTGTACCTCCACAAATGTGGTTCATCCTTGGGAACAATTTCCAAATGCCTGAAAGTTCAGTGTTCTTCTGTAGGAAAAGTAATATGCTGTTTGGCCATATATTTGCAAGAACAAGGGTGAGGTTTGCTAGCCAAAGAACACCATCCCAAACATCAAGCATGGGATTAGGAGCATCATGTTGTGGGGGTGCTTTGGGAAAGAAAATTATGTAGATATACTGCAGGAACATCTCAAGAGCTCAGCAAGGAAGATGAAGCTCAGTTGCAAATGGGTTTTCCAAATGGACAGTGACCCCATGCATACATCTAATGTTATGGCAAAATGGCTCGTGGACAACAAGGTCAAGGTATTGAAGAGACTACCAAAAACCCCTGACCTCAGTCCGACTGAAAATTTGTGGACAGAAAAAAAAAAAAAGGGTGTACGAGCAAGGAGGCCTATAAATCTGTTTCAGGTCCAACAGTTCTGTCTGGAGGAATGGGTCAAAACTCCAGCAGCTTACTGTAAGATGCTTGTGGAAGGCTACCCAAAATGTTTGGCTCAGGTGAAACAATTTAAAGGCAGTTCTGCCAAATATTAACAAAGTGTATGCAAACTTGTGACCCACTAAAATTGTGATATAGTCAATAAAAAGTGAAATATTCTCTTTGTGAACCTTGTTGGAAAAAATAACTTTTGCCCAACACAAAGTAGATATCTTAAATGATATGCCAAATTTATAGTTTGTTAGTACAAAATCTGTGGAGGGGTTATAAACTAAGTTTTAAAGAATTCACCCTACATCTGACTTTAACTGTAAGCATTAAACCATTTTTGCAGTATTTCATTCAAGCTCACTCATGAAAACACAAATAAATAAGGAAAACACATAAAGCTTTTAAAATATAGTGAACCTTCATTTAAGTCACGATAATGAATAGAGCACACACAATTGTACGTACACTGCCATAGTTTCACTGAACATGTAGTGCTTTCAGGAGTAGGTCTGAGTTGCTCTGCACATATTATATTTTTATTCCCAATTTTTGTTTACTGCTCTATACACCACAGATTTGTAGAGGTGCTTAATGGCCTGTGAGTACTTCAGAAAAGGAGGACAGGGAGAGCCAGCAAATGGAAAAAATTAATTACCTTTGCTACTTTCACTATTATTCCCCAATTAATTATTTATCCTACAAATATTACTGCAAGAGCATATTGTGCAAGCCTGAAGAAAGTAACATCTATTACATGTAATAATGTCTGTAACCATGACACTATGATAAGTAAAAAGCACTACAAAAAACAAAAAAAAAAAAAAAAAAAACACAACAAGTGGTACTCAATACAGGTACCACATAGTAAACCACCTTCTCCAAACAAAAACACTGCTCCCTATATTAGGTTTAACACTGGAGTAAAATGTTTTAATAAATGCACACAACACATATAAGTGGACATATCAACAAAACTTCATATCAACTGTGAAGTTTGGTGGAGGGAGCATTATGGTATCAGATTGAACTGAACTTTCAAAGCTTGAATAGGAACAATGAATTCCAAGTTGTATGCAGAAATTCTAAATGAGAGCATTAGGGCAGCAACCCATCTAAGGCAGAAAAGAAGCTGAGTGATGCAGCATAACAATGATCGTAAACACAAGAATAGATCAGTGACACAGTGATTAACCAGAAGACATTCTGCATTTTAAAATGGCCAATACAGGGTCCAATCTTTATTTTCTATTGGGTCTTTATCCGTAGCAGAAAACATCCCATGGTAGTTCATAAGTAATGGCTAATAATAATATTGTTTACTTTGTTTTTTTATATTAGGAGCACAAGCAGGTTAAGTGACTTAATCTGAGTTACACAGTTAATCGAAGGAATAATTAAACTGGTCAAATGTTGGTTTAAAGTCTAACTACTCAATAACTGAACCACACTTCTTAACAGCAAAAAGACATGCAGAATACTTTTTTACCCACATTCATGACTTTTATAAAGTAAGTTGAATATTGTTATCACACTGTCATTATATTGCACAATACATGATTATATGTGCTATGTGTTTAATGAGACTATCTTCATCTATTATTAAATGAAGAGCAGATCACATTTTAGAAGTTATTTATACAGGAATCTGTAATAATTCCAAAAGTTTAACATGATTGTACATCTGTATTATGAAAAAAAATATACAGAATTAGAATTAATTTATAAAATAAAATGTATGACTAACAAAGAAGCTCCATGCAATGTAGGTACTGTTAATTTCACTTCAATAATTCTTCATACAAATAAAGATATAAAGAATAAACTACCTCATAATGGGACAAGAATTTTTTAAGCCTTTCTTCAGAAGGTATGTAAACAAGAGGAGCAATAACTCTTCGGACAAATCTCTCCAGATAGGCAGCAGTAAAAGGGCCAGTGTACTCAATAGGCCCAAACCTAAAGAAAAGAAAAACAGAGTTCCTAACCAAAGTTTCACAGAAAAAAAAGAAATATTAAATCAAAACTACCTTCTAAAAATAGTTGTTGGTTTCATTAAAAATGCAAAATTAAGATACAATAAAAAAAAGGCCAAAAAGACATTCATCTCTTTATTTTTGTGATGATCCAGTGCTGCCCACCTATGTTTTTGGGATTGTTTTACTGCTAAAGGATGATTTTTGTCTCCACTTTCAGTTATTTATGGGACAGACAAGCCTTCTTTAAGTCTGAAAGTACTCCCTGTACTTTACTATACCATTTTATACTTCTGACAAGTTCCTATTTCTTCTATAAGGAGGAGTATTCAACAACACAACGCTGACACCAGCATACATCACTGCAAGAACAGAGCTAAAAAGTCAGTTTAAGAGTATGTATACACAGCAAACATACAGTATACAAAAGTAAGCCAAAACTAGCACTACTGGGAAAAGCTGGATCTTTTAACTTTAATATTTCAACTGCTGTCAGTCAAGTTGAAAAAAAAAAGTAATTTTTTTATTCCATGGTTAAATTTTCTCATTCTGAACTTACCGGTGTTGCAGCAACTGCTCTAGCAGTTTAGTTAGTTACAGGTAACACATTTCATTATTCACATATAAGTGCTATGCAGCTAGATGACAAGTGTCCTCAAAAGACCTCTTAAAATAGGGCAGTAGTGCTGTGTTACTAAAAGAAATGATCTGTAATCAGAAAGGTGGTGTTTTAAATGTATCTAAAGCAGCAAACTGCTCTTCACAGCTGAAAGGATTCAAGTAACATTCGAGAGTCATATGTTCCAAGTACCAAGGTTGTCAAGACACCAGAATTTTTGAACTCGACCAGTACCACAGAAAATTCACAATACTTAATACCCATTCAGTACCACAGCAATAACAGAATACCATCCAACATGCTCTCATTCAATAAAAAAAAAAAAAAAAAATTTCATGAACAAATAAAAAAAATAATAATGGCATGCAGCCCTTCAAGTAAATAAACAGTTGCTTTTAATTAAAAGTGTTTTGATTCTGTAACATAATATATATACAGTATATATATATGTATATGTATATTTTGGGAAGCGATTATCATAGAAAGACCAGAAGAGAGAGCAGATTCAGGGCATTACCTACCCTGGGTCACTAGGTGACAGCCCCCCTGGGTTGCAGTGGTGCCTCTGACTCCCACAGGGCTCCATGGGAGTTGGAGTTTGGAGCAGCCCTGGTGGGTTCCACAGGTGCTGCCATAGGTGCTTCAGGAAAGACTGAGCCCTTTGATGCAGCACTTCCTTCCAGGTGCTCTATAAAAGGAGCCAGGCGCCACTACTCTAAGAGCCAGAGTCAGGAGGGAGGGGACAAAGATTGTCAGAGGAGAAGTGGAGGCAAAGGAGAAAAAGAGAGAAAGAGAGAGAGGAAAAAGAAAGAAGAGAAAGTACTATGTTTCTTGTCCTTGTGCTTGGTCCTTTGTACTATGCTGCTGTGAGGAGCGAGAGAAAAGCGCTTCCCCACATGAATAAAAAAAAAAAGTGTGCTGTGCTGGAACTTATGTCTTGGTGTCTACTTGT
>JANRMT010062861.1:43735256-43746400 GCA_026402145.1 Polypterus bichir lapradei | reverse complement strand
TATATATATATATATATATATATATATATATATATATATATATATATGACAGCAACACTCATCACTCACAACAGTGACAAAACAATTACATTGACAATCATGTTACGTTATTTTCAAAATGTTTCCTTTTCTTTTTCATTGCTTCTTTAACACACTACTTCTCCGCTGCGAAGCGCGGGTATTTTGCTAGTATTGATATAATTTGTGATTTGTTATAAAGCCAAGCCTAGTCACACATGCCATGATTTTAAAGAAACCTTTGTTCCCTAATTTTGCAGTAAATTTTATATTTATGTGTGTTAGTTAATGTTATCACTTGTTATGGGTTTGTGCACTGAGCTTTGATTACATTAATTGTTTCTTTTTATTCTTTTAAATGCAGTTTGTGATTGAACTGGGTCACATATATGCAGCGATTCAATGGTAGTGCATCTGCTTCACATTTATGAGATCATTGTTTTGCTTTCTGGTTTCTCCCTGCGTGATTAGTGAGAAAAGCACTATCAAAATGTAAACAATTATAATTACTTAACCAAACTATTTATTTAATTTTTAAAAGAAAAAAAAAGTACTATTTTGTTTTATGCACATTGAGATATGCCTAGTTCAGATATGAATAAAATGTTTGTTTATTTCAAAAATGAAAAAATAGTTGTCTGGTGTTTTTTTTTTTTGTTGTTTTTTTTTTTTTTGCCTTTTTTGATGTTCCTGCTTCACAATTGACCAAATGTAAAGGAGAAACTAATTTTAAATACATTTATTTATATTATTTTAAAATTTTTCATTACCTTCTGTATATCAGCCATTGAAAATGTCTGACCCAGCTAAATTTCTTGGTTTGATAATCTGGCCCAACTGAATTTATAATTAAATAGCCCTGCTGTAAAGTTTGGAAAAAAATGTACTCTTGATCTGCAATTAAAATGTACAGGTAAATTACATTCTTTATATATTATCTTGAGTTAATTAAATTCAGCACATGACCCAAAGTGGGATTGTCATGGTGGTTCTGAAACGACCAAAAAGGCAAATGCAATTTTTTCTCATGTTTGGGAGAATCTATCTGAGATTCTTTCTCAAAAGTGTGAGCCCCCATTAAGATGGAACGGCCAGATGCAGCACAATTAGCATTCATTATTCAAATTTGGCCATCATGACATTATCTTATAATCTTCTCATTTTTCTTCCAGTCTGAAATTGCAATGGAACACTTCATTTGCTAGACCGGGATCTGTGCAAAAGCCAGTTGTCAGTGAAAAAGATTATCTGGTTATTTTTCTAAGTTTTCCAGTTGGGGATTTAGAAGCCCTCTAAATCAAATGGGCTTTTCCCAATTTAGGAATTATCTCTTTATCCTGAGAACTGACCATGGTGCCAAAGTAGATGAACATCCACAAAGAGATAAGCATCTGTGTCACATGCCAGTTGCATGACCAGTAGCAATACAAATTTAATGTAAGTGATCCAACTTGGGCATTCCATGTCAATACAGAAGCCTTTTTCCAGGTCTACCTGGGGGTCTTGGCTGAGACGGCCATATCACGTGCAAGGGGAAAACCCATTTAATTCAGTTGGGACCTAAATAAATACACAATGGAAGGAAATGGGAGACACAGCATGTTAATATACCTCTTCTTTTTTTCTCTAGGCTGGAAGATTATGAAAAGCCTTTAGCCACCTAAACAAGTTCTTCCTCCTAACCTGGCATCATGTAAATGCCTTCCGATGGAGGACCATTGTTATTTGTGACTAGTGATGTCTAAGAGATGGTGGTGCTCTGCCAGACTTAAAAGTTTACTAAATAAAATAGAACAAAGGAAAAAGACAATGACAACATCAAATAGTATAACCCCTGGCACTCCACCACTTTAAAGCCTTTACTGTGTTTTCATTTTGGATCTTCTTTGGCACTTCTCTCCAACATTATCCTGATTTACTTTCAAAGGCAAAACCAAACTTACAGATTACATGAAGGTTAACTCAGTTTGAGTCAGTGTTCACCTTTTAAACCAGTTCATTAGAATAATTATTTGCACTGGACGCACCCATGATAAAACAATCAAAGGAATTTTGTCCTAGTGAAGTTAAAGTCCCTGTAGTCATGACTGGCCTTTGTCAAGTTTGCCACCTCATCCTTGTCTCATTATTATTATTGCTAGCTGACGCCCGCCGTAGCATACGGCGGTGTAAGAAAAGGAATGTAAAACGGTGAGAAAGGAATTCAGAAATCAAGAAGAAAGAAATACTTCTTGAAAGACGCAGTTGTGAATAGGTGTTTTGCTGGAGACGACAGATAATGAGTCAAAAGATCTAACCCTAGAAAAAGCCACGTACAACTGACTGTGGCTGAAGACTGGTTGTTGTAGATTAACGCAAATCTTTGCAAACGTAATGCAAGGCGGGATGTTGGGGTTGTGTTTGAAGTAAATGACAATGGTAGCATGAAGAATCTCAGAAAGAGCTTGAATTTCAGCTACACCACAATTAACTCCAGATGTTGCCATGTATTGATAGTATTCATGACTTGTAGTGATAACTCGACTTGTGTTGGAAAGAACAACAGAAAGAACGTCTCCAGATCTGTCCCACTGTGATGCACTGAAATCTACTGCCCTATGTCTTAGTGAGAGTGCATTGCCTTCGTCAACCATTTGTGTCAAGAAATAACCCACTGATAGGAACATGCAGTTGCTGGATCCCGGAATAGAGATGACGTTGTACAAAAACCCGTCGACAGAGAAGATCCTGTCGTTCATTTTATAACAAAGGCTTAGGAAACAACCGTCGCAGTATAACGAAAATAGAAAGGAGTGAAACCAATAGCAAGGAGTGAAACCAATGCCAGTGGTCGAGAGAGTACCTTCTTGTAGCAGGCTACGGAAAAGACTCCCAGGCGCACACATGGCCAAAGTGAAAGGTCACGTGGTCAGGCTAGATATAGGGCGGTGACATGACACCAATGGGGTCATGAGAGAGGAGCAGGGAACACGGTAGTCAGAAGGAGAAATAGGAATCAAGAAATACCGTGTGGGCTGCGTGTGGGGGGGACCAGTTTTGAAGAGGAAGCAGGATGAACCAGAAGAGAAATATATATACGAGATTATTATTATTATTATTATTAACAGTCACCATTGTGTCATCAGCAAATCTGATTATGTCATTGTTGTACTTGTAATAGAAAGTCACTACTGTGTGCATTAGTGAATGGATTAACATGCGCTTTATAGAACCCATTTGTTCACAGAAAACTGGTTTATAAAATGTTATGTAAATCCTCATTCCAGTTAAAGAAACTGGGTTAATGATGTATGAGAATCCAGGGGCAGGATCCTGTGAGCCGGATCACCCTCGGGGAATCATGCCACATAGCCATAGTGCCGTAACTGACGCTCCCTCACAATGCAAGTAATGTGCAGCATTTGGGATCCCGTGAGCAACCGCCTGTTTGACACAAACTCAAACCAGTGGTACCCAAGGATCCTCCGAAGACGCACAGTACTGAAAGAGTCCAGTCTTCATCTCAGGTCTCACAACCATATAGCAAAACAGGAAGCACCAGGACTCTAAAGACTTGGACCTTCGTTGTTTTCCAAAAATATCTGGAACACCACACACCCCTTTCCAGCGACCTTATGACCCCCCATTCTCTCACAATCCTTCTACTGACTTCATATGAACAGTTTTGAGAGACATGAATAAGGTAAGCAAACCTCTCCACATGGCCCACATTCTCTCCACAGACAGACACACTGCCGATAGTTTTTCCCAAGAGGTCATTAAAGGTCTGTATATTGATTTTTACCCAGGGCACTCGCAAGCCCAGACACTCAGACTCCTCTCTCAGTCTCTAAAGAGCCCTGAAAAGAACCTCCATTGACTCTGCGAAGATCACAGCATTGTCAGCAAAGTTAAGATCTGTGAATCTTTCTTCACCAACAGATGTCTCACAGCCACTGTACCTCACAACCTTGCCCAACACCCAGTCCATACAAGCTTTGAACAGAGTAGGAGCAAAAAAACACCCCTGACGAACCCCAGAGTCAACTGGGAAAAATGCAGAGATCCTGCCTACACTCTGTACAGCACTCACAGTATCAGAATACAAGCAGGCCATGATATCTAGTAACTTTGGGGGGATTCAGATGTCCCACAGGGCAGCTCAATCAATTGAGTGTAATGCATTATGAAAATCAACTAACGCTGCGAAGAAGCTCTTCCGATATTCATATTTGTGCTCCATGAGAACCCTCAGTGTAAGGATGCGGTCAATAGTAGACTTCTTAGGCATAAAAGACTGTTCCGGTCGCTGATAGGTGAGCAAGTGATCACAGATCCTATTGAGGCTGACCCTAGCAAGGACCTTACCCAGCAGTGATAGCCCCCTGAAGTTGCTTCAATCCAGGCGATCACACGTCCCTTTCCAGTTATGAGCCCTATCCTGGGTATGATGTTAAACTGCATCCGTCCATAGGAAAGCTGCTCGCATTATGAAAAGAATGAGGGAAATCCCTCAGTATCCTCATCCTCAAAAGTGTCAAAACTGTCCAAGAGTCAATGGGATTAGGCCTGTTGTGGATCGGGACTGATGTGGTATGGAGGCATTGCATACTGCTCAGCATCTTGTTTCTCCGGCATGATGATCTTTCTCTGCTGTCAGAGGAGCTTTGTAAATTCTACATTTCAATCGACCCTCTGAGGTGCGCAGACCTGGGACTGGCCAGATCTCTGTATTTGGGTACAGCTTTTATTCATCTGGTTGCTCTGATGGCTGTCAAACTCAGGGAGTAGCTGTTGCTATGGCAGATCGGCATCTTACAATGGTGTTTGATGTTATTTCTTTCAACGAGCGTATTATGAGACTCAGATTAAGGCACTTTCTCCGTGCCTTGTCTGTTATCTTAGTGTATGCGCCGAATGTAGTCTCAGTGAGGGACAAATTTCATTTGAAATTTTGCTCAGTTGTTGATGGGTGCCCACAAGGTAAAACTGCTCTGGTCATGGGTGACTTCAGTGTGACCAATGGCACTGACAGGGCTGGCTATGAAGATTGTGTCGGTCCCCATGGGTCTGCCGAACGTGGTGAAAGTGGCTCAGTGTTCCTTCACTTAGCAAAAGGTCAGGGGCTGCAGATCACTGGATCCTGGTTCCAGTGCCCTGAGCCGCATTGTTGGACTTGGGTGAAGGAGATTGATCACATCCTTGTGGGCAGACGCTGGAGGCTCCTACAGAACTACAGGGTCTATAGAAGTGGCCAGTTTATGAATTCTGATCACAGACTTGTGGTTGCTGCTCTAAAGTTACTGCTTAGGTCCAGTAGGCTACCACCTACTTGGAGAATGAGGCTGGACCTGGCCACACTTCAAGATCAGGCTATTTCTATTAAGTCTGCATGCAATTTGTGTGAGGAATTTGCAGACTTGGGTGCAACTGCTAATTCTAATATGATTTTGGAGACCTTCCATAACAAGACCCTGAAGGTTGATGAGGGTGTTCCCAGATGGAGGTGTTTCATCTCACAGGGCACCCTGGATATCATTGAGAGGAGTTGCAGCACAGGGCTTGATGGCAACTCCTGTCTGTACTGGGAAATGAGAAGAATGGCTACAATGGCCCTGAGAGCAGATAATGAGGTATTTGTTAGAGGAATCTGTGAGTAAGTGACACACCATCTATGGTTTAGTGACCCATGTCCTGCCTACAGAGGAACTGAAGCATTATGCACATCCGAATCTGTTCCAGTTGATGGAACGGTCCTTATGGATGACACTGCCATTGTGACCCGCTGGGCTAGCTACATTGAGAAGCTGTTTAAAGCTGATACTCTGGCTAATATGTTAGACATTTCTGGGTCCAAAGTTCTTGAGGCTGATCCTCCAGTTAGCTTTGAACCGCCCAGTCTAACTGAGATTGCACAAGTGGTGAATCAGCTGAGGGTAGAGAAGACTGCAGGGATCTGTAGTGTCTGAGGTGAATGTCTCCAGGCTGGTGGTAAGGCTGTTCTCCTTGCATTGTAAGCAATCTTTGCTTCCATTTGGGATATGGGTGTCATCCCAAATGGCTAGAAAATTAGGGATGAGATGATACTCTTAACTAACAACTAAGTATTGCCATACAGGATTATTAATACAATGAATTCTCTGAGCAATGGACAAAAATTTTATATTTTTCTTGTGCAAAAATATAAAACAACTAAAGAATATTAGGTTTAAAACAATAAAACACAAAATAGGCATTAAAAGCAATTCACATTTTTAATATGAATCTCATCCCACAACCTTTTTTAAACACCTTTGTTCATTTCAAACTGCAAGCTAAAAAGCACTGTACAAATTTATGAGATTTTTAACAGGCATCAGTTGTAAAACACACCTTGAACAGATTCCAGAAATTAACAAAATTTTACAAAATGGTATAATCAGAATAAATATAATGTGAAATGCATAAGCACTACCCTGTCATAAACATTAGGGGGAGGAAGGTTAAATTTATAGGTTGTAATATATAGATAGTAATCCAGCAATAATCATATAAACAATAATCATCAAACTAACATGAATTAGGAGACACAGACCTGACAATGTCCAGTTAAACAGGACTGCAAGTATATACTTTAAATACACTTTTAAAAATGGATTTAATTCAAAATACAAGCATCTCTGAAAAGGTCTTACATTAAAACTGAAACCATAGTTTAAGAGTTTTTATGAGAATAAAGTGTGAGGTGTATGCTTTGTAATGAGCAAGACGAGCTGAGGCAATGTCATTTGTCTCCTGACCGTTCATGGTGGAAGTGAAGAATGGGTAAGCTGAGGTGTTACTCTCAAATCTTTCTCTCATGTATACTTCAATTTGGACCCCTTAAGAGACAAGTTGAGCTTGCTCATGTGACACCATCTTAGCTGAGCCTAATAATGACAAAATCAAGTGTGAAATTCTTCACTCCTGTCAGGAATTCATAATATAACATTTTCTAACTTATCTTGGTCTCATTGGAAGCAGGGCAGGAAAAAGCCCTTAATGAGGTCCCAGTCCATTGTAAGGCTCAGTCATACTGTACAGAAGGGGATTATTTAGAATCGATAATCAACCTTACAAGCATATCTTAAAAGAAGGGGGAGGAAAACCAAAGTGCCAAGAAACCCACAGGGGAATATGCATATAGGAGTCAAACCTAAGACATTGGATCTGTCATACCGCAGTGTTGCACCACCCTGAAGAGGTTATTTATGTTTAAAAGACTCAAAGTGTTTAAACAGACCACAGGATGTGCATCTGAAGATTTTACTGTCATGAATTCAAGGGAATTAGGCACCACTGGAAAGGAGGCAAAGAAAGCAAGGAGAAAACTTTGAAGGATGCTAAAAATGAGACACACCAATAAATGAAAATGGACAAAACCTTTTTAGAGAGCTCCAAACTAGCCAAATAAAGATTTATTATTTTGCAAAGTGTTTTCACCCTACTTACTGCTTACAGAAGAACAAAATTAAGCTAGCTTTAAGTGTTAACCTTAGAGAAACAGAAGGTAGCACTGCTTACTCACAGCTCCAAGGAACTTGTGTGCAGTTCATAGCTTGGGTACAGTCTGTGAGGAGTTTGCATGCTCTCCCTTTGTCCAGGTGGGCTTTTTTAACCATCCCATAGATTTGCATACTGGATCACCTAGCAGTTTTTCCAATACATGTCCGGATGGGTAAGAGTGGGTGTTTTTGTGTAAATGACAAGCGTCTGGAGTCAGCTCCTAGATACAGTGGTGCTTGAAAGTTTGTGAACCCTTTAGAATTTTCTATATTTCTGCATAAATATGACCTAAAACATCATCAGATTTTCACTCAAGTGAAGCCAGTTAAACAAATGAGACAAAAATATTATACTTGGTCATTTATTTATTAAGGAAAATGATCGAATATTACATATTTGTGAGTGGCAAAAGTATGTGAACCTTTGCTTGCAGTATCTGGTGTGAACCCCCTTTGCAGCAATAACTGCAACTAAACGTTTCTGGTAACTTTTGATCATTTCTGCACACCGGCTTGGAGGAATTTTAGCCCATTCCTCCATACAGAACAGCTTCAACTCTAGGATGTTGGTGGGTTTCCTCACATTAACTGCTCGCTTCAGGTCCTTCCACAACATTTTGATTGGATTAAGGTCAGGACTTTGACTTGGCCATTCCAAAACATTAACTTTATTCTTTTTTAACCATTCTTTAGTAGAACGACTTGTGTGCTTAGGGTCGCTGCATGACCCACCTTCTCTTGAGATTCAGTTCATGGACAGATGTCCTGACATTTCCCTTTAGAATTCTCTGATATAATTCAGAATTAATTGTTCCATCAGTAAAGGCCAGCCGTCCTGGCCCAGATGCAGCAAAACAGGCCCAAACCATGATAGTACCACCACCATGTTTCATAGTTCTTATGCTGGAATGCAGTGTTTTCCTTTCTCCAAACATAACGCTTTTCATTTAAACCAAAAAGTTCTATTTTGGTCTCGTCCGTCCCCAAAACATTCTTCCAATAGCCTTCTGGTTTGTCCACGTGATCTTTAGCAAACTGCCGACGAGCAGCAATTTTTTTTTGGAGAGCAGTGGCTTTCTCCTTGCAACCCTGCCATGCACACCATTGTTGTTCAGTGTTCTCCTGATGGTGGACTCATGAACATGAACATTAACCAATGTGAGAGAGGCCTTCAGTTGCTTAGAAGTTACCCTGGGGTCCTTTGTGACCTCGCCGACTATTACACACCTTGCTCTTGGAGTGATCTTTGTTGGTCGACCACTCCTGGGGAAAGTAACAATGGTCTTGAATTTCCTCCATTTGTACACAATCTGTCTGACTGTGGATTGGTGGAGTCCAAACTCTTTAGAGATGGTTCTGTAACCTTTTCCAGCCTGATGAGCATCAACAACTCTTTTTCTGAGGTCTTCAGAAATCTTCTTTGTTCATGCCATGATACACCTCCACAAACATGTGTTGTGAAGAGCAGACTTTGATAGATCCCTGTTCTTTAAATAACACAGGGTGCCCACTCACACCTGATTGTCATCCCATTGATTGATAACACCTGACTCTAATTTCACCTTCAAACTAACTCTTAATCCTAGAGGTTCACATACTTTTACCACTCACTTGAGGACTTGAGTGAAAATCTGATGATGTTTTAGGTCATATTTATGCAGAAATATAGAAAATTCTAAAGGATTCACAAACTTTCAAGCATCACTGTAGCTTTGGCTTGATGTTGTTACAATAAGCTTCAGCTCAAGTGTAATGGATAAAAAGCAGGTTTAGAAAATGTCACTCAAGAGCTTGGTAATTTCTTGAAAACTGATTTATTTTTCTTGGAATACTAGGCAGCTTCGCCCCCTGCTCTCTTCGCTTACCAACCCCCCCATCCTGCGCTACACACCAGCCACTTCATGTCTCTGCCACTCGTGTATGTGGATTTCACTTTCACCAAACAACAAATCTTTTATTTCTCGTGGACAGGCCTCCTTATTGGGAAGAAACACTACTTTTCCCAGATGGCAATATGAATTGGATGATCTACAAGTCTCCAACTTAAAGTTTAAAGCCGAACAATATCTACGTACTTCTGTCATATCACCTATGTCCATATATTTCACTGTTCAGTTATTGCACCAAGTAATAATTTCTGCTTGTTTGTGCTAATGCAATCTTTACTATCATTTTTTCAGACTTTCAAATTTTAGTACTTTTATAATCTCTAACCTGCTCTGCATGTGTATCACGCAAACGTTTTTGAAACTCTTTACGATGTTCTACTTTGTCTTCTACTCTTTGTCTTTTATTTCTGATCCCGTTTGGGGCTGAGAGCGCAAGAACTGTGTCTGACAGTCACATTCACATGAATGAGAAGTGAGTGGACCATGGGCGTGGTTATAAATGTTTGAAAGGAGGGCTGGACTTGTCAAAATCTCTTGGCAAAAAGTCTCGTCTCGCGGGACCAGAAATTATCTCTTGCAGGAGCTGAAATTATCCCCGAAAAAGTCTCATCACAGGATTTCCTTTTATAATAGAGAGATTAGGTTTGACTTTCAATTTTTATTAATCTGGTATACAACGACATATTGTTTTACTGTTTCTTCTGAAGACTTAATTATATTATTACTAACCACAGTACCTGTTGAAGAGAGGTAAGAGAATAATTAAAAAGCATCTACTGTCTGTTGCCTGATGTGTACTGTAAGCAACTTTCCTTTGTAGTCGTGTGCGTGTGAGCTTCTCTTCACCAATGCTGCCTTTCTCAAGTGTGTTCCCAGAGAGCTGTTTCTCAGACTCTATCATTATTTTCCATGCGCCTTTCTCACCTTCTTGCTGTCTTTGAAGTTGACTCTTTCAGCGTACTCCTTCAAATCTCCTCGTGTGTCTCACACTCGTACTTTAGATTGCTAAGAGGGATGGGACACACAGACCTTAGTGTTTTATTATATAACAGATATTGTTTTCAGGGAAAGGTAAAGCTTTAATCACTATCTCCACCTGAAGAGTAAGGAGAAGCATTTCTACATTTATTCCTTCTGTAACATGAAAATAATTGTAATTTTAATCTCTTGCATTTGTTCGATGAAGAAATTATCAGTATGTGTAACATGTATTTTGCATTAAGCTACAGCATGGATTTCTTATTAGATTACAGTTTTTGTTCAGTCATACAAAATAAAAATA
The DNA here is from genome assembly GCA_026402145.1 of Polypterus bichir lapradei. Taxonomy (NCBI): domain Eukaryota; kingdom Metazoa; phylum Chordata; class Cladistia; order Polypteriformes; family Polypteridae; genus Polypterus; species Polypterus bichir. The sequence goes on along the minus strand of JANRMT010062861.1, from coordinate 43,735,709 downwards.
GTTTATGGTAAAATAAATCATTTACATGAATGTAATTGTTGAACTATGTGTAACATTGATGCTATAGCTTTCATGCACAGACTTCAGTAGCCGTCTTTCAGTTGTGTCATGTGCTACACTTCACTTAAGTTTATTTTTGTATAGCACTCTTCACTGAGTGCAAATGCAGAGCATCTAATGGGCTTATGCTTACTAGGTTTTTACCATGGAGTCTATAAAAGAAGATTCTTCCTTAAGGTGTGCAACTTCTTCTTTATACAGACTAGCTTTTTGTTTTGCCAAAATGTATGGGGGTTCGTCTTTTAAATTTTTATAATAAAAACTGTGTAAAAGTTGGTAAGGCATTTATGCTGTTCCTGGGACAAAAGATCTTCTTTGACAGATTGGATCTGTGCCCGTATTTGACAGATAGATAGATAGATAGATAGATAGATAGATAGATAGATAGATAGA
>JANRMT010062861.1:43701165-43735246 GCA_026402145.1 Polypterus bichir lapradei | reverse complement strand
AGATAGATAGATAGATAGATAGATAGATAGATAGATAGATAGATAGAACTTTATTTATTAAGCATCTCAGAATTACTTCTGGGATATTGAGCTAAAAGTTAGAAAAAGAATTTCTCCTATTTAAGAGTAGGACATAAGAAGTAGTTATGAAGTGTCCTACTCTCACTCCCAGCAGGAGTAAAAGTACATGTTTGAGAATTGGGTTCATCGTTGGCTAATTTTGTTGTGGTAATTAAAACAACGACTGGAAACACTGAAGAGATGTTTGGAAGCACACCATTTCCTTGTTGCAAGGAAGGTTGGTACCTGAAGACATTGGTGATCTCTTTTTTTAAAAAGGTAGATAAAACAGTGACTGTGATTACTGAAGGGGCCACGTTCAGACTCAGTGGGAAAGCCTAGAACATTGGAATGGAAGCCTCATCTGACTGATGAACCGCACATCTAGGAGGTGCAAAGGAGATTCCATCCAGGCTGTGAAACAATGAACCGACTCTTTGTCTTTCCACAGTTTGATCTTGGGAACTTTAAAATCCTATGTACAAGTGCTTTGTGTATTTGGAAAAAGCATGACCATTTTCCTTAGTCATTTTTCATTTTTCCCTGTAGTGTAATGCAGAAGGTGCTTCAAAGAAATGGAGGTAGGAGGCTGCTGCTGTTGCATTTAGTTCAGCCTCTTCGCATGTTTGTTGTTAAGATGAGTCTATTTGATGTAAGAGCTGGACTCCACCAAGAGTGCATTTGTCCTCTGTCCTTTTCATGACTTTCCCAGACAGCATATCAAGTTGCAGTGTAGTTTTACATTATCAGGTTTGGGGATATATATGTTTCACCTCTGTTGATTTCAGATGACATTGTCCTGTATGCCTAATCAGATTGTGACCTCTGGTGGCACTGGAATGTTTTTCAGCTGCATGTGATGCAGTTGTGATATGAATCACAACTTCCAAATCAGAACTCATGGTTCTCTTCTGGAAAAGAGTAGGTTGTTCTCATCCAGTTGTCTCAAGTGCAGGAGTTCACAGAGCATGGGGGTTTTGTCTGTAGCTGAGGGTATAGGCAATTGTGAGATGGACCTAAGAATTGGTGCAGTGGCAGCACTTGCATCTGGCCATGCTTGTGAACATAAACCTAAGTTCTTTGCACAAAGCTTTGGATTTACCAGCCATTCTACAACCCCATTTTTACCTATAGTCATGAGTTCTGTGTGGTAACTGAAAAAATAAAATTTTGAGTAAAGAAGAGCTCCAGAAGAGCTAATTGAGGGAGATTACCATATAGTGAAGATACCTTTTGGGCAGATGGTGTACTGCAGTTGGTCCACTGAAAAAGTCCCAGAACAGACCCATGGCACAGTAGAGAGGGTGCATCTGGAAATTACGAAGAAGTGGTTTTAAGAAGTTTTTTGAGGTTAGGATAGTCTAGCCTGTCCAGATCAGCATGTTACTACTGTAACACTCACCATGATAAACAGTGTGAACTGATAATAAACAAAAATAATAGTAATAATAATTGTGTTTCATTATATGAGAATTAGTATTTTTGAGAAGTGTAGCTTGATATGGCAAATAATCTAAGTTGCAAGATAGTTTCTACTAGTTTGAATTCTTAACATGATTTTGGAACACATAAAAGTGCTCTTGTATTAAAGCACCATGTTAGACTGTGTAACTGTAAAATTGTACATCTCCGCTAAGAAGCTAAAGCAACACGGTACTGCTGAACAGGTAGAAGAGTAAAGTATTTTAAATATGCTTGTTAACCCCTGAGGGGAAATTATCTTTTTGCATTAAATTCAGGGGTCAGAGCACAGGGTCAACAACATCAACAACATTTATTTACAGTATATAGCACATTTTCATACAAGCAATGTAGCTCAAAGTGCTTCACAAGATGACAAAAATATAGTTATAGGAAATGAAAAACAAAAAAACATTAGGCAATAATATTGAAGAATAAGTAACTAAGAAAAATGGTTAGGTCAGATGGCTGGTAGGACAGACAAAACAAAATTAAAAAAAAAAAAAAAAACCAACAAAAATAAAATCTGCAGGGGTTCCAAAGCCAAAAAGGCCACGTAAGCCAAACTGGGCATTCTACCAAACATAAATGTTCCTAAATCAGCCCTCTTTGTTTTCAAGCTTCTCATGATAGTATTTGATGATGCTGGTCTTGTGGACAGCTGGGACACCCGCCTTCAATCCATCAACACAGGGGGCCGCATTATGCCTTGATCAGGTGGTTGTGGCTTAGATCACCACCACAGAAGACCTGGATAAGACAGCAGAAAATAGTAGAGATCAGTAAAGATAGTGGAATCTTGAAGGATATAATTCTATGCCTGCATAGTCTATCAGGAAATACAACTAAAATGCTATTAAAAAGCCAAATTAAAATAATAGATTTTTAGCAGTTTTTTAAAAAAGGGTCAGCCATTAGACAGCACACCTAGAGCAATCTCCAGATTAAGAGGCTTGCTTAAGGATCCCTTCTGGCAGTAACAGGATTTGAACCAGCAACATTCCCAATAACACTGTAGATTTTAAGCCACAGTGACACCACTCTGCCTCATCATTTGTTATATTGTATGTCACTCTTATTTTATTTTCCACGACATTGCCTTGCAGAGGGCTGCAAAGGTATTACTCTGAGAATATCACACCCAGCAACCTCCAGCCTCTTCTTGGGATGTTCTGGGCAGGTTCACTTGGGTTAGGACATTTAATTCCCCCAGGTTGTCTTGAATGTACTGTTGCTTTCTTTACATCTGAAGCACGTTCATAAGCCTGACCAGGTATAGCCTGAAGAAATCACATTGAAATGAGGTATGGTTTATCACCCACAATGCAAAGGATGGAGATATCATATGTAATAAAACAAAAGCTTGGTGAGGGTTTTTATGTTAAACTTTTGGAATATCCACTAAAGAAAAGAAAGAAAATATGTGGAATTTAGACATTTCCTCCCAGCGGCTCTTTGTAAAATTTAGAGAAAAGTTTATAGCCAGGTGACATAATTTATGTTTGTCACATCATATCATTGCAAAATCCATAACTATTAATAAAAGCAACTATTGCACTGTTCTATTGTGTTTTCTACAGATGTATATGACATTTACAGTACTACATTATTAAACAGTCCACTGTGGAATTATAAAGATTACAAACAAAATGTAATGTATGGCGTCAATAAATAATAGTATGTATGTTTATTTCTTATATAAATACACAGGTTCAGGGAATAATCAGTGGTAACGGATAATTCCCCACGTGCAATATAATATAAATCATTGGACTTTGGGGGTCTTGGACAAAAAGCTATTGGTCTGTCTGGGAACTTGGATCAAAATAGAACGCAGTGAGGATTTTTTTCATGAGACCTCCGCATACTTTTACATGCAGCTAATCATTTTATTGCATAAGAAAATACGGCCTACATTCCTTTATCAAACGTAATAGTGTCAGTGCAGCTCCTTAATCTGGACTCTCACACACATACACACGCTCGCGCGCGCGCGCATAAAGGGGGCGGGGCCCTCACGTTGTCCCTGCATGCCAGATGATTGAGTAAGGCAGCTGAGAACCGGGCAACATCAACATCAACACAGCGAGGAGCACGTGGGGTGGTCAAAGGCGACCTCAGCTGCGCACAAGACGCAGCCAAACCTTCTCCAGTAACAGGGATCTGCGGATAGAGGCTCTACTTCATCGTCTTAGCAAACACAGGCACAAAGTGCCCCATTAAAGCAGTCGGTTCAAAACCTTTAGGCTTCGACCGTGTCATTCATTCGGTGCATCCATTGCCGTAGTGGATGTGGAAACAATAGCTGTCCGGAATGGTGTAGCTTTAGCAGTGTGTGTGTGCATTAGATACAGAGCAGGAGGTCAGCGAGAAATTCAAAGAAGGCGACAGTGTCAACAGAGAAATGGAATGCGTGTTGGCCTTTTAAGGGGTCTCGCTACGGCGCTGGAAATACAGCAAGTCGGACTCGGCGAAGACAGACATTCGCAGCATTTTAAAGTCAAGTTAGCAGGTATTGCTTTGTTGAACGCTAAATCATGGTGACAATCGGTACTGCGGGAATCGATTGCCTTGCACTGATTACCCTAAAGCCCTCGGAACCCAATACGAACAAAGTAGCCAAGCTGGGGCGCTAACTGGAAGAAAGTGAAGTGCGAACTGTTCAGTTCACTGGAAAGATTATATCTCCGTCTTCAACTATTCAAAGTCTCCCTAGCATTCGCGAAACATCTGTCTGCGTGGAGATTTTCTTAACGACTTCCAACTGACATGTGACTTTCCTCTCTGGTGGATCCAACTCCTTGAAACAGTTGCATGTTACACTTAAGGCGAAAGGTAAGTACATGCGCCCTCGCTATACCCAGTACGTCCAGTACATTATCGGTAGTCATTTTGACGCAATAATCATATATTACGAAGCTTTTAAAAAATGTAATGTTTCACAACGATCTCTAGGGCAGGCTAAAGTGCCATAATTTTAAGGGAAGAAAGCTCCCCGTATCATCGTTCCCTAATGTTATCAACCTTGCTTATTTTAAAATGACGCAATGTCCTTTAGTCGCACGTGCAGCTCGCATAAGAATTGTAATGATACGCCGAGACATCTTTTTAATTTTTTGACCCTGAACTTTAATGCGGAAAAATAATGAATAGCAGGTGAGTTAATCACTTTATATATTTAAGAGCCATATTCCGGGTGACCTTTTAAGCGTATTCTCTTTGGTAATAAGTACATAATTACTGGCTCATCACCTTTCGTGCGATCTTCATTCGCCAAACAGTGCTTTTCGGTAAGCGTTAGCATTTTTATCGATATTTGCAGAGTCCGTTAACACTAAGAAACCTCAAGATAAAGCAGCCCAGTCAGTATTGTGATTTTCTGTGTTAAGAAATGATTACTTGGTCATCACCTTGCAGCTGATGCAGCTATAAGACAGATTCAAGTCTCCAAGATCAATGCCAGGGACTTCGTGCTGAGAAAACGGATGGACAAGCGAAGAATCGCGACTGTGTCCAGTTCAGTCCTACCGACCCGTTCATGGATAAAACTTAACTTGAAGTTGATATCAGAAAGATGGGCTCCGTCTGCCCACGACTCCAAAGGCAGCTTTATAGAATGGCTCGACAGTAATCGTTGCTGACAAATGTTCTCCCAAATACTGTAATGTTGGAATCCCACCCCACCTTTTTTTTATTGCAAACGGTAATGACGGGCGTATTAGGTTAGATGTGTGTGTATCACTGCCTTGAGAGGTGTTTTTGCACCCAAAAGCTGCCAGCCTCCTGCCAACCTGAACTTGATAATCAGGTGAGCAGATGGATGGACTGATTCATTTCGGAGGAACAAAGCTAAAAGTCCCATGAGGTTCATACAGACGTGCAGTCAAGAAGAAGCCCACGTCCGTCTGTGCCCAAGCGGCTTCTGCTGCTGTCTGTCATTTGTTTTGTGTGGACAAGAGGACCAAGTGTGGCTAACCCTTACTTTCCACTCTTCATACACGTGAACTTGGATTTACATGTATGGTCAAAATTTTAAAAAATTAAGTGCTTGCCAAAATGCAAGTCTTTCCAAGCAACTGGGTCAAGAAGGTCTGGAAAATGAATTGGTGAAAACATAAAGCTCCAAAGTAATTTTAGGTATACTTTGAAGGATGATCCACACTGCTGAGTAACCTTATTATTAAGCACCTCTTCAAACATTTGACATAATTGGCTAAAATCTTTATAGAAGTTGTATAGATTTCACAATCCCAACAAAACATGTACTTAGAAAAAAGCATCATTTGGAGTATGGAAACAATACGAATGGTGGGGAATTTGAAAAGTACCTTTGTTTATTTTCACTATGGACTTCAGAGAAATGTGGATTCTGAAGCTCAGGTTTAGGCAGGCAGTTGTTACAGCCTGTCAGCAGTGACTGATTTTTGTAAGCAGGTGGCATGGCTTACTAGACAGTGTCATGGACTGTAAAGCACACTGCTGTTGGTTCAAGCCCGTCCAGCTTGTGACCCTATATCGTAAGTCAGCACAAATTACTTAACCTGTTGACCCTGCAATTGTAAATATGTTAACCATTGCACTTTTATTGCATCATGATGTAAAATTGTTTGTGTTACATTTTGGATCTTGTCATAAGCAAAGCAGAGCATGTTCTTCTTTTATCTCAATAGTTTTTGCAAAAGTTTGGAATATTTGTTATGACAGCAGAAAAATGTGATCTACATTTTTGGTGTGAAATTTGATTATACTGTATGTATAACTTGGATTATTATTTGTCATAAATTTTAATGTATTAGTTTTTCTGCAAAAGTATTTGTAAATAAACCGCTTACCTCACTATGATGTTAATCACAATGTCCAGTAGCTTTATGGATCACATAGTAGTGTGGGCATTAAGGAGAAGTTTGAAATGATCTTTGTACCCATAGGCTTGAAATTTGCATATATAATGATTTTAAAAACATAATGGAGGGCATCATGGTTCTAGATATACATTTAAAGAAACATAAAACTACATATGTTACATAACAAACATTTGTGGTAAAAAAAAAAATGTGCAGCAAGAAAGCTGTTGAATGGCTAAGTTTCCTTAAATGTCTTCTGGTCCCTTCTAACACACTTTGATTTACAAATTGGCTTATTTGGGCCTTCGGATGTACGGTTAGTCAAGTGCATTTGGTGAATATGAAATGATAGCTCAACACGTGTGTCGCTATAACTCAACTGTAAGAGAATTAGACTTGCTTGTGCTTTGTTATACAGATCAGCCTCGCAAAATCATTTTGTTTGGTGTTACAGGAGCTGAGCTCTGCCGTGTCAAATGGTGTGGTTTATCTCAATGTTTATTATGCAAAATAGAAAAGAATTTATTTAGAAGAAAAATATCATAAACAATCATTTTTAGCAGCTAAGGTATAATCTTGCAGCATATAACAAAAGAGTTTGCCTGTTCTATTTCTGGCTTGTTCTGAGGTTAGCCCTTGTTTTTCATTCTCTCAGAAGAGACTTGCCTACATCTCACTTAAAGCAAAATGCCTCTTGCATGCTGCACCCACACACTTCTGACTTCCATCACTGCACTGTTGTGTACTGGTCCCACACATTCCTGGCTAGAAGGACTCCGCTTCCAGGGCTGGCCCACACATTTGTGACGATGCTGAGGCTGGCTGTGCTGCATACCAGTCTTCAAAGAGTCTTCAGGGCTGCCACAGTTCTTGCGTACCAGCTGCATACTGATCCCACACATTTCTGACAGCAGGCACAGGGCTTAGGCCAGGGTTGTCATGTACTTACGCCACACATTTATGACTCCTGTGGCCAGACCTGTCATCAATCCATGTATGTGTGGGTTGGGGGAGTATTAATTACAGGCCTAACATTGCTTGCTGAAAACGTCCTGCCTTATGGTTCCTGTTAATTCTGGTTGTGTGTCTCACCTGTGATCATCTTCCTATAGCATTATCAATACTGTGAGATGACTTTTTTTTTTTTTGTAAGATGACCCAGAGCAGATGGTTTAATTGCTTTTCTGTTGATCTCAGACTGTAAGTGATTTAAGGTACCAAAGTTTTGGCTTAGTAATATAAACATCCTGAAATCCAACAAATTCAGTTCAGGGTCACAGGCACCGGAGCCTATTCCTGTGGCACTGGTCACAATGTAGGAGAAAGCCCTGGACAAGGTTCCGGCCTATCGCAGCATTCCTTCACTCACAGTGTCAATTTATAGTCACCCTTGGCAGCACTTCTTTGATAAGAAAACCACACAGACACAGGGAGAACACCTCCATATGAACAACTCCCGGGTACAGGACTTGAACTCTTGGCAATGGATCTGTTAAGACAGCCACGCTAACCACAGCACTGCCTTACTGCTTTATGGTGCACTTAATTAAGCCACACATTGTTGATCTACAATACAGAAGGGAAATTCCACAGTGCAAACACCTAGCAAGTGCTTTATTTAACATTTACTTTGAAAATGTAAATAAAGTGTTCTGTAGCAGGTGTAAACGCCATATTAGAAAGAATATTTTGTTTCACAATTTTTATTCAGTACTTTGATCTGGCATGTGATGGACTGCAGCCATGTTTTGGTTCTTGCTCTGCACCTGATGCTGCTGTAACAGGCAGGTTTAGGAAATGGATGGATATATGAATAGACAAATATACATTACAGATCTGAAAAAAGAAATTAAGAATAAAAATCTAAAATTAGTGCCTTAGTGTAATCACCCACAGACTCTTTTTGGCTTATTTCTTGCATGTATTTCAGGTCTCTGCCATTACAAGATTAATTATGTCTGTGTTTCATTTGATGGCAGTCCATGATCCAATCTGTTAATCATTTTTGTCGATTTTCTCACGTGCGTAAATGATTGTATCATCCATACATTACCATATTTTGGCAGTGGCTGCTCTAGGCATTTTAGGAACAAGGTAAATGTCCTCATAAATACAAAAAATAAAACACAGCAAGTATTGATAAAGTACAAAGCACACTCAATGGCCCTCTCTGTTCTTTCTTTTTTTTTCTTGTATGTATGAAGATTGTTGGAACTTGAGAAATGAATTCTGGCCAGGTCTGATTTTGTTTCTCCTTTACGCTATTATTGTAATTTAACTTAGATCTGAGTCAGCAACACATTTAATGGCTCTTAGTGTGTCCTGTTAAATTGCAAGAAATAATGATTCATTTATTATGAAAATGATAAATTAGATTTATGTTCACTTACAATCATGATTTTATGTTTTGAGCTTGTTCTTACTGCCATAGTAATAGGGTGAGGTTTTACACAAGTTTAGAAATTGCTTTTCTGATCAGAGTGTGTAGTAAAATGAATATAAATAAATTAAATATAATAAAAGTGTACTGCTAGTGCAAGGTGACAGTAAGTTAGAGAGAAAACAGAATTGGGAATCAAAGTGCACTTGGGGGTCTAAACCGGGGAAATAAAAATTAAATGACAAATAATTATAGCCCAAAAAGGTACATGTAACAAGAGCCAAATTGTAATCCGAGGACAGAAAAAAAATGTCATAACTAGGAAAAAAAAAACCCCAAAAACTAGCAATATTAAATTGTGCAGTTTTTTTTTCTCCCCCTTTAGAATCCAGTCTTTGTTGAATTTAAATATTGCGTAACCCCCGCGTACCATCTCAGAGCAACGTAGCCTTATGTCCTGACAACCAGTCTCTAACACAGCTGTGCCCATAAGGAAAACAAGATGGCATTGTGGGAGAACATGAATCATTTTCACAATGCGAAAAACACAATAAACATAGAGATTAATACAACTGCTAAATTCCATGTTCACAGAAACACTGAAAACCATACTCAAATATTTTTTTAAGATCAAGGAACAGTTTGGGGTAAATAATGTATAAACCTGATTTATGACAAAAAGTCCACAATGTCCACAAATGAGGAGAGGAAAACTGCTAACCCTCTGGTCCCAAACCAACCATACAAAGCAAAACCTAAAAGCAATAAAGTGAATAACCAAAACCAAGAAGAGCACCTGAATTTGTGAGCAGAGGTTAAAACCTGGGAATCCAATAAAAGAATAGTAAAGCAGAAACCATAACACCAGAAACCATCACAGTTTAATTTTCCTTAACCTCTTATGTCCTAAGGGGTTTGTGTCATTATTGTACATAAATGACATACCAAAAAATAAACAGCTACTGTCCAATTTGTGAGTATAACATTCCAAATTTTTAAAAGAAACTAATTATATAGTTAAAAACCTTTGTTTATGAAAATAGCAACTAAATGTAACACACACAAAAAATGTCACTTTAAAAATGTCACTGTCTGCAAAAACTGGATTTTACAGTACATAACCAAGACATTTTTTGATGCACAACCCTGGAATCAATTTACTGTACTTTTGTGCCCCAATCTGTCAGTTATCTTTGTATCAAGTTTAGATGTCAAATCTAATAGTATTGCAAAGTTGTTTTTTTTTTTATTTATGGAACATTATGAAAAATAAATGCAAAATGAGTTACAATAAAGGCAATCACTAATGCCTATGTGGGGCTCCTGTTGGTATGTTTTCTTGGAAGGTCTCTCCACTTTTACTTGAATACTCTTGAGGCTTGTCTGAGGATGTACTTCTAGTATCTTCCATGTTGGATGGGCTGGTGCCACTCAAAGTTTTCAAGGGTCTAACCATGCCCGGTCCGCTGTCACTCAGTCATCAAGCCCCACCGAAAACTGCTACCTTCATGCCCAGCCTGTGATGAACTGTCACCGACTGCCACAGCACTTCCTCACAAACCCAGAAATGGGCACTCCGTGATTTATAATGCAATAAAATGCTTTTAAATTTTATTTTCACGGACCTCCCCCACCATTTTGATTTTCAAGCCCACATGGAGTTCACAGGCTTAATTAGGGGTGTCCCAGACCAATCACTATTAGCCCTTGTATTTTGCACCTTGGTTCCAACCTCATGTACAGAGTAGCCAGGATAAGTGCCATTCAAACCTGAACTATATTGGCAGGCTTAATAATGGATGGTTAGGACAACATAAAAGTTGTAATGAATAAGAAACATTAGATTATGCAGAGTTTGAGACACTTGAAACTAGTGTTAAATAAATAGTAAAATATTGACTTTGGTACTACTACTAGTTTTTGCATCTTGGGACGAGAAGTGGAACAATTCTGAAGCAAGGAATGGATGGCTGATCCCAGCTCTGCCCCACCACAGTCTGCTCGCCCAGGGTCAGAGGCAACCCAGCTACCAGGCTTTTTCAGTTATCGAGCAAACTGGTATATGCATATTATAATGATACATTATACCCCAGTACTCCCTCGGTGTTGCTCTAGTGCTCATATACACATGGTCTAATGCAGAGAAGTTGAGGAGGGTTTCCCCGGTGGAGTTTTGAGCGCACTAATATTAAAATATTGCCTTGAAGAGTTTGGGCCAAAGCTGAAGGTGCCATTACGCAACCGTTTATTTTCGGTACTGATGTTAGCATAGTGCTGGTATAATACGGTTTAAAAATGCTGGTATTTCTACACTTTCTCAGCATCGGTATACCACACAACATTACTGGAGTCTGTACGGTACAGCCTTTCTTACTTCCTTATTACTTTCCATCTGGAACAATAATTGAAGAGTGTCTTACTGTGACAAGCTTATAAACATTAAGAAAACACTAATTGTTTAAGTTTCGATTTATTCTCATATAGCTCGCTTCTCAGAAAACAATACAAGTTCTTACACAATTACAAATAGTACTGTACAAATAAGAAGAAGAGAATACAGTACTATACAACATTTCCAATATATGCACCCAATAATTCATTTTTGAACACATATTGTTAGATGGTGTGGGGCACGCCCTTTTTATCCACATAGTATATGTACATCTCTGCAGTAATAAAATAATAAATGTTGTTGTTATGTTGGATAGTTGTATTAGAAATGTCATACAAAATTTACAAGATCACTGTATGCATGTGTTTAAAGTTCTAGACAGACAAGGAGTGTTTCATGCAGTAATGTTCCAGCACATCAGTCATCCCGATCAGTTAATTTCTGACCAAGTGTGAACTTATCGAAGTTATCGAAGCAGTTATTTTCTACACCTACATACTCCAGATTTAATCTAGTTTTGGGTTAGGAAGGGCAAAGACCGTTTACAAAAACTTCTTTGGGTCTTCATAACACTTCCAACACCTCAGTAAAGTGTTTATTCATCTGTGTAACGTGACCTTCTAACAACAGTTAACTTTGGAGTGGTCTGAGAAGGCATACGTGAGACACATTTTTCTTGATATTACATATTTAGTATAAGACCTAAGAATCCTTTACATTAACAAGTCATTTTACCATTATGTCGATATTTCACACTGCACAGAGGTGAATGACATATCTACTCATGTTTTATAAGTGTTATGAGGGCCAAAAGGTCTCATTACATAAGAGTAAATGGGTAATAAATGCATTTTTGCAGTACCTAATCTAAGGTGTTACCCAAAATTTTACAGTTTTTTATGCAAGAATAGAGATAAAAGTACATGGCAGTTTTCTTAACTATGTTGCAGTAAAAGCCAGGTGGAAATTTACACATGTAAAATTCTAGAAAGAAGAGAAGAGCAATTGTAGGGTACAAGATACATAGGAGATGGCCGTCACGGGTTTAGGTGGGGAAAATGTGTTTTAATAAAACATTTATGTGGAAGCAGTATTTGGCAGGGGGCACACACTCCCTTAAAAATTTTCTTTTTGCACCTTCAAGCAAATGTCTGAAGACATAAAACACAAATATTGGGAAGAACACTTAGCTTTTACATCTAGTTTAAGCTTGAAACAAGAAGCCTTAGACGAGGAATATGTTATTATCATGTAGGGCAAGAAGATCAAACATCACTATTCCGATATAATTTGAAACTATATGGAAAAATCCCTATTAAAAGGTAAATGCTTTTTAGTAAAAGAATGGTTATTTTTTTTTTACTAATTTCTGCACACTATGCTGTAGTATTTCTACATTTTACATGAATTTTGCACATCACTTACACAATCATCTTTTATGTAATTTTTAATTTTTTGTCTCTTCATTTATAGGGCAGACACATTTTTCTACAGCACTGCTCTGCTTTTTTGCTTAACTGGTGTACTAACAACAGATTTTAAACAGGTCTCCCATGCTCTAAAAGTACTGGTTTGCTCCTGATCCAGTTCCATTTCACTCCTGAACCTGAGATCCCTGATTTGATGTTGTTTTATAATAAAACTGTTAAGCATTCAACGTAGCAAACAAAAGCTGTTTTTCTTTCTCATTAAATATAATGGGAAATAACTGTCATATTTCTTATTTTTTATTTTCCACCTTAATTAAAGGGCAAGTGTCTGTGTGTTTATATTTCTATGTGTCTGACCGGATGCCATGTCTCTGTTATCTTTCTATATAATATGCTACCGTGGCTATTCGTTTGTCTGTCCAGGATTTTAAATCACCTGTAGCTCGCAAACCGTTTGACGTATTGATCCGAAATTTGGTACACATATTCTATGTGACATCTACTATCCACTTTCGGGGTGTTGACTGACCTCCAAGGTTATTCCTCTTTTTATTTTTATTTTATTTTAGAATCAACTCTCGGCAGCGGCCAGCAGGGCGGCTGTGCGGCGCATACATTCTCATCCCTACCACCTTCGCCGTCACTTCCCCTACCTCTTCATAACTTAAATCATTCCTGAGGCAAATTGAAGACTTAAGTGCCAACTTAAGCGAAAAATTAAAGAAAACTTACTAAGAAATTGCAACAGAAACTCTGAGATAATCAGTTTTAACACGAAAAGACGCCGACGAAAGAAGAGAAGAAGCGGGCCGCTAGGGTGGAGAAAAGAAGAGCTGCTCACGAAGCAGCAAGCGCATCAACCTCTACGCAAACAAATGCTAAACTTACAGAGAAAGAGGATGAAAACTATGAATGCTCAGGTCAAGTGTATTCACTGCATGTTATTGTGCAGTGCACCGTTACTGGTATATTCATAAAAGCAGTGCTGATGTTTATGTTGCACCATGTGTTGGAAAGGTAAATGCAATTAATTTTAATACTGCAAATGTTTGTGAAGTAGCATCTGTTGGAAAGATAGATGTAATGTGTTTTAATACTGCAAATATTTGTGATGCGGCATCTGTTGGAATGACAAATGCAATTTTATTACTGCATGCATTGCAGAATACATTTTAATAGATGAAGCACTGCAAACATTAATGCTGAAGCCTACGTTGATCACTTACATTTAAACCCATCTTAGATGGCTACCACAGCTAAATATCATTCTAACAACTTTATTTTAATCATTTTAAAGAACTTTTTCAGGGTCAAGAAAGCACACTTAGCTACATCAACCAACATGTGTCATTTGGAGGTTGCTGGCTAAAACCAATTGCATAATGAAAAATAAGTGTTAATGTTACATGTTTTATATTTTTGCTGAATCTGTAAAGGCAGAAAAGTCCCATTTAGTTGTTCCCATTTGTATGTTAATTTTTGACTCTCTGCTGCCCTGCTGTATAAATTTACTGTCTTAAATTGGGCTGCTCCACACACTTGATCAGCCTTCCACAAGCTGCTATTTTTTAACTTATAACCTATGCTTCTTGTGAATTGTTTTAAATTTTGCTCTAAATCATTGTTTTACTTAGTAGCAGAATTTTTAAGTTGCTGTTCAGGAAAGTGTTCAGCAAATAAAAAATATAATAAAGACAAAATTCTTAAATATTATTACAGTGCAACATTTGGTAAGCTCCATTTGTGGAACACAAATAGACTCACTGTGCCTCAAATTATATAAGATATAGATGGGTACCGACCTTCTGTCTTTTGCACCCGAAAGGCACACAGCGGAGCAGAGGGCTAGAGGAGAACTATGAAGTAGTGAGTGTGTTTAACATGTTTAAGTAATCAAGAGTGATTTTGTATGGGTTTCACATATGCATTACAGATATGTAAAGTGTCCCGGTCCCTCTTTTCTCATTTATTATTGTGAGGGATTGCCGGCCGTGTATCCCAGCCAACACCCCCAAACCGCCAGATGGAGCCATCCCTGCAACATGAAAGGGCCCCGAATTCCAGCAGGGCAGCATGGAACTTGGAGTTTTTCACCACAGCCTTGCTGGATATCATGGGGGCCACCGGAGGACGCTGCAGGGAGGCCCAGGGACTTATATTTTCCTTATAGCCCGGAAGTAATTCACGATTGCGGAAATAGAAGGAATGATATACTTCCGGGCTGAAGAAAAAGAGAATTACCCGACCCGTAAGTGTTGGATAATCACATGGACTGAGGGCTCAAACACTTCTGGGTCAAGCAGTATAAAGGAATGTGGGAAATCCCAAATGGACGAGCTGAGTTGGGAGGCAGGGTGGCTAAGCGTCTGGGAGAGGAGGATTGTTATTGTGATTTGTTTATTGAGTATTGTAGAGAGGAGCGTGCTTTGTGCACTTATTATTCTAATAAATAATAATTATTTGGACTTTTACCTGGTGTCTGACGTGTAGTCTGAGGGTACAAGGGTGCGAGAAAACCCTAATCTGTCACATTATGTCACTTTCCAGGCACAGAAATTCCTGTTCTTTGTGAATGGCCATGTCTTCCAAGTGAAGACTGCGTTAGTGCATGAGACATGAGGGCTGCATGCTTTGCTGATACACTGCAAGCAACAATATTAATGATAGTGAAGTATACAAAGGCACATTACGTACAAATGTACTTAAACTTTTAATCTATATTTGAGTATATTCAAATATTTACCTACTTTTAATATGGTACTCAACCCCAAATTTTTGTATAGTTTGAAATTGTGTTTTCATTTGTATTTTGTATAATTTGACATCTCTTTTTTCATTATAACCTAGATAAGAGTCTCCTGCACAATAGTAAAATGGGCAAGTTTCTTGTCTGTCAGTGAGCTTTCCTTTCCACTGTTCAGCTGAGTCCAGGTGGCTTGGTTTGGAAAGAAGTACAGAGGCTGGATGCTTGATTACTTCCAGCAATATACAGCTCAGATGGTAACTCATGAAGACAACATAAATAGCAGCAACAGGGTATTGTGGCTCCTCTGTTTTGATCATTTTACTGGGGTGCAGTGGTAGCTACTGCTTCGTTGTAAGGAGACCAGGGTTCATGTCTTGGGTCATCCCTGTGTGGAGTTTGCATGTTCTCTATGTGTCTGTGTGGGTTTCCTAATGGTGCTGCAGTTTCCTCCTATTGTTCATAGACATGCAAGTCAAGTGAATTTGCGATACTAACTTGGCTGTAGTGTGTAAGTGTGTCTGTGTGTGGGTGTGTGTGCATATGTTCACCCTGTAATGGCCTGGTGCCCTACCCAGGTTTTCTTCCTGCTTTGAGCCCCATGCTAGCTGAGAAAGGCTCCAAACTCCCATGACTCTGGTCTGATTAAGCAAGTTAGAAAAGAACATGAAATGACATTTTCCCAGTAATTAATGCTACTCAGTGTGCCTTGATCTTCACTCTGGAAAAAATCCTGAAAAGGAGAGGAGACCCAATGCACCTTCAGCAGAATCCAATGCCTACAATGAAAGGTCTCAACCTATTAAAAAAATATGGAAATAATACTCTTACTACCCAAGTACAATGACACACATTGGAACTCAAAGGGTGCATACATGGTCATAAGCTTCTTCCTAATCCACAAAGCAAGTTTACCCAGAATTGGCAAACTCCCATGAATTCTCAAATATTTGTGCAAGTGTAAAGAGTCAGTTCACTGGTCTGGGGTCAAGATGGAATCCACATGGCTCCTCCTGAATTTGGGGTTCAGCCCTTGGATGAAGTTTTTTTTTTTCTTTTCTCTCATTATGCTGACAAAGACTTTTTGAAGGGAGACTGAAGAGTGTGATCCCTCAGTAAATGGAACAAACCGTTTTTTCAGATGAGGTCTACTACACCAGTCTTTAAATCCTCAACTTTGATGAAGGATTTTAGTATAAAGATCCCCCAATATTCATTATCAGATCTCAGCCACTCCTACAACTTTTTCACAATACAGGTTTCTTATAACTGCAGTGACCTCATCTACAGAGATGGAGATGACCTCAACCAATGCTTCAGGTGTTAACCTCAAGGAGAAGGCTATGCTACCATATTGGGTTAGGAGGTCCTCAAAGTGCTCTTTTCACCTCTCAGATATATCAAGAGTGAATAGTTTATCAGTTGCTCATTTCTTATTTCAGACCGCACTAGCTTTCACTATGGCTACTGCTGCCACCTTTATTATCTTAAAAAATCTAAACAAATTTGCAAAATGGACCTGAATAAAGTTTAGCATAAACACAGAAAGACAATATTTTTTAATTTGATGCTAATATTACTCAACTGCCTATAAACCTCTGATCTTTCCAGCTGAATTAATGTAATAAGTTTTAGCTCTCTAATTTTGGTATATTTAAAAATGAACCATTTGAGTGCCCCTGCTCAAAATTTAACATACAGTATTAAAATGTAATGAAAAAGATCTTGATCTTTTCTTTTACTATGTCTTTTCTGACTTTTTAAAATTATACGTAGCATTTCATGATACAGATGAAATAGTCTCATAACAGTACAAAAGTCAAATTCCATTGTGCAGAAAGTTGTTCCAGATGTACAAAATGTTTATGCTGTTTGAGCACAAGTCCTGTTTGGATTCCAGAGGCTGCAATCAATGTTAATGGTCTTTGCATGGGAATTAATTCCAGTGCTCATAGTCTGTGTACAATGAATGGTTAGTCATGTGGACTTGTTAGCAAAGTTATGCTTAGAATTTCGGAGAGAACTTTTTTGCTAGTATATCAAAAGTGTTAGATGCACTGTGTTTGTGTGTGTATTTTTTTTGTGTTGTATTTATTTTGTATATGATACGTCTGTGGTATGGTACATGGCTGGCAGTGTGAATTTAGTCTTGAATGAAAGTGCAAGATGCCCAATTTCCCACACCTCCCACCTACATCTATTCCGGAAAAAATATTGATTAGTCTTGAGGACTCGGACAGCATTTCTGTAATATATACAAAAACATTTTAAAGTCCCTCCATTTCAAAGATCCCAAAGTACAGTGCGAAAAGGATCTCTTACATCTCAGAAAAGGAATGGAAGGTAGCAATGCACAGAATTCACTCAAGCTCCATATGTGCAAAGCATACATTTATTCAACTTAAAATGATATATTGAGCGTATCTGTCTTCTTTAAAATTGTCCAAAATGTTTCCAAGGCAAGGTCCAACCTGCGAACGCTGCAATCAAGTTCTAGCCTCATTGGGCCATATTTTTTGGGCTTGCACCAAATTAACATCGTTCTTGACCAAAATCTTTAAATGCCTTTCAGACAGCCTTGGCGTCACAATCCCTCCTAATCCACTAACAGCTGTGTTTGGTGTACTTCCAGATAGGCTTAAAGTGGAGAAGGAATGACAAACGGCACGTATTGGCACATAGACTTATCTTGCTCAACTGGAAGAATGCTAACTCACCTCTTTTAAGTCATTGGGTAACTGATGTTATATGTTATCTAAGATTGGAAACAATCAAATTCTCATTCAGAGCATCTGTATAAAACTTTTTCAAAACTAATCAATAACATTTTAGAATAATCATTTAAATTGATAAGCATTTAAATCGATTCCTGTAGATTCTTCTTGTTGCTCAATGTAATTAATTGCAGTTTCTAGCCTTAACTCCGTCACTAATATAGTCAACATCCGTACGAATGTATACTGTTTACTACAGCATTGTAACTGCTTGTGTGTGTTTATGCTGTGACGTGCAAGTCCCCGTCTTGCACCCGAAAACTCGAAGCTGAGTCTCACTACTTTTAGCAACACCAGCTTTATTCAGCTTGAAACAGCAACAGCGAGGTTTTTTAATGTAGCGGGATCTTTCATTCTCCTATACACAGACACATCAGTCAGGCAGGTTCGGGGGAAAGTAATACTGTGCCCTGCGCATTTATAATGTTCCTTGTATCACCCATCAACGGCAGCCACTTATAGTATGTCTGCGATCTTTTCGGATTGGCTTTTACATTGAACTACTACAGCGCTGGGAGACTGCGATTGCTTCCGCGTGTCGTCCCGTTGGGTGGAATCCCACAAGAGTTTAGAAACTCACTCACACCAGCCATGATTCTTTTCAAAGGCAAAGTGCAGGTTAATTTGCTTTATGTATTTTTACTTTATATTTTGTATTAATCATTTTTATATGAATAGTTTTGGGTTGTGGAATGAATCATCTGAGTTTCCATTATTTCTTATGGGGAAATTCGCATTGATATACTGTACGAGTGCTTTAAACTGCAAGCACATTTCAAGAACGAATTATGCTCGCAAACCGATGTTCCACTGTAATTAGCTGCGGCAGAGTCGGGAGCAACAAAAAATAGACTACGCTCACGCTCGCAACTTGCAGTTCTTGTTGCCGATTGATGCGTATTTTTTGCTTTTTTTTGTTTTGTTTTTTTTGCGGTGGGACGTCGGATAATACGGAATGTTGGATAAGCGAGACTCTACTGTATTTTGATTCATTCATTTATTTATTTACTTATTTTTACTATTATTACATTTTTACTCTGCTGGCCTAGTTCTCTGTCTCATGGGGAAGGGTTGATTTGTTTCAGGCCTAATTTTGTTAAACTTGACCTGCTTGTATGGAATGTTATTTGATTTTAATAAAATTAACAAAATGTGTAAAAAAATTAAAAAGAAAGTGCACTCTTAAAGACAAACAGAAGATCTTAAACAGACAACCAGAAAATTGGTCAAATTATAAAAGAAGACATCCAAAGAATGGGCAATACATCTGTATTCAAATGAAAATATGCAAAGGCATCAAAGCAGGCACAAAGCAAAAAGTGAATCTCAAAAGAAGGTAAAGTGAGGAATAAAAAAACAAACTCTAAGATTAGTAAAAGGGTACGTGACAGAAAGCATTTGTAGAGGCAGGAAACACAATAGTTCGGCAAAGTGCCCTTGATAAACTCCCCCTTTTATTGACCAAACTCCTTCTATCATGTGGGTGACACCAATTAGAAGTCCAAAATCAATGTGAGCACAGAAGTGCTGCATTTGCACTACCAGGTCTTAATGGCCAAATATGAATTGGTGAAGAAATCTGCTCACGTTTGCAGTGTTTGTATACACATTCAGCTTAAGTGAAATGTATGTGCTGTGTAACATAGTGCTGCAAGTTAAGCGTGAAAATGGATCCCTGTGTGTTTTTTCTGCTGATGCTGTTCAGTCTCTCTGATTTAGAAGCAGCCCCTTTTGTAAATATGGTGAGTCACAATGCAGAAAATTATTACAAATAATTTCCTCCTTGCACCACTTTTTCGTCCTTGCACCACTAACCATTCACTTTGTTGACTCTGATTGTTTTTTATGTGGATTGAAAATTACATCCCTATACGAAAAACCGTTCTGACTGGGTTATCCTCTGCCCAGGATTTGGTACTTTTCAGGATGGAGTTTTGTGACCATTTCATACATAGAGTTTGCAGAACTGATGAAGTTTGACTTTTATTACTGCTCCAGTGTACAAATCGCAATTACAAAAAAACATTCTGACCAAATAATCACAATGTATTAGTTCCTGTTAACTTCCGATCTGTTTTCTGTCAATTTCTGTTGCAAGTAATACTCCTAATGGCTAAAGCGCTGCCTTTACTTTTAACTTCTCTGCTCACTGATCAGTTCAGTTGAATTTAATATCAGTGGGTTCTTTGGCCTGTTATTCATACTCTTAAGTGTTTTATGTAGTCACTAGTAGAGACAGTAGACATACAGTATGAGGTGGTCAGAAGTAATTGTCTATGGTAATACAGGTGGTGGAAGATTTTGAGAGCCCCTTTGGATGGCTGGTCAGTGATTAATGAGCAAATTCATAGTAGCCTAGTAAGCATTGCCTTCAACTGAATTAATATCTTACAGAAAAATGTGTCTTAAATGACATTGGCTGTCTCAGAAAATAGATGCTGACCTGTAATTGGTCCAGATTATTTTTTTTTTTAATTTATTTTATCAGCTAGGCCACGGTAAAAGCTTATACAACTTGTTTTGATGTAAACAGATCCATTCCATTTGAACCACATCCTGTTTTGACAACACTGGCCATATTATTGTTTCCAGTGAACATAACACCTGTATTTTAGGGATGTAGAAGGAAAATTGGGATACCTATATAAAAATCCATGCAGAAGGAGGACATTCGGATATCACCCAGATCATAACCAGGCTGTGATTTGAACAGACAAATACTTAACCAGAGGTTTTTCATCATATTTTTCTACTTTTCATTCCATGGAAAAGAAAACCGTTTATTGTTATTCGGGTGCTGTGCATCATATTCATTGTAGGTAGGTACCTGATACTTCAGAGACAGGTTTTGACTCCCTGTAACCCTGTCCTGAAAATTAATTTCATTTTCCCAGTCTTCTTCCTTAAAAGTGTTTGCAAAGTATTATGTAATATTCTCAACCTCATTAATTTAATTCAGAATACTTCTATTTTCTTCTCTCATGCCATTGGGATAATTAGTTATTTAGCAACTCAAAATTGGTACTGCATGCACAAGCAAGTGAGTGAGTTGGTGACCCTGCCCAATGCTCCTTTCTGCCCTGTGACTGTTGCTTCCAGGATAGACTGCAGTACCCTGTGATTACATGTTAATAATAATAATTCTTTACATTTATATAGCACTTTTCTCACTACTCAAAGCGCTTCAGTGAGTGGGGAGTCACTTCAACCACCACTAATGTGTGGCATCCTCCTGGATGATGCGACGGTAGCCATTTTTGCACAAGTATACTCGCCACACATTAGCTGTTACGTGGTGAAGTGGTAAGAGTGAGACAGTTAGAGACAGGGAATAATTAGGGGGCCACAATGACTAGGCCATAGTGGGCAGTTTAGCCTGGACATTGGGATACACATTACTCTTATACAAAGGATGTCTCATCCAAATGATGGTACCATTTATACAGCAGAGAGTCACCATTACTGCACCAGGGCTTTGGGATCCACATTCAGACCACAGGGTAAGTGCCCCTGTTGGCCTCACCAACACCTCTTCTGGCAGCAACAAAAGCTTTTCCTAGATGGTCTTCTATCCAAGTTCTGGCTGGGTCCAAACATGCTTAGCTTCAAGTGGATTGCCTGTTCTGAAGTGCATGTGGTTTGCCTACTGGATTAGCACATGCAAGTAAGAATTTTACTGTACTCCATACACTTGATAATAAATTAGTAATAATTTGGTTTTAACTTAATTCAGAATTATAATGCCATGCCTACATCTGCTCCCAGCCATTCTCCCTCAGTGCTTTTTGCTTCTGTCTCCATACAGTTCACCTGCTCTTTCTCTCCATTTAGTTTGCCTTTTACATTTTTTGTGATACTGAGGGTGTTTGCATTTATGAAACCATCTTCCTCTCATTCATTAAGTCCTATAAACCCCTCGAGATGAGCTCAATTTCATTTTAGTGATTCTGTCTTTGTGATCTTTGCTTGTGTTTTTCACTTTGTTTCCTGCCCCATGGTCTTACTCGTGTTCCTGTCTATTTTGGATTCTGACCTTCAGTCTATCTTATGACTGCATGCCTGTCTCGCATTATATTTTCCTGTCTGCCGGCTCCAGTTTCGAGCCAGCAGACTGTTTTTCTTTTCTTATTGTCAGCTGCCCTTGCCATCTCAAGTCTCCTAACCACTGCCCTGTTGGAAAGCTCTGCTTGCAAAGGGATGCCATTTGTAAGGGTAGTAAAAGAAGAGAAAAACAGCAATTACTCCTGCCCTTTATTGTGTTGATTGAGGTGATGATATCTCCAGGGATTGTTGATTCATGCTTTATGTAGTTTATTCAGAGTCTGTTTCTTATATAATCACTTCTGTAGCTGCATCCTTATGTTCCAAAAGTCAAGCACTTACTGAGTTGGCGGGGTTTTGCAAAAGTCAAATTCAAAACCTACCAAAGCAAAGTTATCTTAGACACACACACAAAAAAGGAAAAACTTTTTTTTCTCTATTTAACTGCAATTTTAGTTTTCTCACTTTAAACTTCAGCAATGTTCTACTCTATGTTTAAAATAAAATAATTTTATCTACAGAACATTTTAACCAACTTACATTTGTGGGGTATAAGTTACTTTTACTGCGATGTACTGCCTCAGAATTGATAGGTGAATTTTGTAGTAGAACCAGGAGATATGAATAATAGCTTAACAAAATAAATAAAAATAGCGACCAAAACTCAGAAAAGAGACATGTATCGAAGTCAAAACCAAGGCAAGAAGCTGAAACTAAGAAAGACACAAAGAAAAGAGTAGCAATTTCTTTAGGGTATTGATTGGATAAAGAAACGAGCACCTTACTGCTCCTTTTATCCCACCGCACCAATGATCTGGAGGTAGTGACCTATAGGCAACGGCACTAGAAATGCTTGACACGGCCCTAATGTTTTGATGGCATAGATGGTAAAATATAGTAGCTTAAATTAGAAGTGAACACAAACCCAAATATTAAACCTGATTATTACAGGTGGTTAAGATTTTCGGTTTGAAGTTATTAGCCCTCAACCCGCGATTTGCCAAATGTAAGGCCACACAAAGACAGAATAATAATACTTACAAACTCCTTAACAAACTCAATGATCCACTGCTGAGATTCTCTCACTGCCTCAATATATAGCCAATGGGAGAACCCAGCAGCAGTGATATGAGGGTGGCCCTGCCTCCTGGGGCTCCACCCACAAAGTACATGCAACTTCAGAGCATTTGAAGAGACAGTACAGACAAGTTAGATCTTAAGGAAATATTCTAATATGCTGGTGCTTTGGGCGACACACTAGTGCCCACTTGAAGTTTTATTTTACAAGTACATTTTGTAATCATTGACAAGACAAGAATCTCATGACCACTTGGGTACAGAGTTTAGGAAACCAATGGAAGCATTATTAAAAATGTTGGATGCTTACATTTAAGGGTCTTTTTTCAGCAATGACTGTAATTAAGACCCTTAAATGTACAATAAGATACTTATCTTTTATTTTTATTTTCTTGTTTATTCTGTCAAGATAGCCAACTATCTGAGCATTTATGCACAATACTAAAGAAGAATAACCAAAATGTCAATGTAGGAAAATAGTAAATATATCTAGATCTTAATTTGATGACCTTAAGTATGTTAGCTTTTCTATATTAATTAATGTGAAAGTGCATTATTTTACAAACTTCATTAATCATCAATCATTTGACTCATTAGCATTGACTAGAATTGTAATCATAAACTGCTATTTTTTTTCTAATTTCTTTATTCTGTATTGATAGCTCCAGTTCACTATGTAGTGAGACACATGGCGAGTCCACTGAAAAGGATGAATTAGGACTGGAAAATAAATGTTTGTTTATTTTAAAGGCCAAGGTGAAAATGTATTCTGAAAGCAGGCAAAGGTCAGAATAGTGAGTCAGAATTTCGATCGTCAAAACAAAACAAAAGAGTTTTTGAAAATTCTAAGTTGTACAAAAAAGGAGAAGGTTGCTAAACAAAATAGACAGATGCTCCCTAACAAAACTCTGATTTTTGAAGAAAGATTTAATGTTTATTTGATTCAATGATCGGATAACCAACAGCACACATCACCAGCTTTTATAGTCATTCATCTGTTGATGACACAGCCACACTCATTAAATAAGCATGTAATAGCCACCTGCTTGACAACTATCAGCAACATGACAGAGGCCATTAGGAAACAAACAAAATGGCATTGCGGTGCCAAAATGATACGAATAGTAATTAAACAATAACAAAACAAAATGTTAACAAAAGTGTAATGTTAGTACAGTAATATTCACAACACTATAGCTTTGAAATAAGAAATCCTCTTCTCCTTTACATTTGTATTTTTATAAGAATGTAATAACATCTAGCCTTACATCTCAGACCTGTTCTACTGCACTGAATTAGAAAAACATCCATGTGAAATATCAGTCAGAACTATGTGTTACTGCATGGAACTCTGTAGGTATATCCCCGGGGTGCTCATTAGGTCCATGGACGCTTATCAAAACTTCATCCTGCCTGGTTGCCTTGTTTACTCTTGTATACAATAATGTATCCTCTAATAAGACAAGTCTGATAAAACCTTTTAATCAGTAATGAGGTAGGAGAAAAGTTTGTCCATCTGTGTCATTTATTACTCTTCAGCTAATGCTTGAACAGGGAGCATTCTGCTACAGCATGATCAGAATGGTCAAATATTAAAGGTGTAGGTCTATTTTATGCAACTGAATTTACATAACAGTGTCAATCAATGCATACATTTACTCTAGTTGGTTTACACCCAAATAATCTATATAAAATAAAAGTCTGTTTTACAATATACTTCTGTCCTTTGGATTTCTGTGTATATGACAACTGTCCAGTCTTGTTATTTACAGAACATCTAATCTCTTAGTCATCCTTCAGTACATTTTGTGTACAGTAATCCCTCGCTATATCGCGCTTCGACTTTCGCGGCTTCACTCTATCGCGGATTTTATATGAAAGCATAACTAAATATATAACGAGGATTTTTCGCTGCTTCGCGGGTTCTGTGGATAATGTGTCTTTTTACTTCTTCCTCAGTTGGTTTGCCCAGTTGATTTCATACAAGGGACGCTATTGGTGGATGACTGAGAAGCTAACCAATCAGAGCATGCAGTTAAGTTCCTGCGTGCTGAATGCAGTGTTAACCAGGAAGTCTTGTCTCGCTCATTCAGCATCAATGTGTTTCGCTGTGTAAAGAGTTGTGCTCTTTTGTGTTTATCTTTGTGCATAGTCAAGCCCTTCATTATGGCTCTAAAACGATCTGCTACTGCTTCAGGGGCCATGCCCAAGTGCCAACGAAGATGTTAACGATTGCCGAAAAGGTAAACGTTTTGGATTTGTTGAAGGCTACGATTCTTTTTATTTAAAAAGTAGGAAAGGAATATAAGATCTACGGCCGCAGTGTCCTTTTAACCAGGGTGCAAAACGAGTTGTAAGTGGATGTAATAAGGCAGTAGTCTGGATGGAATCTGCTTTAGGGATTTGGATTGAAGACTGCCAGAAGAAGAACAATGGCAGTGCTACACAATCGCCTGAAGTGGCTCTTTTAGAAGAGAGCTTTAACGCTCTCCTTTGTTGTGCAGTAAAATTAAACTCATTGTTATCAGACAAGTCATCGTGTCATTGTTGGTGAGTAACCATAATTAATTTTCTACTTACAGTACTTAGTACATGTACGTATGTTTAGTGTCACTGTACACACATTTACTGTATACTATTTTTCTTGCATTGTACGTATTTATTGCTGGTGGCCTGTCTATCGTAATGGCTGTAACATATGTGATATCGGAGACACTCAATATCTTTAAAATAATATTTAGGTTTTACTGTATATAAACAGTGTGTTTATATACATAATTTCAATGAATCTTACCTAATATCTAAGAGAATACAAAGGGATTATGCTGTATAACTCTGCGGGGAATATTTATAAACAGTGTGGGAGAGTTTATAAGGGCTTAAAATATATAAAAATAACCATACAAACATATGGTTTCTACTTTGCGGATTTTCACCTATCGCAACCCCCGCGATCGAGGAGGGATTGCTGTATTACATTTTTGTCTCTGTTATTCACTTTATCTAGTTTCCTGATATGCCTGAACAGGTTTCTGACATGTATTTACCCTTAATGCTATTTATTTAAGATGAATGCTACGTTACCATAAAAAATATTCTTCCACGTAATGGACGGACATCTTCTTTTGGCTGCTCCCATTTACGGTTTACCCAGGCAGATCATCCGTCTCCATCAATCTCTGTCTTTTACATAATTTTCTGCCACACAGACTGCCTTCATGTCCACATTCACCACATCCATAAACCTTCTCTTTGGTTTTCCTCTTTTCCTCTATACGGTGGTGCTTGAAAGTTTTTGTGAACTCTTTTGAATTTTATATATTTCTGCATAAATATGACCTAAAACACATCAGATTTTCACTCAAATCCTAAAAGTAGATAAAGAGAAACCAGTTAAACAAATGAGACAAAAATATTATACTTGGTCATTTATTTATTAAGGAAAATGATCGAATATTACATATTTGTGAGTGGCAAAAGTATGTGAACCTTTGCTTTCAGTATCTGGTGTGACCCCCCTTTGCAGCAACAGCTGCAACTAAATGTTTCCGGTAACTTTTGATCATTCCTGCACACCGGCTTGGAGGAATATTAGCCCATTCCTCCGTACAGAACAGCTTCAACTCTGGGATGTTGGTGGGTTTCCTCACATGAACTGCTCACTTCAGGTCCTTCCACAACATTTCGATTGGATTAAGGTCAGGACTTTGACTTGGCCATTCCAAAACATTAACTTTATTCTTCTTTAACCGTTCTTTGGTAGAACGACTTGTGTGCTTAGGGTCGCTGCATGACCCACTTTCTCTTGAGACTCAGTTCATGGACAGATGTCCTGACATTTTCCTTTAGAATTCTCTGATATAATTCAGAATTCATTGTTCCTTCAATGAGGGCAAGCCGTCCTGGCCCAGATGCAGCAAAACAGGCCCAAACCATGATAGTACCACCACCATGTTTCACAGATGGGATAAGGTTCTTATGCTGGAGTGCAGTGTTTTCCTTTCTCCAAACATAACACTTTTCATTTAAACCAAAAAGTTCTATTTTGGTCTCGTCCGTTCACAAAACATTCTTCCAATAGCCTTCTGGTTTGTCCATGTGATCTTTAGCAAACTGCAGACGAGCAGCAATTTTTTTTTTTTGGAGAGCAGTGGCTTTCTCCTTGCAACCCTGCCATGCACACCATTGTTGTTCAGTGTTCTCCTGATGGAGGACTCATGAACATGAACATTAGCCAATGTGAGAGAGGCCTTCAGTTGCCTAGAAGTTACCCTGGGGTCCTTTGTGACCTCGCCGACTATTACACACCTTGCTCTTGGAGTGATCTTTGTTGGTCGACCACTCCTGGGGAGGGTAACAATGGTCTTGAATTTCCTCCATTTGTACACAATCTGTCTGACTGTGGATTGGTGGAGTCCAAACTCTTTAGAGATGGTTTTGTAACCTTTTCCAGCCTGATGAGTATCGACAACTCTTTTTCTGAGGTCCTCAGAAATCTTCTTTGTTCGTGCCATGATACACTTCCACAAACATGTGTTGTGAAGAGCAGACTTTGATAGATCCCTGTTCTTTAAATAACACAGGGTGCCCACTCACACCTGATTGTCATCCCATTGATTGATAACACCTGACTCGAATTTCACCTTCAAACTAACTCTTAATCCTAGAGGTTCACATACTTTTACCACTCACAGATATGTAATATTCGATCATTTTCCTCAATAAATAAATGACCAAGTATAATATTTTTGTCTCAATTGTTTAACTGGTTTCTCTTTATCTACCTTTAGGACTTGAGTGAAAATCTGATGATGTTTTAGGTCATATTTATGCAGAAATATAGAAAATTCAAAAGGGTTCACAAACTTTCAAGCACCACTGTAACTCTTGCCTGGTGGTTCCGTCCTCAACATTTTTTCCCTCTGTCATCTGCATGTGCCCAAGCCATATCAATCAAGCCTCTTTCACTTGTTCACCAAACTGCCATACCTATGTTGTTCCTCTAATATACTCATTTCTAATCTTGTTTATCCTTGTTACTCTGAGCAAAAATCGTAGCATCTTCAACTCAGCAACTTCCAGATCTGCCTCCTGTCTTTTCTTCGTCTCCCAAACATACAAAACAGCTGGTTTCACTACCATTTTATAGACCATCTCTTTCACTCATGCAGCTACTCTTCTATCACAAATCACTCCAGTCACTCTTCTCTACCCAGTTCACCCTGCCTCCACTCTCTTGTTCACCTCACTGCTGCACTTCCTGTTGCTCTGGACTGCTGAACCCAAGTATTTAAATTCATTTAACTTCACTACCTCTGTTTCTTGCGGTCACATCCTTCCACCACCTTCCCTCTGATTCATGCACGTGTACTCTGTCTAACTACTATTCACTCTCATTCTTCTCTCCAGTGCACACCTCCACCTCTCTAGGTTTGCCACAACCTGCTGTCTACTCTCTTTACAGATCAAAATGTCATCTGCAAACATCATAGTCCACAGAGACTCCTGTCTGACCTCAACTGTCAACCTGTCCATCACCGTTGCAAACAGAAAAGGGCTCAGGGCTGAACCTTGATATAATCTCACTCTCAGCTTGAACCAGGTTGCCATTCCAACTGTACACCTCACCATAGTCACAATGTCCTCATATATATACTGTACCACTCTCGCATACTTTTCTGTTACTCCCAACTTCCTCATACAGTAGCATAGCTTGTCTTTTGTCATCCTGCATTATGCTTTCTCTAAGTCCATAAACATGCAATACAATTGCTTCAGACCTTCTCTGTACTTCTCCATCAGCACTCTTAAAGCAAGCATTGCATCTGTAGTACTCTTTCTGGGCATGAAGCCATATAGATGCTCAGAGATCACTATCTTTCCTTTCAGCCGAGTATAAATCACTCTTTCCCATATCTTAATGGTGTGGCTGATCAACTTTATACTCCTGTAGTTACTGTATCTCTGCACATCTTCCTTATTCTTGAAAATTAGTTCTAATATACTTCTTCACTCCTCAGGCATCTTTTCAGTTTCCTAGATTTTGTTAAACAATCTACTTAGAAACTCAATTGCGATCTCACCTAAACATCTTCATGGCTCCACTGGTATATCATCCAGGCCAACTGCTTTTCCACTTTCAATCCTCTTCATAGTTTCCCTCACTTCAGCCTTGCTGATCCCCAGTACTTTGTAATTTATTATCGCCACTTCATCCAACCCACACTCTCTTTCATTTTTGATATTCATAAGTCCTTCAGAGTACTCTTTCCACCTTTTCAACACACTCTTCCTGCTTGCCAGCAAATTTCCATCTGCGTACTTTATCACCCTGACCTGGAGCGCATCCTTCCCCTCTTGGGGCCTCTGTCTGGCCAATCAATACAATTACTTTTGTCCTTCCTTTGTGTCCAGCTTATCATATAGCTTAGCATATGCCTTTTCCTTAGCTTTCACCATCCTTCTCTTCACCTTTCACTGCATTTCTTTGTACACGTGTCTGCTTTCATCATTTCTTTGGCTATCCTAGTTCTTTTTTGATAACCGTAGATCCCGGAATACAAGCCGACCCGGTATATTAGCCGATCCCCTTCTCGACCGACTAAATTACATGTATTTGCCGATGACCGGTATTTAAGCCGACCCCCTTCTTCAAGCAAAATTTTCTAAATTTCCTTAAAAGTGTCTCTTCGGGTATATTTATAATGTTTATCGGCGAGAATTTGAGACTGCCGGCATTTTTGATGGAAACTAGGAAGTGACTGCGGAGAAGTTTGGTAAATTGGAACCTTTGTGTTGAAACTATATACGCAAATACGGTACATCGGCGGGTGGATTTCCGGAGACTTGTTATAAATTTGATTAACTTAAATACGCAATACAGTGGACCCTTGACTTACGAACTTAATTCCTTCACAAAGGCTAACCCATAATGCGTTCCAAACCTCCCACTACAACACTTACTTAACCTTTTCATAATAAAAAACACCAATATTTTTTCTAATGTACTAACCAAAAAGATATAAAAAGTGCCTAGCCTACTTCGATTAGGCTAGGAGCATGGCGGCGCGCAGCGGCTCAGGGCTCTCCTTTTCAGTGCACTTTTTTGTTGTTTTTGTACTTTTTTTTTGTCCTTGTTTGTGCACGATCGGTTCGGCGAACATCCGCTACACCATTCAGAACCTTATAGACATCGGTGTCCAGAGCCAGACATCTGTTTTGAGTGTTTTTCATCACACGCACAACATCCCAGACAACATAGTGAGACCAGCGGGCTCTCCGTGGTTTGTTGTCGGGTCTAGGAGACGACACAGACGGAGGAGGGAAAGAAAGCAGAAGCGGGGCCGCAGATACGGCGTTATGCTAAGGCTAAAAAACAACCATACAAGCCCTATACAGAACTTTTTTCTGCACTGAAGGAGCTCCTTTTAATCTCATTATAGATGCGTATAGTGACAGTAAAAGGCATTCTATTCTAGAAACAATTTCATACTGTACTCACCATTTAATTTGACATCTTTGGGCTGCAGGAAGGGAGGAGGAGGAGGAGATATTTCCACACAATGTCCATCTTCGTTTCGAAATTACATCCACAAACACATGTATCTGGGCTCCGACTTACGCTTACTAACGCTCTCGGTTGTTTGTTTACAATCGCGCAAGCGGATACACGTGACCGCATCTGTTTCGTAACGCAAGATGTGGATTGTAAATCAAAATAAAAAATTTTATTTTAAACTTCACGATAATTTATTATAAATCTATACTAATAAAAGGCAAAGCCCTCACTCACTCACTGACTGACTGACTGTTTGACTCATCACTAATTCTCCAACTTCCCGTGTAGGTAGAAGGCTGAAATTTGGCAGGCTTATTCCTTACAGCTTCCTTACAAAAGTTGGGCAGGTTTCATTTCGAAATTCTACGCGTAATGGTCATAACTGGAAGCTGTTTTTCTCCATTTACTGTAATGGAGATGAGCTTGAAACCCGTGGGGGCGGAGTTTGACATCATCACGCCTCCCACGTAATCACGCAGTACGTAGAAAACCAGGAAGAGCCCCAAAAAGTGCTGAAGAAAACATGCATTATATAATTGAGAAGGCAGCGAAACAATAAGAAGCGAGCGAGTGACATATACAACCATATTCATGAGTTCTGCTACTTCGGAGACAAAGCACAGTGTAAACCTACACTTTAAATTAAGTTCATAGACAGGCTGCCGCTGGCGTTTGTAATTTAGTGCCTGCCCATATAAGGCCGTCCGTCAGCGGCAATACAATAGCAAACTGCCACGGGTAAATATTCACGGGTGAAGGACTGTGCTTATGGAGAGGAAGATGAGATACTCAGGGTGGTGTTTGGCACAAACTCAGCGAAACTGCGAGAGAAAGTTTTAAGTACCGGGACTTCGGTAGCATTAGATACAGCCATGGACATAGCACGACATGGCAACAGCACAGCTGGGAAAGTTCGATGCATGTACACCGAGCGGCTCACGTGAACTGACGCAGTGCACAGACAAAAAGCAACAGTTCCGAAGAGCGCTGAACAAAAACCGAATTACACAATTGAAAAGGCAGCAAAAAAATATGAAGCGTCTGATAAATACAAGATAAGTATGTAATAAGTACAGCTACTGCAGAAACAAAGCACACGGTGGAAAAAGTGAATGTCCCGCTAAAGGAAGACAGTGTTAAAAAAAAAACCCGTGCATGCAGTGTGTCAGGTCTCAGATAAAGAAGAAGACGAGCTGTTTATTGATGCAGTAAGAAACAAATCTTTTTCATAGCTTATTTAACACACTACGTCTCCGCTGCGATACGCGGGTATATATATATGTATATATATATATATGTATATATATATATACCCTGATCTACATACTCGAATAATGAATACTTTATTCGCAATCAATGATTGTTTTGGTAAAGCCATACTCGGTGTATTCATTAGATGAACGGTAAAAAAGTAAGAGCGAGGGGAGGGTCACTTATTGAGGCATGCAGGCAAAACCACATTAGCACGCGGGCTCGATGTACGAAAAAATATATCTTTTCAAGTTCTATTTAGTCCATATGTGTCAAATTCAAGGGCCACGGGCCACATCCGGCCCGGCGTGTAATTATATCCGGCCCGCGAGATCATTTTATATACTGTATTATTGTTATTAATGGCCCGGGTATATGAAGCGCTGGTAACACAATAAACTACAGATCCCATATTGCAGCGCTTCAGCTGCCTTGCCGAACACTTACCGCGTTAATCAAGTCTAGCTTGCAAGTTATTGCGAAGCTAGCCCACACGATGCTTAAGAGAAAAGTTGATTCTGAAAATAGAGCCTTTAAAAACCGATGGTAGGCTGAGTATATGTTTACTGACATTGCCGTTAAACCCGTGTGTCTCATTTGTGGAGCTAATGTGGCTGTAATTACAGAATTTAATCTAAGACGGCACTATGAGACAAAACATCAGGGTAACCTGAAAGACCTGAATGCAATGCAGAAGATTCAGAAAGCAGAAGAATTAAATAAGAATCTGACACTTCAGCGGACGTTTTTACCCGTGCACAATCACAAAGTGATTTCAAGTGAAGCTGCTTTTATGGGAGACACAAATGCACCAGTGCAACTTGCCCCACTTTCCCTGTTGCCAAGTAATGTTGAACCAAGTCGTCATTACGGTGTTCCCAAATACGCACTTTGCTGATAAACTGAGCGCACGGCGCTTTAGTGACTTTGAAGAACAAAAAAAGTCCGTCTACATGCGGCTCGAACCTTGTGCATGTTTGGTAGCACATATCTGTGTGAGAAGCTCTTCTCAGTGATAAAGACTAACAAAACAGCACACAGGAGTCGCCTCACTAATGAGCACCTGCAGTCCATCCTGAGAATCTCCACAACACAGAACCTCACACCAAACATAAACGAACTTGTTGCCAAAAAAAGATGCCAGGCGTCCAGCTCTAAAATGACATATGAGCAAAGACAACTGAATGATTTGATTTGTTATTGCTGAAAGGAACACATTTTATTTATATTTCCAGGTTTTGTTATGCAGCATGTTCATATTTGAATTTGTATAATTTTGACAGGATATATTTTTATGGAGAGCAAAATCTTTTGGGATATTTAAAATCTAAGTTTATTTTTTATATAAAATTACATAAGAGTAAAGAAATTTGAATGTTTGTTCTTTTAACGTTTACTTTATTTCTAACTTGTATAATTTAGACAGGATATATTTTTATGGAGAGCAAAATATTATAAGTTGTTTAAGGTTTGAGTTGATTTATTCAGGAATAATATTCCTGTCTGTTTTTACCATTCCTACCAAAGATATTTCTGTCGACTAAATAAAAATTCCTTCTATTTAAAATTTAAATAGAACTTGAACAAATACGATAGTTCATAATATCCATGCAGACTTGCACGTAAGAGCGGGAGTTATCCGTTTTAACAAGCAGCGTCTTGCACTGATACGAAATAGCTGTGTGTGTATATATGTAGATATGTATGTATATGTATATATATGTTTATATATATGTGTGTGTGTATGTATATATATATATATGTATTTGTGTGTATATATGTGAGTGTATGTATGTATGTGTGTATGTATATGTATGTGTATATATGTAGATATATATATGTGTGTGTATATATATGTGTATATGTATAGATATGTATATATATATGTTTATGTGTGTGTGTGTAAATATATATATATATTTATATATATATATATATATATGACAGCAACACTCATCACTCACAACAGTGACAAAACAATTACATTGACAATCATGTTACGTTATTTTCAAAATGTTTCCTTTTCTTTTTCATTGCTTCTTTAACACACTACTTCTCCGCTGCGAAGCA